>JAAGKR010000327.1:98583-155626 GCA_011419295.1 Clarias macrocephalus | reverse complement strand
AGACACGTCTCTAGAACAACTGTTAAGAGGAGACTGTGTGAATCAGGCCTTCATGGTAGAAGATCTGCTAGGAAACCACTGCTAAGGACAGGCAACAAGCAGAAGAGACGTGTTTGGGCTAAAGAACACAAGAAAGAACACAAAAAAGAAAACTCGCTGAATGAGAAGGTGTGTCCAAACTTTTGCTCTGTACTGTACTGTACATCAATATTAACGTTATGAGCATCTTCTTAAGTCACGTTTTATCTAATTTTCTGTCATACCTCTACCTCTAGACCAACTGATTGCTTGAACCACTCACTCGGTCATCATCTATACCCCTTTATCCTGTATTCAGGGTCGCAGGGGGCCTGGAGCTTATCCCAGGAGACTTAGGCCACAAGGCAGGGTACACCTTGGAGACAAGGCACACACACTCATTCACAAACTATGTTCAGTTTGGGAACGTCGATGATCCTGATCTACATGTCTTTGGACTATGGGAGGAATCCCGAATCCCAGGAGGAAACCCACCAAAGCATGGGGAGAACATGCAAACTCCACGCATACAGAGACGGAAACCGAACCCTGGAGGTGCAAGGCCACTGTGCTAACCACTGCACCACCATGCCGCCCACTTGGCTTTAATCCACGATAAAAATCAGGGATAGAAAATGCGGACTGAAGAAAGAACTCCCATTTGTTTTCTTTTGCTAGAAATCTAATACACATACAGGAAGACAGATGAGAACTTGCTGCTCATATGGTTCTATGACACGTTTTCTTGTGAATTTTTCGTACATGAATTACAATCCCGGCTGACATTTCTCAGGACCTACTGCAGTCTGGTGGAACTGTACACACTTTCACTGACCAACACCACTTGCACAATACAGGAACTCTCTGTCCTGACCTCGCTCCAAGCCATCTCCACATGATTGGGGCCATTAAAGGAGTTCCTGGGAGGCCAGGGTTTCAGATGTGAATCTGGCAGTTCAATTGTGGAGAAAACATTCTACAGGGGGGGCCATTTATATGGATACACCTTAATAAAATGGGAATGGGTGGTCAAACTTTTCAAGATGGGTGGTGACCATGTTGGGCATTTGGAAGTCGGCCATCTTGGATCCAACTTTTGTTTTTTCAATAGGAAGAGGGTCATGTGACACATCAAACTTATTGGGAATTTCACAAGAAAAACAATGGTGTGCTTGGTTTTAATGTAACTTTATCCTTTCATGAGTTATTTACAAGTTTCTGACCACTTATAAAATGTGTTCAATGTGCTGCCCATTGTGATGGATTGTCAATGCAACCCTCTTCTCCCACTCTTCACACACTGATAGCAACACCGCAGGAGAAACGCCAGCACAGGCTTCCGTAGTTTCAGGTGCTGCACATCTCGTATCTTCACACCATAGACAATTGCCTTCAGATGACCCCAAAGATAAAAGTCTAAGGGGGTCAGATCGGGAGACCTTATAAATGGCCCACCCTGTACTTTGAAGGTATCCAAGCAGTAGTGAAACTCTGAGATAAGTGCATTAGTGTAAGTAAAGATTGCAGAGAAATAAATGGAGTTTTTACACTTTCTGTTATTCTGTGCAATCAAAAGTCACGTTTTGACCTGAACGCTCCTTGACTCGTGGTTGTTTTTTCGGCAGCACTTGATCAAACACATACAATGATGTTGTATTTTTGTGTGTGTGTGTGTGTGTGTGTGTGTGCTGCCTTGTGCTAATAAAACCACGTACAATATACTAAACCAAGGACAAGGAAAAGGTAAATCTACAGGACATCCAGAATTTCTGCAAAGCTGCAGAAAACAGTAGCTATGTTTACAGTACATGGCCAATATTTGTTGAATCCGCTTGAACTCATTCTGATTAGAGTTTTCGAATGAACTGTTTACATGGACGCTGTTCCGATAAGATGCGTGTTTACACGCTTGAAGCGTTTAATCAGAATGCAAGTCCGTAAATATAACAGAAGCAAAAGGAGGAGGAGGAAAAGAATTCTGAGGTTAAGTTAGGCTACTGTGTTATGATAAGGTACGAGAATTCAGTCTCATTTCTGATTGGTTAGATGCTTTACTACGTGTGGAATGGCTGAAGTAAAGTCAGGTGGGATGGGAAAGAGAAATTTCCCTTTACAGAAACTCGTCACGTCATTTAATGTTACCCCCACACGAGGAACGATCAGGTAAAGATCTTCACGAAACCTCGCATTCCTACTGAGAAGTCAATCCGAATGGGCTGGATCATGTCATCAAGATTGTTCCCATTGGCCTGTCATTCTGATTATTAGTGGAACATTATGGTGCATCGGTGGCAGAGTTTTTAGAACAGTGGCCGCGCACCTTCAGGGTGGATGGTTTGTGTGCATGTTCTCCCCGTGCTTGGTGGGTTTCCTCTTGGTACTCCGGTTTCCTCCCACAGTCCAAAGACATGCAGATTAGGCAAATTGGCGTTCCCAAATTGCCCGTTGCTTATGTGTCTGCGTGCCCTGGCCAGAGTCTACCCCAAGTCGTGGCCAAGTCTATACCAACCCTGTACAGGATATAGAAGATGGGTATGGAAGATGAATGAATGAATTAATATTATGGTGCATGTAAACACGCCTGGCGTCTATTGTTCAAAGTGCTACAGTATGTAGAATGATCTACATAAAAACATTTGTCGGAAAAGTAACAGAAAATGTCTCTGAATCAATCAACCACTTCCTGTCCATGTTGGTGGTCCCGGCCCATGAATCATACCGGCTTTTGAGGTGACAGCTAGATGGTTTTTCGAGGCTGGAGGACAGTACTCATGTTAAGCGCTCGCTAACCCCATAGAATTTCCTAAAGAAGTCCATCCTTCATGAAACCCACTGCACACCCTCATCAATTCACCACCTACAAGCAAAACCTTTCCTTTACCAAGACATTTCCTTTTATCCACGCTCCATTTTCTGATCATAAGGAGAAAAAAAAAAAAAAAAACCACCTCCGGGGCTCGACTCAGTATTGTCGTCCCAGCATTCACGTTACGCCATTGGCATTTACAGCTTCGCGATGTGTAATGACAATGAAATTGCAAGTGCTGCAATAAAAAAAAGGACAGGATCGCATCACCATGGATACCCAGGCTTTTGTGTGAGCACCGTCTCCAGAAAACACCATCCTCAATCGTCAGTCCTTCACCTTTCTTTATTGATTAAAAATAAATGGCGCCCGGGTACGACCTATCTAAGGACAGACGCTCTGGCCTCCCTACGGCCTTGAGCGAGACGTCAGGATGTCGGTCCCTTGCAGCCTGTTTGTTCCGGGCTTCTCCTTAATTAGCAACGTGGACGTGGCAAAAATACGCCTGGTTAAAATGACTGAAGGTGAATCGCGTTTGTTCTTCCTCCACAGCATGCGCTGGGTGAACCATCATCACGATCATCAAGGCACTCCTACAAAAAGCACGCACACATAGCTGGGTACAAAGAGGTCATCTATTTCTAAAAGCAGTCTTACAAAGCTGTACAATACCATTAAAAAATGAACAGCGTAACCATGACAACGCCTGAAAATCATTTTTTTTTTTTTTTTTTTTTACCTGATATTCAGTGGAACTCGGAAATGTAGCTTGTTGTTTGTGATCAGATAATCATGGTCAGTTCATTCTGTATACCTGAGGAGGATACGAATACAAAGACACCAGACTTTTTAAGCCGTGGTTTTAAGGAAACGTGATCACTTAAACATGCTAAAGTGTCAATTAAAATGCGAGAAAAAGACGTCAGTTAATACTTACACAAGGAGAAGGTGAAAACTCCCCACCCTTGGGTGTGTATCCATCATTTCAGTGACAGTTTCTCATGACGCCAGGTTTCCAGCTCGAGCCCGATTGAATCTGAGTCGAAGGACCTTGCTCAAGGCCACAAAAGCGGCAGCCCAGGGGCTCAAACCCAAGACCTTCTGAGCAGCAGTCCAGCAGCTTAACCACTGAGCTACAGTTCGCCTGCTTTTTATTAATCTTCAAATGCACTATCGTTTTTTCATACAATGAATTTGCCCAGGGTCCTGCCATCTCTCCAAAACATGCACTGCCAACTCGAAATCATTTCTAAATATGTGTACAGTGCCCTATTATGGTCTCCCCGGCTATTCAGCTTCTATTCCTGCCTCGCGCCCAGTGTTCTCAGAATCCGCGGTGACCCTGAAAAGGATAAAGTGCTTATTGTAGATGAATGAATGATA
This sequence comes from Clarias macrocephalus, assembly GCA_011419295.1. Taxonomy (NCBI): domain Eukaryota; kingdom Metazoa; phylum Chordata; class Actinopteri; order Siluriformes; family Clariidae; genus Clarias; species Clarias macrocephalus. Next base: position 151,419 of record JAAGKR010000327.1, on the reverse strand, counting down.
CATCACTTGTCACTGCAGTAGGACCCTTAAGAATACATTTATTGTAAGTTTAAATAGCCGGGAAAATGTGGAGTGCAGACTGAGAAATTTAAAGCCAGTCATGGTGTTGTGATGTGATACCCTGTGCAGGTTTCTCAGTTCACGCAACACGTTTCTCCCAACCAGTGCTGCCTGTTTTGTCTTGGTTAACGTCTTTAACCAGAAAACGCGTCTTGCACTGTATGGCATGACAGAAATATCAAAATTACTACCATATAATCAGTGCTGAAAAAAAAAAACTGTAGATCACATACTTAACCCACCAAGCATGCGGAGAACATGCAAACTCCGTGTACATACACGGACCCAGATGCGGGAATCGAACCCGGACCCTGGAGGTGCAAGGGGACACTAAGCCACTGTGCCACCATAAGGAAATTACTTACACGCTTTTATAGGGGAATCAGAAGATAAAAAAATTTGTTGATCTCATGGAAGACCTTTAATAGTTCTGAGAAAGTTAGAATGGAAAACCCACATGAATAATTCTACAGTATCCATCCATCTATCTAGGAACCTCTGTAGTCCAATTAGGGACCGTGGAGGTCAATGATGATTACCATCGTATTTATTCCAATTTTATGACCGTGGTGGGACCTCCGGTCAACACTCACACACTACAGGCAATTTGGGAACGCCGATTAACCTAATCCGTATGTCTTTGGACTGTGGCAGGGAAACCGAGCAAGCCTGGAGCATGGGAGCAAAACTTCATACACGCAAACCCAGAAACGAGAATCAAACCTGGACCCTGGAGGTGCAGGGTGACTGTGCTAACCATTATGCCACCGTGCCATCGTGTGAATAATTATGACATTAGAAATACAGGAAGGGATGAAAAATTAGGTTTGGGACCCAACATAATGACATCGGGGCATCGGGGAATAAATTATAATATAACTAATGATATAATTAATACAATTGGATCAGACAAAGAAAAGGGTGGAAGCAGCAATGTACATTTTATGTTTTAGATCTCCTGCTAAAAGAGTGATTATTACTTTTTGTGGCATTGGCATGTTTTGAACTACCCTCTGACCAGCTCCTTCTTTTTTTGGGGGGGTCTTTTGTGCTGTGGGTTGTGGAATGTGGATGCTGCTGCAATAAATCCTGGTGTTGTTTTCTCTCAATCCAAGTGTGATTAGTGATTTTTGGCTGAATTTTAGACTAGTCCTCTAATAACAGACTGTTCCTAATAATTTAGGAATTAAAACAAACATTGTGAGAGTGAAACCTTCAGCCTCATAAATCGCTGGGCAGTTGAAATAATTATTTTTGAAATGACCCAAATGCATGTACATTATATGGTCAAAAGTTTGTGCACACCTAATCTGTACACCTACAGTATACTGTAGGTGCTTGTTGAACATCTCAGTCCAGATTTATTCCCTTTTTGGTGCTCTAACAAGCATCAGTCTTTTGGAAAGTGAAATTCATTGAAGGATATCACTGAGCGATGGAAGGAGCAGCAAGGCTCAGGTAAACCGAACGCAAGTGAACAGCTCACAGACAGACAGACAGACAGACAGACAGACAGACAGACAGACAGACAGACAGAACTTTATGGTCATTGCATAAAATGCAGTTTAGCCTCTCCCAAAAGGGCAAATGGTAGTGTATATACATCAGTTCAGTTAATGCAGTAATTATTATATAACATGGCTATTCAGTGAATATGTGCAGTAATTACATAATACATAATGCTATGAAGTGAAAAAGAAAGATAAGCAGGAAAATAAACAGGCAGACTATATAAAAATTAACCAGTATTAAGTCCGCAGTGCTTTATATATATATATATATATATATATATATATATATATATATATATATATATATATATATATTATGCAATCACGTTAAGTGCTCAAAGTGGTCACCATTAGCATCCAGACACTTTCGATTTCGGCGAACTACTGTATGAACAACACTGAGTGTCGACACAGATTGCTCCGCATGATACTTCAATTACTTCCCGCAGTGCAGCCGGTCTACAAATATCCAGTGTACATATGTACAATACCACTTCAAATCATCTTCTGTTGTTCGAAAGAAAAGCGTGCCTCCGCTATTTTCTTTGGCTCTCTTCTGATGGTCACATGACCGCATTAACGACGGTGCGACTTCTGCATGCATTGTTGAAAAAGGTTACAGCTAAAAATATGTAATGTAATCAGAGATATTATTATTCTGGTTAAAGCTCGCGTACATGTCGGCCTGTTTTTCTGTACGGCAAACCCTTGGCTTTGTCTAACCTATTAATACAACGGAATCACATTTTGTAAGGTTGAGTATTTTATGCCTTGTTGACGCTAAGCTGTACTTCTTTTATTGTCGGCCAAATACACTCCCTGTGATTCCCGTCTCTGTGTGCATGGAGTTTGCATGTTCTCCCCGTGCTTGGTGGGTTTCGTCTGGGTACTCCAGTTTCCTCCCACAGTCCAAAGACCTGCAGATTAGGCTAACTGGTGTTCCCAAATTGCCCCCAGTGTGTGAGTGTATGTGTGTGTCTGTGCCCTGCGATGGATTGGCACCCTGTCCAGGGTATACCCCGCCTCGTGTCCTAAGCCTCCTGGGATAGGCTCCAGGCCCCCTGTGACCCTGAATACAGGATAAAGCGGTATAGATGATGATTGAGCGAGTGGTGCAGGTGTTGATTTACATTGGGCAAGTTTAAGTACATGATTAAATCCTTATCCCACCATCCCTTTTACTCAGCATTTTGACTTTCATTTGATTTCATTTGAATTCTGCCCAGTGGTCGATTTAAGATGCGCCTATTTGCCTACAGAATGCGCTGTAAGCTGTCCAAACTTCTGGTTTGTAATCTGACACATAACTGCTCACTTCTACTCAACATTTTTAAAAAAAAGTGTCAATATATCTCAATTTTATTTGAAGCTTTAACAATAAAGCTGTTAATTTTTTATATTAGGGGTGCCAATACTTTTAGGTGCTTTGTATATTTTTATGTACAATACAAACAATGGTCTCTTTGATCGTTAATGCATGCATAGAGATAATACCAAGCACCAATACCAGGCACACAGTGTCTTCTTTAAGATTTCAAAAATGGACCAATGTTACCATATAATGTCCAATAGCTGGCAAAAAAAAAAAAAAAAAATCAGCGTGTTTGTGGAGAAACACTGTGGGGAGAGTTCAGAACATACTGTACTATTGCACAGATAGATTAGTCAACATGATTAAGCTGTTCCATCTAGCAAAGTATCAACACAATGAGATATTAGTGAAGCTTTCAGGATCAACCATAGGGTAAAAGAGTGATGCTCTCCTGCTCCAACATTCTTCACACTTTATCTTGTTGTAGCGGACATTAGAAAGTCCTCAGATACGAAACCCTTCAACCACTTAAATCTCAGGTCTTCTCTTAAATCGAGATAAATGAGTGTCGGAGAGCTCCTGAGCCTGGGTTGCTATCGAGGCAGATGCTGCGCAAGAAATTGTGGACAGTCTCGTCTGCTGCCACTCTCTTCGGGCTGAAGATAAATGTCTCTAAAATTGAGTTCTTATACCTGCCTCCTGGGCGAAATCAAGGCACAACAACCTGACATTCCTGACAATATAACAGCTTTGAAAAACTTCCTTACTTACCTACTAGATGCTTACTTGCTTGTTAAAAGCCAGTGCTCTTCAGGAGGAACTGTGGTTTCGTCACGACAAGTGCTGTTCTACCATCTCTTCACTACTCACCTGAAACGATGACACAGTATCTCAGACACATCAAGGAGCTGACAAGGACGCAGCTTCGACATCTGTGGCAAATATTGTGCATCAAACGGCGAGAAAAAACGGTACCAGCTGTAGAGGTGCTCGAACGTGCTGAGAACCTTAATGTAGAATCCATCATTACACCATCTTGGATGTTTTGGGCTCACCATGTCACAGAGGAACGCCTGCTAAAAGTGGTCTTTTAAAGTGACCTACGCGAAGAAAAGAGGAAGCAAAGATATTCTCATGAGAACACAGCTATGAATGACAAAGACTTTCGAAAGTGTTGCTATGGACTAAGACAGATGGTAGAACATTGTGAAGAGGTCAATCAACAATGAAATTGAAAAAGCTTCTTCGAGGGCTTTCCACTAGATTTTGGAGCAGAGCTGTGGAAATTTGTGATCATTCCGCCAGAAGAACGGCTGGAGTCAGGGTTCCAGTTCATCCAAAAGGTGTTCAGGGTGGTTGAGGTCAGGGCAAATTATAGACCGTACATCCTTCCTTGTGCACAGGGTCATTCTTATGCTTTCATATATAATTATGTTGGAGCACTGGTGGCTCAAATGGTTAAGGCTGTAGGTTACTGGGCAACTGAATGGAACCTTGTGGGTTTGAGCCCCAGCACCTCATGGGTTGACCCTGTTGAGCACTTGAAAAAGGCCCTTAACCCCATCTCAATGGGTGCTGTATCCTATCTATACTGTATGGTGGTGGTAGCACATTGAGAGATGTATATATATATTTAATTAAGTTTTATTTATATAGAGATTTTAACTCTAATGGTCATTGTCCCTAAAGAATCGAGAAAAATGTGTATGAATCAAAATGATCAGATTGTCCCTGATGATCAAGCCGAGGGCAGACGGCGATGGTGGCAAGGAAAAACTCCCTGAGACGGCAATAGAAAGAAACTTTGAAAGGAACTGGGAATCCATCCTCATTTGTATTATTACAAATAGAAGGGATTTTATGCCGATATACTTTGTGTTAGGCAGCTGCAAGTTCAACATAAAAGACGATGTCTAAGTTAGCATGGAGTCCAGCTCGGCACCAGGCTGAGTCAGACAGGTGCAGAGGGCAGAGGGCGTCTGGATCTCCAAACCATCACGAAGCAGGATCCAGCTGGAGGTGGTCGTTCTCTGGAAGCCTCAGGATCCCCGCAAGGTTGGCCTCTGTCTACTGGAGCTGGCACAATCTTCAGTTGCCTCGGGATGAGTAGAAAAAGAAAAAAACATAACAGGTGGAAAAGAATTGGCGTAGCTGGCATTCATTATATTATCAGCACTAGATGAGAATATACTTTGTTCCTATGGCAGTGATTTATAGAGTCGTGTTGCCAGCTTGATGCCCGATTGTAGCTGAGCACTTGGGGTTGAGGGACCTTAAGTGACAACCCGGCAGTGTTGTGGCCCGAACAAGGGACCTCGTCATCATTTGTCCATCACCGTAACCACCAAACAACTCCTGCCCCTCCCCTGTCTATATTGCATAAACTGCATATATTATAACAGATATATGAAAAATTCATGTAAGGGACATGTGACAAATAATTGAATATTATTACATTTATCCCTGACAGCGAATGGGTGAATAAGAGCCAATTTAACATATTCTGTTTTTTTGCAGTATGTAGAAACCCAGTGTTCACACATGTCATTTGTACAGATTTGCCTGTGTCGGTATGAACACTAGAGATTTATGGTGCGTTGTTAGCATTCATGGCTGTCTCTCATAGAGTTGGAGTAATTAGCAGGGGTCGGTGCTTGTACACTTTAAGTGGCTGGTGTAAGCTACTTATTGAACACTTCACAGCTCTCCTGCCCTTCATGCTCATTTTCACGTCCGCACGCGGTCACGTGATGCTCTGAAATTCCCGCTGTGTGTTTCTGCACTCGCTAAGTGTAAGTGAGCTCTTCAAATGAATTAATCACTGTAAACTGTTAGAGGTCAAATTTATCCTAATTATATCGTCAACTCGTACACCCAATTTTTTTTTTATCACTTTAATTAACTAATTGCAACTTACAGGAAAATGGAGTATGTTTTTCCCCTTTAACTATTAAACTTGTACTGGGGTAAAGGGGTCAAAAGTTATATAGATAATGATATAAACAGACAGACAGACAGACAGACAGACAGACAGATAGATAGATAGATAGATAGATAGATAGATAGATAGATAGAAATATATTTTTATATAGTACGTATGAAATTTCATGCCAAAATGCATAATCTATGGCCAGGGTTTAGATACAAAAACTATTTTCTATTTAACTGTCACTCTTAGTAAATCTTTTATTCATTCATTTAATCTTAATTCATTTTAATTTTAGTGTCAAAGGAGCATTTCAGTTGGTGTGGATTTTTGGTGTGCATTTATGGACACTACATATACTGCTTATGTATGTACGTATGTATGTATGTATGTATTATAAATACTATGTATATATGTCTGTGTGTATGAAGACTTGTGTGTATATATGCATGTATATATGATAAAGACTATGTATGTATGTATGTATGTATGTATGTATGTATGTATGTATGCACATTGATCAGCCATAACATTAAAACCACCTTGGGTTCTCCTTGTGCCACCAGGCTGGCTCTGGCTTCTCAGGGCATGGCTCTGCAGAACCACTGGGGCGTCTGGCTTCAGGAATTTAACACCTGATCCTTTGGGTGCTGTGGGTTCCAGGGCAGGGCCTCTATGCATCGGACTTGTTTATCCATGTGTACTTGATCAGATTGGGATCTGGAGAATCCCAATGTGCCCTATGTGCAGCGGGCTGTATTGCACAGGGTGTTCTGGTGCCTTTCTGTCGTGGCAAGCATTGACTTTCTTTGGCAATTTGTTCTGCATTACCTTTTCTGTGAGATTGGACCAGACAGCCTGTACTTTGGTCCCTCTAGTCATGAGTGAAGCTTAGGTGCCCGTGATCCTGTCATCAGTTTACTGGTGTATAGCAGGTGTAATTGGTGATCGATGATGTTCAGGTCACCAAGTTTCAGTGTATACAATTTTTATTTGTTGTTTGGACAAAAGTATTTGGTCAAACCTGTTAATTATTGAATTATTGAAAGGTGTTTCAAACAGGCCTCTTATCCCCAGTAAAGAGCAATCTTGATGCTTCAGCATACCAAGAGGTCTTGGACAATGCTATGCTTCCAACTGAGCTGGCATTGGTACGAGGTTGCCCCCTGAGCCAACACACTGCTGTAGGATCTTGAATTTTGTTCTTCCATTGGTTTCATCCCTGGTTTCATTGTACTGTTCTGGTCATCACACTGGCAAGGTGCCCTAGGGCACAAAGGACTATACAGACATGGTTTGATGAGTTTGGTGTTGAAGAACTCGACTGGCCCGCACAGAGCCCTGACCTCAACCCTATCGAGCACCTTTTGGATGAACATAGTAATATAAATGCTCATAAATGCTCTACAGAATGAATGGGCATAAATACCCACAGAAACACTCCAACATCTTGTGGACAGCCTCCCAATAAGCTGTTATAGCCGCAAAAGGAGGACCAACTCCATACTGAAGTGTACGTACTTGGATACAATGTCAGTGCAGGTTTCTGTCATTCATCATCTATATCGCTTTATCCTGTATACAGGGTCACCGGGAGCCTGGAGCCTATCCCAGGAGACTTAGGTACACTCTGGACAGGGTGCCAATCCATTGCAGGGCACACACATACAGTACATACATATACACACTCACACACTCATTCACACTATGGGCAATTTGGGAGCACCAGTTCTCAGAATCTGAATGTCTTTGGACTGTGGGAGGAAACCGGAGTACCCGGAGGAAACCCACCAAGCACGGGGAGAACATGCAAACTCCATGCACACAGAGACGGGAATCGAGCCTGGACCCTGGCGGTGCAAGGCGACAGTGCTAAGCGCCGTGTGTCGCCAAGACAATATACAGTAGACGCTTTTATGTATAAGCATTCTTTATTCTATTATTATTTGCATTCTTTTCACTTAATTGTGGGTTGTTTAAAAAAAAAAAAAATATATATATATATATATATATATATTAGATTATTACTAAAAAAAAAAAAACTTGCTTTCATTTGACACCTGGAGTTCTCTCGCAGCTTCCATATGAAAAGAAAAAAATTGTGTGCACCCCAGGGATTGGGTGTTAAAGTAAAGTACAGTAAGTGCATAAATAAACACCCCCCCTCCCCACCACTCCCGGGGGGTTATAAAAAAAAAACAGCACGCGCTGGTGACACCGGCGTTTTTTTTTTTTTTTCTTCTTCTTCTTTCTTTCTCTTTTTGGCGCGAGGACGTGCGTGAGCAGCAGCGGCGGCGGCGGCGGCTGTGCGGTGCGGTGCGTTGCGGGGTGGAGAGAGACGGGTAGAGGCGGGAGTGGGTGGTGGTGGGGGGTGGGGTGGGGGGTGTAGTGCTGCCTGACAAAGGAGAGAAGGGGAAACGGAAGGGCGAGAGCGCGAGAGGGAGACGAGGTGTGAAATCCGCGGTCACCGCCGAGCAGAAAGGACAGGAGAGTGAGAGGAGTGTGTGCGTGTGTGTGTGTGTGTGAGAGAGAGAGAGAGAGGGAGTGTGTGTGTGTGTGTGTGAGAGAGTGAGAGTGAGAGTGAGCGCGGATCCGATCTGAGCACCGACAAGTGACTGATGCTCATTCGGTGTTTGCGAGCCGCGGACCGGCGGGTGATCCGAGCGATCAGAGGGGAGACGGACCTCAGACCTCTGGCCTTTAGGCAGCGCAGGACGATTCCCGCTCGGTAATGTCCAGGCGTCTTAACTGAATCCACCGAGAGCGGATAAAAAAAACCAAAAAAAAAAAAAAAACCCGGGAAACCGCGACACTCGGCACTCAGCACGACCCGCCTGACAGCCAGGTCGGTTTCTCTTCCTCCTCATCCTCCTGTGTGTGTGTGTGTGTGTGTGTGTGTTTATTATAATCCATAATCATCTAATTCATTACTGATCATGTTTGTCATTTTAGTGATGAAACCCCGATTGAGACTGAAAGTACAAGCTGATCTGTGCGCATGGGGGAATATGTGCTGAGTTTGAATCTCTATTATTATTATTATTATTATTATTATTATTTAACCATCAACATATTTATGGCTGCAGCTGCACAGCAGGCGTTCAAAATGCAGACATAGCAAAACAGAGAACATCTGACCGAAGTGACCATCCACAACCAATACACAGCAGTGTGGAGTTCTGCCAGAGTGTGTGTGTGTGTGTGTGTGTGTGTGTGAGAGAGAGAGAGCGAGAGAGAGAGAGAGAGAGAGAGAGGTGGACAGAAGACAGCATTGAAAGAAACAAGAACAAGAAAAAGGAAGAAACTCACAGGGGAGAGAGGGACGAAAAGAAACGGAGAGAGACAAAAGTGCAGCAGAGTGTGATAAATTAAATAAATCAAATATATAAATATATACATATATATGTGTGTGTGTGAGTGAAGAAATGAAAGACAATGTAAGTAAGGTATGAGAAGGAGGATAGAGAGAGAGAGAGAGAGAGAGTGAATATTGGAAAAAGAATGAGAGAGGGAGAGAGAGGGGTGGACAGAAAACAGCACTGACAGCAACAAGAACAAGAAAAAAGATGGAACTCAGAGTGGAGAGAGGGATGAAAAGAAATAGAGATAGACAAAAGTGCAGCAAGTTGACATCAAGGACAATGTACAGTAAGTAGTTAAGCCTATATGTCACGTACTGTATACATTAGTGCACAGTGAAATTGTTTCTTCGCATACAGTATCCCAGCATAACTGGGGTTAAAGCGCAGGGTCAGCCTGTCATGATACACTGTCCCTGGAGCAGATAGGGTTAAGGGCCTTGCTCAAGGGCCCGCCAATAGCAATCTGGTTAGAGCAAAGGCTCAAACCACCGACCTTTCGATCAGTAACCCAATTTTTTAGCCCTCTGAGCTGCCACTGCCCTGGGTATGAGGCATGAGAAGGAGGATAGACCGAGAGAAGAGAGCGTTCTGGAAGATAGTGGATGAAGAAGTGAACATGGGAAAAAGCAAGAAAGAAATAAAGAGAGAGAGAGAGAGAGAGAGAGAGAGGTGGAAAGAAAGCAAGAAACAAGGGAGAAACTCAGGGAGGAGAGAGGGATGAAAAGAAATCGAGATAGACAAAAGTGCAGCAGAGTGTGGAAATAAATTATAAATTAAGAAATTAAAGAATGTAAGTAAGGAATGAGAAGGAGGATAGAGAGAAAGAAAAGAGAGAGAGAGAGAGGCAGGGAGAGTTTGGGAAGATAGTGAAGCATGAGAGTGAACAAGAAACTGAAAGAAAGAAAGTAATCAGCATCACCAGTATACTAATCACCAGCCTGATCATCCAAGATTCAAGATTCATGAGTTTTATTGTCATAAGTACTAGTGCAATGAAATTCTTACTTTGTTTACTCCTCTCGAGAATGATGGGGTAGAAGAGGCTTCCATGCATAATTTACGATACAAAATATGTTAAAAAATACAGTATATACAGTAAAATGTGATAAAAATATAAATGTGAGCAATAGCAGCAGGAATATGCAAGAAAGAAAGAAAAATAGAGGATCCGTATTCTATTTGAAAATCATCCGTCATCATCTGCACCGGTTTCTCACCGGTCCATGCCTTAAGTTTAATGTTTTTTTATTTTATTTTATTCTTTTTCCTGCTTGAATGAATCGAAGGTCATTGTGTGGCTTAACAAACAAAAAACATTCTTCTGAACCTGCTCGGGTACATGGCCCGGACTGAAAACGAGAAGTAAAAATAATGTCCTTGAGGAAGCCTGGAGAACTCAAGAGTACATGAAAAATACAAGAAAGTTTGGAACTTTCAAAGAAATGTGTGTTCGGGGAGAAGGGGAGACTTTTGCACACTATATATGTATTTTCATTCTTTTTTTTTTCTTTCTTCATTTTCTTAGCACTACAGTTTTATACTTTGTCTCAATTAGCACATGAAAATTATAAATGAAAGAAGAGAGCGAGAGAAAGCAAATATAGAATAGAGAAAAAAGAAAGAGATAAAATATCAGGTAAAATAAAAGAAAGAAATATTTTAAAACAGAGAAATGGGAATTAAAAAAAGAGGAGAATATTCAGGAAAAAAGGAATGAAGAATTGTGAGTTGGAGGTAAGAGGTAGGAAGAAAGGAAGAAAGCAGAGTGATAGAATAGATGAATGGATGTAGAGTGGGAAAGTACGGAAAGATCTATAAACATGAGGAAGAGAAAGGAAGGGAATGAAAGATGGAAAAGCAGAGAAGTGAGAAGAGAAAGATGTGAGCAAATGAGGGAAGGACAGTGAAAGCAGGAGAATCGGAAAAATAAAGAGGTTGTAATTGAGTCCTATAGGAGGAAAAAAGACAGAAGGAATTAATAAAAGATTGTGAAGCTGAAGGAGAACAAAATGAGAAATGAGAAAGAGTGGGATGGAAGAAAAAGAAAGAATAGAAGAGAATGAGACAAGAAAGAGGAGAATAAAAATACAGAGGAAGCCTGAGAGGATAGAGGACGGTACATTAGAGTGAGAAGAGAATAAGGAAAAGAGGAGAGTGTGAAGGTGAAGAGGGGTGAAGCAGACTGAATGGAAAAAACGAACAAATGAAAAATAATGTGAAAATGAGACAGAAAAATGGACGGGGGAGAAAAAAAAGCAAAGGAGGATGAGAGAAATGATTGATGGATATGATGGATAGGGAGAGAAATAAGGAAGGAAAGGAAGCAAAGCAGAAGGAGAAAAAAAAAAGCAAGAAGTGGTCGAGGTGAAGAAAGAGGAGATGAATGAGTGTGTAATGAAAAAGAAATGGAGTAAAAGAGATGAATGGAGAAAGACAGTGATAAAAAGAGAGACAAAACAGGAGCAAAAACAGGCACGGACAAAAGGAGTGCAATGAGGGAAAGGAAGGGAATTAATAGTGAGGAGGAAAGATATTTGGATGGAGGCAAAAGAAAAATCGAAAGTAGGAGGGAAAGACAGAGTGAAGAGAGAAGGGAAGAAAAATGCAGGAGGATGCAGGAGGGGGAGCTGAAAGATGATGGAAGAAGTGAGAGGAACGGTGGGAGGAATAAAAATGAGTGGAAAGAAAAATGGAAGCGAGGAAACATGGAAGAATGAAGAGGATGGAGGAGTGAGGGACAAGAATTAAAGAAGAGGGTTAAAAGACAGGAGAAGGATGAGGGAATGAAAGAGGGTTATGGGAGAGGAGAGAGAGAGAGAGAGAGACAGAATAATGAACCAGGGAAACTGATGTAAAAGAAGGAAAAAAAGACGAGGGAAAGACAGGAGATGGGAGGAATGGAGGAGGGAGAGCGCGCTGGAATAGTGCAGGAGGGAAAGCGAGCAAAGCGGCTTCTCATGTAGATGGATGAGCGGTGACAGGAAGTGAAGAGGTGAAGCATTTCCCTATCCGGCTCATCAGACTGGAAGAGGAAAGTGAGGAAGTAAAACTGATCCCGCGTCAACAGCGGCGAGCATTAAAGCTGAAAACATAAAACAGCGTCGTAACAACACAGTCAGTACATTAATAATAAACCACTCAGAAAATAATCAACAGTGAGAAAGATTTTGAATTTTTTTATTTATTGAAGTAAAATATGATGTATTGTATTGTATTGTTTGCTTATACTCTGGATAAGAGCAACATCTGGAATGGGATATTTAACAAACATGAGCGTGATGGTCAAGTGTCCACATACTTATGGCATTTAGGGCTGAAAATTCATTAATTGGTCAGAAAAATGACCAAAAAATGTAATGACTTTTTATTATTATTATTATTATTATTATTATTAATAATAATATACAGTACTGTGCAAAAGTTTTGATCCCAGCTCGTTTCTACATATTAAATTAAATGAAACGATGTGGATTAAATTCAGTAAAAGGGAACAGATGCTTTACTGCGAAGATACGTTCTGCAAAGTGCCAGATCGTAAAGATAAAATAAAACATTTGGTTGTTTATGTAACAACCTCAGCAGCGCCCTCATTTCCCCTCTTGTCTGTTCCAACCAATCAGCATTCAGCAATCATCACCAGTATACTAATCACCGACCTGATCATCATCTGCACATGTATCTCACCGGTTCATACCTGCTCGATGAATGATTAGAAGGTCACTGTGTGGCTTAAACAAAAAAACAATTCTCCGAACCTCCTAAAGTACAGGGTAAAATGAGCGGCAAAAAAAAATAAATAAAATAAAATAAAAATAAAAAACGTCCTTCAGGAAGCCTGGAGATCTGAAGACTGCACTGAAAACACAAGAACGTCTGAAACGTTGGAAGTTAACGATGAAGAATTTCAGGGGTACAAGACTTTTATACAGTACAAGACTTTTGCACTTTTTTTGTTGTTGAGTCCAAATCTTTAGAAAACATTTCCTCAGCACTACAGTTTCATACTTTGGCTCAATTAGCACCCTGCGGCTCAGGTGTTTAAAAATCCCACGCACGTCTCCAAACAGACGGGTTTGTTTGGTTCACTTCCTGCAGTCAGGTCGATTCAGAGCCGAATCGCTTTCACGCTCAGGTCGAACCGTGCAAGAGTTTGATTGGAACCATACTGAGACCATCTTGCTGAGACCCTCCTGACCACTTATTCTGAAGTCCACCACAGTGCGCTTGTTGTGCTCTCGCTTGTACGAGATGATCCTTGCGGGAGAAGCAAACACAGCGGTGTCTGTGAATCAAATGGAGTAAATATTGCATATGTGAAAGTGCTATGCGGAGTGTGTCTTGAGCCTCTCCTCATTTCATCTCTTTATATTTTGCTTCCAAACAGTCAGACGTTCTTGGATGTTTAATGTAGACTTGAGGAATAGTTCTCCATGTTTCCTGAGGGACTTTTTCAGAAGTCTAGTCCCTGTACCTGAGAGGAATGCTTTTTTTGTTTTTGTTTGATTTTTAATCCACACGATGTGACCTATGAATCGTTAAAGCATAAAAAACATCTAATTTAAGGCATGAACTAGTGAGAAACAGGTGCAGATGATGACATGATCAAGCCGGTGATTAGTTTACTGGTGATGCTGAATGATGAGACGAGAGGGGAAATGAGGTCGCTGCATAAACAAGCACTTTTTTAATCACTTTGTTGGATGTTGCGGTAAAACATTTGTTTCCCTCTCATTCTACATCATTAAATTTAATTTGAGGGGACTGTAGATAATCTGCCAAGGAAGTTCTTGTCCATGAGTGGTTACTATAGAAACAGCATTGTATTAGAGCGAATCCCTTTACTGTACCATATATTACCCAACTGGAGTTGACGGTCTTGTCAGTAATCACTCTCACTCACCTTCTATACCGCTTTATTGTGTATTCAGGGTCGCGGGGGGCCTGGACCCTATCCCAGGAGGCCTAGGGCACGAGGCAGGGTGCCAGGGTGCACTAGGGCACAGGGTGCCAATCCATTGCAGGACACACACATATATACCCTCACTCACACACTACAGGCAATTTGGGAACGCCGATCAGACTAATCTTCATGTCTTTGTACTGTGGGAGATAACCAGAGTACCCGGAGGAAACCGACCAAGCACCGGGAGAACATACAAACTCCATGCACACATAGACGGGAATCGAGCCTGGCCGGGATTCGAACCCGGACCCTAGAGGTGCAAGGCGAGAGTGCTAACCACTACATCACCGTGCCGCCTGTCAGTATAATTAATTAACCAGTAATTTCAACATTAAATACACATCTGTTTATAGATACATCGGAAAGCTTGTAGCGTTTTTGCCATACCCTTGTTACCATAGTAACCATGAAGCATTACTATAAGTCTGTTATTCGTCTTGCAGCCACAACTACTGTCATAGCTGTTTTATAAAAAAATTTAATGCACACTTTCCGACCAATCAGAACGCAGAATTAGACAACGATAGACTGACAATGATAAACATATGTGAAGGTAATGTGTTCATAAGCCTCTTTGGACTTTTGACTGTGAAATATGTCGTGCGTCTCTGAATCAAATCAAGTTGTCTTTTCAGCCTCGGTTCGAAAGAACACAAGGGAGATACTGGACCCATCGAACAGGCTCATTTTTTATTTTATTTTTCCCAGAGACCGCGTATTGAATGTCAGCTTGATGACCTGTCAGTCACGGATTTGAGATACGTGCAATAAGCATGCCGTTAAGTATCAGACAGAATGGATTTTCTTGGAGAAGGGTATCGACCGCGGCAAAATGGAATCCACAGGTCGCCGAGGAGAGAAGCGGTGTGTCTCGCGTGTTCAGTGCAGCTCTAGTGACTAAGAGTTCAGCTTCACTGGATGCACAGAGCTGTGGTGTCACAGCCGGTCTGGACGTGCCGGGAATTAAATAGGTGACGATCGATCTGTTTAGCGAGGCACATGACCGGAGTGGAGATTTGCATCTTTTGGGGCTGCTAGTGAGAATGCAGGAGGATGGAATCAATCTTAACCTGTTATTTCAGTCTGTTTAGTGTGTGTGTGTGTGTGTGCATTGATTTTCATGAACTTAATCTAAGAGTGTATTTGTATTTTGATCACTAATCAGTAAGCAGCGGTTGGCCTCATTGGCGTATGACTTCATTCCAGCGGTCGTCGTTGTAGAGGAAGTTACGTTGCCCGAAGCTCCCGACCTCTCGCTACCCGCAAGCGTTTGCACACTTTGTAAGCACAGTTTGGAAATGCCAATCAATTCACAATACAGGCCTACTGTAAGGGAAATTGTAGTGCCTCGAGGAAACAGACCAAGCACAGGGCGAACATGCAGACTTCACGCACACGGGCCAGATTTCAAACCCCTAACCCTGGAGGTCCAAGGTAACACCTCTAACCACTAAACCATCATGCTGCCAAATGCTTCAAAACATACAGTGGGATAAAAACCCATGATTTGGTACGATAGACGATTAGGCACAACTACTGAGGTAGGTACTATTATTATTACAAACTCATGACACTTTTTATTCCAGGTGCATATTAATAAATGTTCGCAATCTTGACATGCATTGCCAAGATCTTGCTTAATGTGTCCAACATGGAGATTCTAATGATGCTTACTCACTGTAGTTTGACCATCTGTCAAACCTTCCAATCATCAGTCTATCTGTCCAGGCTTAACATTTTCCATGTACCTGTCTAGCCATGTATTCTGTTATCCAGCCAATCATCCATCCCTCCATCATTCCATCCACATGCTTGACATTTTGCCTAATGAGATGATATCGGGGTTTTCTGATGATGTGGTATAACTAAAAGTGATGATGATGTAAATGAATGTACTGTAGTTTTATGTTGACTTTATCCATCCGTCTGACCATTTAGCCATCTGTCTCTTCTTCCAACCAAATAACCATCTGTCCATTTCCTCCCAGCCAGTCATCCATTCATCTATCCATCAATATGCTTCCTATGCATTGCTGAGCAAGGAGTTTTAGATTATGTCGTCTACATAAAGTTATGATGCCTACTTAAATGTACTCGCTGTGGTTTTATGTTGACTTTCTCCATCCATCCACCCATCTATCCATCAAACCAACTAGCTCGTCTATCTCATTTCCATTCATCCATCGATCAAACCACCTAGTTATTATATGTCCACCCATCTGTCCAGGCACTCATTCATCCAGCCAGTCATACAGCCATCCATCCATCCATTCATCCACCCACCCAGCCAGCCATGCATTCCAACTTCAGTCATCCATTCATCATCAATCTGTCCACCTGTGTGTGTCTGCCTGTTCAGCCATCTTTACTTCTTGTTCACCCCATGAGCTCAAGTTTCTATATTTTAACATTCTCCCCATGTCCGGGTTTCCTCTGGGTTCTCTGGTTTCCTGCTAATTTCCAAAAAGTATGGGGGCTGGTGATTCTAAATTGCCCTATTTTAAAACCTGGCATCTCCTCCATGGGCTCCAGCTCCACTGTGTCCAGGGAAAAGCATTTACTGAATATAAATGAATGAACCCATATACATTTACTGTGTACCATATACATATAACATCTGTGAGATTTTGACACAGGCCACAAAAGTAAGAGTATTAGTTAAGTTTTAAGCTTAACCTCCATGCTTGGAGAAAAATGAGGGGGGAAAAAATATGATGTTAGCTTTGGGACACATTTGGCCTTTTCTCTTGTATAAACCGTGCTGAGAATGATCAAGGCTGAGGGGCTTATAGGCCTGTGATGTATTGTGCTCGTGTGCAGCACTCCTTAATGAAAGCATTTTTTTGCACACTAGGAGATGCCAGGGAACAAAAAAAAAAGATCAATAACCGAGTGGTGTTAAGCCTCAAAACCTCAAAAGTACACTAATAAAGAGTTATTCACTCATCTACTGAAGTTGCTATGGGGAAGAAAATAGGGTTTAGATTTAAGATTTAGTGAAGGGTCTATTCATAAGGCTGAGCTCGGGTGAGGATTATACCTTGTTTTTTATGTCATTGTTAGCAGGTGAAGTTTTCTCTGCGGAGACGTTTATTTAGCGGTTATGAAAAGAGTCTTCAGTCGGAGTGCTTTGTAGCAGTCAGAGGGTAAAGCTGTAACTTTGGGTTTTCCATGACAGCCTTGTAGAAAAATAATCAGCATTGGGGTGGTGGTTCAGTAGCTCCGCTCCATATCACATCACATCACATCACATCACATCACCCTGTCACTGATTCGTTTTCTATAACGGTGCACCGTGTTGGGCTTTATACCTTAATTAATGGAATATTGACAATTGAGGAAATATGTTTAGTCTAATCTTCTCTACTTTCATTTTCTCCTACCTGTGCATCATGAAGAAAATCCACTGCATTCCCAGTTCTCACACTGGGCTCAGGGGTAGCTCAGTGGTTAAAGCATTACCCTATGGTTCAGAAGGTTCCAACAAGTTCAAACCTCACAACCGCCAAGTTGCCACTGATGGGCCCTTGAGCAAGACCCGAAACTGCTCAGATGTATGATGAAATAAAAAACAAAATGTAAGTCGCTCTGGATAAGGGCATCTACAGAATGCCTAGGTGTGGATCACCCCAAAGACCCACACATCTCACGTGCAGGTGTTATGGAATATACAGTATTCGCCTAGAAAGAAATGAGCCCCAGATTTAATTGTGCATATTGTTTTATATTATGCAGAATAATGCATACATTTATACTGTAGGACCTATTAGGCAAAAATAAGTTGGCATCTGTGTGCTCTGAGTTTGCATGTTCTCTTCGTGCTTGGCGGGTTTCCTTCAGGTACTCAAGTTTCCTCCACAGTCCAAAGACATGCAGATTAAGCTAACTGGTGTTTCTAAATTGCCTGTAGTGTGTATAGCAATGGATTGGCACCCTGTCCAAGGTGGACCCCTCCTTGTGCCCTGGGATCCAGTCTTCCTCTGACCCTGTATCTGTATAGGATAAGCGGTATAGAACACGAATAAATGGTTTTCAATAAGCCGAGTAGATTTTCACTCTAATGTGACCTCATTCAATAAGAGACCCTCCCCTGCCTTGGAGGGGCGTGGCTCAGCTGTAGCCCATTGACACTTCAACTGCATTCCGGAAAGAGGATTAAACAGAAGGAGTTTAAGGTATGAAAAAATGCATTATCTGAGGTTTATGTTAGATAAAACATTAACATAAGAACTTGTTGCAGGAGCTCTGAGACATACAGTAGTAACTTCGTAAAGAAATAATGAAATACGGGACCATATTTTTCATATCTGACAGACTCTGATTATTGTTGCAGCTTACGCTGCTATATCGTTGCATCTCCAGCTTAAAACTACAAAACTATAGCAACAAACACATCAGACACTTGAGATGTACGGACAAAAGTGGAACATTGTGTAACCGATTTCTTTTCCCTAAACTTTTAACCTCAAAAGAATTTCCTTCACCAATGACACCCTGAAGTAAAGGACTCCCGGTGTGTAAAAGAAAAAAGAAAAAAAAAAAAGCTTCGGAAGTGCGATCAAAACATCCTCGCGAAATAGAAATGCGATGTATCATCACGAAAAGCATTTTGTCCACACAAAGAGGACAAAAATGTCCAAACAAGCACACTCACCGGAGAGAGTCTTTTGTCAGCATATTCATTTTTTTGCACGCTGTTCTTCCTTCAGTGGCGTCCTGCTGCGCAATCACAGCTGACCAAGGCAACACACACAATCTTGGCACATAAACTCAGTATTTCTACTCTGTTCCTATATAGTCTGCAACGTCAAAAAAACAACAACAACCAAAAAAAAAAAAAAAAACATCCAGTCTGGCTATATCGAACGTCATTTATGATTACACGTCAGTCTCTATGGATACAGCGGGTAGCCGGACTGAGGCACACAACCTCGCCGTCATTGATTAGTAGTGATTACCGGTCAGGCCTGATGGTCCGGATGGTGGTGTGCATTATTGGATGGAGTTGTGCGTTATTTTTACATGAGAGTCTGCCGTTAACGGGTTCATGCTACGGCATGGGCATTGATTACTCGCCCGGCGTCTGGTGTCGTTATGAAATGCTGAAGATAGAAGCGACGGGAGAGTAAATATACGCAACCTTGACGAGACAAAACACTTAGCGGGGTGCAGTGCATTAGACGGCACAACAGGATGGAGTTGGAGAGCGGGCGAGAGGATAATTGAGTGTTTTTCACTGGTCTATTATTGCCTCTTATATATAAGTGCACATAAATACATTAAAGGAGGGCATTTACATGGACACGATGCAAAACATAAAGTAAAACATGAGCAGCAGGCTGTTGCCCACACATACATATTGAGCTGCAGCCATTCAAACATATTGTGCACGCAACGTGCAAGACGAGCCGTATGTCGGGACGGAAGCACGGCACGGCACGGCACGGCAGACATGCTGTTATAGGAAAATAATCAAGAACACAATGATACGATGTAGCTGGTCACTGAACAGAGTTAGCGTTATCACCTGGAAGTTATTATTCTACAAAAACAGCGGTGTCTTGTATACCGCGGCATGTTATTTATTAATGAATAAAATCCATTATAGTTTAGGTTTAATCATGTGGAAGGTCTCTGAAACAAGTTCGTTTCGCTCTCATTCTCTCTCCCTCTCCCTGTCTCACTTCGCCTGTCTCTGTCTCTGTCTCTATCTCTCTTGAAGTTAATAAGGCATACAGCTTGTCATGTTACTTAGAATCCATCCTCATCCGAAGCCTTTCAGAAAACTTACACTTACATTCTAACCTCTGACTGGTACAAAACCCAGACACTGTCTACCGAAATAAACTTCCTTACATCGACGATGTTTTTTTTTTTTTTTTTGTCGGAAATATGTTCATTAAGCATCCCTTCTTTCGTTACTATAGAAACACGGCGGGGTCGGCCGGGTACCTGCGTATGGGCAATATGCTTACTTAATTATAGCGTGAAAGGACGAGTCCTGGCAGATTATCTCTGGCACGAACGGTGGTTCGGAGGCAAGTGCAAGGTTTTATTGATCCAAATGGCAAAGCAGACAAATCTAAAGGGCAAAGACAGGCTTGAAGCCACAAATAAGCAACGGCTGCAGGTGATCAACAAAGGGATTAGACTAAGCAAGAGAGCGCCTAGATAAGGTAAATAAACAGGGTCAAAACCCGACTATAGCGCACTCAAGCATTAACGCTCGATAATGTCACTTTTAATGAGGTAGGAGTAATGCTTCAGAATGAACACAGTTTGCGGTGTCTAAATGCAGTGAATTAGTTATTGGAAACAAGTGTGGGATTAGTAGTCTTTGGAGGGAGTTTGGTATTTGGCGCAGGATTTCAGATCGATGTAATGATAGAGAGTTAGACTCATTACAGTGCAGTTGTTCCGCTATTTGCTGATTGAACTTTATGGTGAACTTTTGTTTTTTAAAGTTACTTGTTGGTGGCACGGAGGCTTAGTGGTTAGCGGTGTCGCCTCGCACCTCCGTGGTTGGTGGTTCGATTCAAAGACATGCAGATTGGGCTAAGTGGTGTTTCCAAATTGCCAGTGGTGTGTGAATGCATGTGTGAATGTTGCCCGTAGGTTCTACCACGGTCGAAGAAATGGGAATAAATACAATGGTCCCCATTGGCCATTACAGTCCATAGTACGACTACAGAGGTTCCTAGATGGATGGATGGATGTGAATAACGTGTGTGTGTGTGTGTGTGTGTGTGCTCTGCGTTGGATACGCTAAGTCTCCTCTTATGGCTCCAGGCCCTCCATGACCCTGATTACAAGCTGAAGCGGTGTAGACAATGAGATGACGATATACAGTATAAACCTGCTAGATCGTATGAGTTAGATGCGACTCATATGAGTCCTGGCAAAAAAGTCACACGCTCAAGAGTTTTGTTGGACCACCTTTAGCTTTGATTAGCATGTTGACCAGTTTATTGGTGAAACGATTCGTCATACCCCCAGAACCACTTGAGTCACTATTTGAGTCCTGGAATATGGTCGAGCCGCTAGCAAACCTCCATAGATGTGATAACCTGGTCATTCAGTACATTCAGGTGGTCAGCTGACTTCATTTTATTGTCACATAACGTTGCTGAGTCTAGAGCTGACCAACTGAAGCAACCCCAGATCATAACACTGCCTCCAGAGGCTTGTACGATGCATGATGGGTGCTGGGTGCATCGCTTCATGCGTTTCCCTTCTTACTCTGATGCATACGTTCAGTCTGAATTCATTACACTTTTCTTTTCTCCAAAGTCCAATCTTATGAAACTTTTTGTTATGATGAGTCTGACTAACAAGTGATTTTTCAGCTGTTTAGTCCGAGTCTTTAACTATTAAATATAGCTCTGATTTCTACTGTTGATTTTTTTTATGATGCAACTTCACCGAGTGTTTAAGTGATTTCTTTTGACCACATTTCTTCCCTGAAGTTGATAGTTCAGCACTATCCTTCTAGGTATAAATAATGCATTGTACAGTCCTGAACCTGATTCCAGTCATTTTAAATCTCCCTAGTTGTTTTCTTTGCTTGATGCAGGCCAATAATTTTCCCGTTCAACAATAGCGAGCTTTTGCTTCTATAGTTCTAGATATTTTTGCATTGTATTTGGAAGTTTCCTGCTGATTTGCCCACTCTTCTGTATATCTGCTCCTGCGTACTGTTTTTAGAAACACATTCATCAAAGAGTGTATATTCTGCTGAAGAAACACACAGAGTATTGTCGATTAAATCTTATTTCTGAAAAATCGCCTTTTTAGCCAGCCGACAGTCATTATTGCCTTTCTGAGCTCGTTGCCCGCCCACTACAACAGAAGATAATTTATCGTTATGCTGCGTGAGTGTGTGCATTGGTTCAAGGCCCTTAAATCATATTCATCTGATCCGCATCTTCAGCCTTGTGCATTTCGTTCCTTGATAACAGCCAGCAGTGGCAGAGAGGAGAACGGGTCGCAGTAAAAGCTCTGACCGTTAGCATTATTCTGTACCATCAATACAGCACATTTGGACAGGAGCATTTAATCAATGTCCTCGCTTTTGCACAGTCACCAAGATAATAAGAGCAACTGAGTCACTCTTTGAGGATAATGGGACACTTGAAGGCTGTCAGATTCAAAGAAGGAAGAAAGGAGTGAAAGAGCGAGAGAGAGAGAGAGAGAGAGAGAGAGAATGAAATGGCCTTTAGGCTATGGAAACAAGAGAGAGAATTGGGCATTGATTACGGTTCAATGCAGGTCAGGGAGCATCTGGCTGAATGTGGTAATAAATAATAGGGTACAGTGCTGAATGTTTAATCCTGATTGGTCAGAATGAACGGATTCATTTTCTGCTCAATATAGTCGTTCTGCAATATTGGCCCTTGTATAGTAACAACTTACCGAGTGATGTCATTTATTTAATATTTATTGAGTGAGTCACCTAGAAATAAGGCTGCAATTTTCCATGACTCTGAAAAAAAAAGGCAGGCTAGTAAAGCAATGAATATTAATAGCTGCTGTAATGTAAGGGAGAACATATCTCGGATGTTCCAGAACATTAACTAAAAACGAATAACGTGTTTAATATGCTGTTCTTTAAAGGTCCCGTATTTTACTATTTCTTTAACAAGCCAACACCGGTCTCTGAGCTCCCTCGAATGGTGCTCCATCTGAAATACCTCTCAGATAATGCATTTGTCCATACCACAGTCTTGCTTTTTTCACTCCTCCTTCAAATGCACATTTCAGTGTCTATGTAAATGAGCTACTGCTGAGCCACGCCCCTGCAGAGAAGAGCAGAGCTGAGCAACGAGCGAGCAATTGGAGGGGTACCCTCTTAAATGAGGTCACATTTGGGGGGAAATCGAATTGGCTTAATGAAGACAAGGGATACCCCTCCTCTTATACGAGGTCACATTTGGGGGAAAATCGAATTGGCTTAATGAAGACAAGGGATACCCCTCCTCTTATACGAGGTCACATTTGGGGGAAAATCGAATTGGCTTTATTAAGGTTGTTCTTTGTAAAATAATGAAAACAAAAAGAATTTTTATTAGGTTTTTAGTTGGTACTGTACATGTGCACTGAAGACGCATTTGATGGTCAAAAAATTACTAATGACTGTTTGCATAATAGGTTCCCTTTAAGCTTTCTTATTTGGTAAAGTCCTTAGAATGGAGGACTTGGCAGTTTTTCAGGAACTTGACAAGCTGAGAGAGGGAAAGAAAGAGAGACTGGTGATGGAATGACTTGTTTTGAGGAAGTTTCACAGATGGATAAAAATACAATGAATTATTCTTTAATAAATTTAAATAGTTGGCAAGTTGCTAGGGTATAAGAGGATTAAAACATGCCGCAGGGGTACCTGCATCGCCCTGCTCCTTTATTGATTCTTTATCAAAGACTACATGTCCAGTGTTAGGTCTGACCAAGTAATCTAATTGGAGAGGGGCATTGCACGAGTGGTGATATAGAGCATAATAACCCTGGGGCTTTTAACTACAGTATGTGTATCAGTCCTAACTGCAGTATGTGTAACGCCTGTAGGTGTTCTAACAGGCGTTAATTACACTAACTGTCGGTCACCAGCATGGGTGAGAGTAGGTTGCTATGGAACGCAGTGGAGAGCGGGTGCTTGCCAAAACCTTTATTTAAAACCACTTACAGAAGTACTTTCAGCAAGAAAAGACATCTGATGACGTGTCATCTTAAACAACACTTTATCTACTTGGTCATTTGAAGTCGTTCTGACCTGCCTCTGAAATTCCCATGTAGTTCTGTCCATGGATAAATTCAATGTTCTGTTCAAGGCTGAATCTCAAATCCCTCTCTAACCCCTGATCAAGGTGCCCTTGGTGTGTGGAACAATGGATTCTTACTTGCACCATAACTACTGCACTAGCTGTCCATTTAACACTATTTGGGATTCAAGCCTAGAAACCTGACGTTAGGTGATATTTTGAAGCAGAATAAGTAGAAATACAAGGTATAAATATGTTTCTCAGGACTGTCCACCACCTCCATGGTTTATTCTCCCCACCATTTGGCTACATAGCTGTCCCGTTGAGGGGTCGCCACAGCGGACCAACTGATCCGCACAACAATTTGGCACAGGTTTTATGCCGGATGCCCTTCCCGATGCAACCCTCCCATTTGACAAACCCCCGTGTTTGGCTGGGAATCAAACCCGGGCCTTCCTCATGGTAAGTGAGAAACCTACCACTGGGCCAGAATTTAAAACTGTCGGTCGCCAGTTCCACCAGTCGCGGCTAGTTAGTTTGTTGGCAGTCACGGAAGGATATATATTGGCAGGGCAAAGTAACCGAATAAATAAACGGAACAATTCATAATCTGTTATTCATAAATTATATTTGTAAGGTGCTCATGTCTATGACCGCATCAACCAAGAAAGTATATAATACAGTAAGTATATTGGTTTATCAGTTATTGTATAATAATGGTCACTGAGCATCAGGACTCCAAAAAAGAAACACTCAGAACCTTTTACGGAGCCGTTTAGGTTTTTTAAAACCATCCGAGTCGTGCCAGGAGAAATCCAGATGTGTGTGTATCTATTGATGCAACATTATCCAGTATGCGAGTACATTATTGTAAGATGCACCTCCATTTAGCCATACACATCCTTGTATCCAAAGGTGAACAAAGTGCTGGGACCTCTGTGCTGCGTTTCTTGGCAGCGGAGCAGCTTGTTTTTTGGCAGAAATGTGACTTGTTCAGCATGAAATGATGATTCCACGATGCATCAAGCGGCAGATTTAGAATGATTATGTTGGAGGGGATTACAAAGGGCTGTAACAAACCACGTTGGCTTGTAGACAGATGATTAGTAAGCGGCAACCGAACAAGAATACAAAGCAGCCAGTCAGACTAGACTAGACAGACTCCGCGCAATTCACTTATATAGTATTAACAATAGTTGCGGCAGGTAACCTCAAACCAAGGCATAACCTGCAGTAGTAATGTGTTAATACAAAAAAATGTTTAATAACATCAACGAATGTTTCATATCTAGTTATTTGTTTGTCTCCTGTCTTAAGATAACCTCCTATAGACAAGACCTGGCAACAATCTCGAACTGGTTTTGTGCTTTTGCTCATGCGGCTATGCACAAAACTGATGGAGTGATGCTTTCCAGCTGGCATAAAGACAATGCTGGTGCAGCTTCACTCTTGCCCTATTAGCAAGCAAAGTGTGTGTCCAACGCAGAAGGCAGTGCGTGGTTGGCAGTTCATTTCAAATTAGGGAAGATCCTTAATCAAGTATGTGTATGAGCGAGGGTACCATCTGTTTTGGTAACTATAGTCATTTCTCTTTCTCATGCACACAGAAACACACACACAGGGGAGAGCCGGCACAAATGTAACAGGGTTGTTTTCTGTGAATGCACGCATGCGACTGTGACTTCATTATATTCATATACGAGTACATCACTACTCTGTTTGCTTTTAGAAAGAGGGGGGAAAAAAACAGTTGGTTTCGTTTACTCTTGCTGAATATGTTTGGGAGAAATCAAACATTCAGAGAAAGCAGGATTTTATTTTCAGGTAATTAATAGAATGCAATAAATATTACATTGTTAGGAATTATACTGTAAGAAAGAAACCAAAGTACAAGGACGAGTATGCACCCAAATCCACTGGCCTGATACTGTGTAGCTCCCCACTGTGCTGCTCTGACTCATCGAGACATGGACTCTACAAGACCTCTGAAGGTGCGCCGCGGTATCTAACATTAAGACATGCACGGTGGGGTCTCCATGGATCGAGCTTGTTTGTCCGGCCGATGCTGAAACAGATTGAAATCTGGGGGATTTGGAGGCTCGGCAACACCATGAGCCTGTTGTTGTGGTCCTCGAACTACACTTGCATTACTCTGCTGAAAGATGCCACGCAATCCCGTTTCCACGAAGAGGCGTGCATGATCTGCAACAACGTGCCAAAGTAATGTCCACATGAATGCCAGGATCCAAGGTTTCCCAGCAGAGCATTGCACAGCGGGTATCACCTTGCCTCTGCCGGTTTGTTTTCTTCCCGTAGTGCATCATGGTACCAGCTCCTCCCCAGGTCAGCATGGGCACTCTGATCAGTGTGCAGCCACACAGCATCATACACAGCAAGACCTGATACACCTTAATATCATAGAAAATATTCACATCTCCAGCATTTTTTGTTATGACTGATATGATTTGATTATGGGTATCGTAATGCTTTTGGAGAACAATCAACTGGAATTAAAAACTGTTTTGCTGTAATTGTCCAAGTTCTTGCATGAGACACTCTCAAACTGAGATTTCCATACTTTTCTAGAAGGATTGCAATTAATATAATGAAAAACATAATAGATTTATTTCAAAATGTAATACTAACAGTGTCGCCGAGATTGCCTCCAGAACTACACTTAAAGTAAACTTCAAAGTTAAAACATGCTTTTGAAGAAAGAACATTTTAGGCATTTAACCTTGCTTTGACCTTGATCCTTGCTTCAGTTCCAAATCTCATCTGCTTGTTACCATCGTAATTCCATGTAATTTAAAATGGTAAACATTTAACTACAGGTCAACTATGGGTAAAATCTGAGAAAGAAAAAAAAAAAAACAAACACTTATGGATGGAATGAAATCTTTGTAAATAGTCATGAAAAGCTATTTGCACATCTTCCAAAATCTAATCACTTCATCTGCCGGTTATAAGCAATTCAGTCTTGAAATATCATACTACATACTGAATGATGGACGGGCAAACAGATGGACGGACAGCCTTTATGAGGGGCGTTCAGGTCAAACCGGGACTTGTGATGACATTTCTGGTGAATGAAGGCCGGTGAAACGGATTGACATTTACAGAAGACTTTAAGTGATGAGACTCTTAGCTGCGGTAAATCATTTGAATGGTGCAAACTTTTAAAGAATGCCCACTGCAGTCTCTTTCGTTAACGCTCAGCGAATGGAACGCCTCATGATGTCTGCGGCGACTGTACGCACTACCGTTCGCCAACACCACTTGCACATTACAGGAACTCGGCCGGGAGTTATTGCCACGTCCACCGTACAGTCCTGACCTCGCTCCAGGGAATTTCCACATGTCTGGGGCATGAAAGGAGTTCCTGGGAGGCCAGCGTTAATACTAACAGTGTCGCTGAGATTGCCTCCAGACACAAATCATACTTTTCAGACGTGAAACGCTGGGATAAATGCGCTAGTGTATATGTACGGTAGGTGATTATATAAAGAAATAAAGGGAGGTTTTGTTTTGTATAACTGTGTGTTTTATTTGTCTGGACAATCAAAAGTCCCGGTTTGACTCGAACGCCTCTGGTATAATGCATATTTAAAGGAATGATTTTTCTTTTCATTTCCATAACGAATGTCCAATAATCTATTGTAATTATTTAATAGATTCCAAGCTACCCTCAGAGATACAATATATCACAAATGCATAATGCTTTAACATTGATTTTTTATTATTATTATATTTTTTTTCTGATGTAAATTTAAGTCACATATAAGGTTACAAGGATTTTTTGAGTGGTGTTTCTTTCGTGCTGCTAAATCATTGTCAAGTAATTGAACCCTATCCAAAAAATGTTTCAGCTCTACCACCACACACACACACACACACACACACTGCCATAAAGGACGTATAAATTTAAATCAGCTTCTTGTAGCTTTTTTTTTTTTTTTCCTTTTAAAGAAAAAATCCACTCTCACCTCAAAGATCATCATCAGAGTTCATTCTCCAGCTTAGCGAGTACATAGCTCCATCTCCTCTATTGTTTGGGAGGCTGTTCACGTAGCAAACGAAACCCTTGGACGCAAACCTCATTCAAAATGTTTTTTGCTCGCTATTTCTTCCTGGCAGGAACAGAATCGTGGCTGAAGCTAAGACCTGGATGTCTGTATGGCGCTGATGGAAATAGCTTGTCATTTTTCTGGCAATGTTTATCAGCTCCCTTTTTTTTTTTTTCTAATTTCATGCTTGGAAAAGATAAAACGGCTTATGTGGGGCACATTACATTAATCTAGAACCTCTAAATACTTCCAGAATTAGGCAGCCCGCATGAAATATTAACGCCTTGTTCACGCCTCGCTGCTCTGTTTATGCGAAAGTTTTCCTCGGCTGAAGTTGCCGCTCGCTCCGGAAGATAACGCGTGCCCGGACAAGGCTTTGAACTGATCAGAGGTGCCTTGTCATACATTTGGATTTTGGGATGACCTTTCTTCTACCTGACCTTGTTTCTTTCTTTCTTTCTTTCTTTCTTTTTTTTAAAAGTTGGGATCACATCTCGCATGTTATACTTCGGAGTTCATTGACATTCTTTCCCAGAACCGCGCGTTCTTGATCAGCATGCTGATGTTCTCTTCTACCATCTGGCCTCATCACGGAACACGGTTTTGATCTCTGCTGAGTATTCCTGGATTTCTATGCAGTCTCGCTTTAAATCGGATGCCTGAGGGTTTGTGTTCGTACCCTCAAAAATAAAGACGGAGCGAGACGACCGGGACAGGAAATGCCTCCTAGGCAGTGGATTTTGATATTCAGATGATCGCAGTGACAAAACTCTCCCACGGGACGTGCGAGGTACGCGCCAGGCCGTGAGAGGCGAAGCCTCCTTATACTGTATGTTTATTCTCAGGAAAAAACTAAAAAAAAAAAAAAAAGGAGTGAAGTAGAGAGAAGGGCGTGCCTTTTTGCACAAGTCTTTCATTAACCGAAGCTCAAAAGAAACCACGGGCTGCTCTCCAGAGACGGTTCTATAGGGCTGTGTGGAGCAGGAGAGAGTCTAATATTACTTCAGTTGATGTATTTGTTCTTGGTTGTGGTGGTTGTACTCAATCTCACTTCTGTGTTCTTCTTTCCTTTCTGGCTTTCTTTCTTTTTTTCTCTCTCTCTCTCTGTGTCTATTCCGAAGGATCGCACAGCTGATCTTTTCTAACGAGATGCCTGTCATAAATTGGCGCGGATGAAAGTGAGGACGAGGGTAATAACCCGAGAGAAGTGACAGCATTGTGCTCCCGCTACCAGATGTATTGATGCCGTACTTGTAGCCGGTCTAGTTCCTGTTTCATTAGGAGTCATCTCACTATAGTCCTGCCATCTGAGCTGGCAATGGCGTATTCGTAGCGGTGGATTTTTTTTCCCGCACTTTTGTTTTGTTCTTGTTAGCAAGTCGGTGACGCAAGCTTCCTGTTGTTGCCCCGTTCGTCGGGTTGATTGGATCCAACCCAGTGACGGCTCGTCGCGATATTAGACGCGAAGGCGAAAATAGAATATCCATGAATAGGCTGACAATGAAACAATTAAAGTTGAGTAATGCATTGTGTGACAAGGTCTCATTAATGGCATAATAATGACAAACTCTAACACTACATTTAAAGTAAGATCGACAGCTCCATTCAAGAGTTTGAATGTATAATGATCTACCGGGCTGGCGCACGCATTCCTCACTACGCCAATTTTTTTGGCAAACAGAACATTTTTTTATTTTCATTTTAACATTTTTTAAAAACCCACAAATCACAAATTCAGGCTCATCTGTCTTCTTTCATGTACTTCAATCGAACACGGTGTGCTTAGTCTTATCCACTTTTAGTTTTTCTTCCAAAGCCATTTTGGGGGGGGGGAAACAAAAAAAGAATGATAGAATAAATCATCCACTTTGTGCATATTCATTATATCTATGACTCTATTTCACAAGCACTTTCTCAATCACTCCTGATGAGGTGTTATGATTGCGTCAGCGAGGCAGGCTGAAAAATATCAGGCCAAATGGAGATCAAATCTGGGGTGGGGGGGGGTGGGGTGTTCACTCTGTGTAATCATCCCGTCAATGATTGGCTGCATGAATTACTACTTTACACTACTGGGCGTATTTTTCCTTTGACCAGTGGAGGTGCTTTTGTGCTTTGTTTCACAAAAACAAACAAACAACCAAAGAAATCTCTTTTAAAATTTGAGTCAAGAAAAAAAAAAAAAGATCATACTTTTTTGCTTGTGTTTTGTCCATTTTATCCTAGGGGTCACCACATTGGACCATTTGATCCTCAAGATCTGGCACATGTTTTACACCGGATGCTCTTCCTACAGTATAACGACTCTCCCATTTTCTAACCAGGTTTGCAACCAACATTGGCTGGACTGTATAAGGTGTAGACTTAAGATTCTTGCACAAGCACCCAACACTGGCGACATGGCAGGGTTTGAATCTCCCAACCCTCTGATCAGTCACCCAAAGCCTCAATTGCCCGAGCCACCACTGCCCCTCAAAATAAAAGCTTACTGTATATTGATGTATTTTTAATCAGATTGGGGATTTAGCCCCTTAGCCAATTTAGACCATTTACCTCTTCAGAGTTTTCTTTCTTTTTTTTTCCTTTAATAATTTATCCATACCCATTTTTCAACTCACTCATCATCTATACCGCTAAATCCTGTATTCAGGGTCACGGGGGGCCTGGAGACTATCCCAGGAGACTTCGGACACATGGAGGGGTACAACCTGGACAGGGTGCCAATCCATCACAGGGCACACACACATACACACACTATGGCCAATTTCGGAACGTCAATTAATCTAAACTACATGTCTTTGGACTGTGGGAGGAAACCGGAGGAAACCCACCAAGCACGGGGAGAACACGCAAACTCCATGCACACAGAGACGGGAATCGAACCCAGATCCTGGAGGTGCAAGGCAACAGTCCTAACCATTACACCACCACCGTGCTACCCTTGACCCCTGGTTCAGCTTCTATACCGCTTAACCTGTACAGGGTCATGGGAAGCCTAGAGCCTATGACATTAGACTTTGGCATGTGGTGGGGTTCATCCTAGAAAGGGTACCAGGCCATTGCACACACTAACACACACACACACCCTCATTCACACACTATGGGTCATTTGGGAACACCATTAACCTACTCTTCATGTCTGTAAGAGCAAACTGGAGTATCTGGAGGAAACCCAGCCAACACTGGGAGAACATGCGAACTCTACACACACACAAGCCCAAGAAGTGAAAGTGGGTTGTGTTAGTAAGATAATTTCATTAAAATGATGCCTGAGAAAGCAACGTAGTAGCGGATCAGAGTAGAGTAGACCGGATCTCTGTATTTCCATCTCGCTATGAACCCAAAATGAAAATTACAAAGGCAAATGCTTTGCACATAGCACAGCTAGACAATCTGTGAGAACTCCAGTAGCTTTGGAGACCGAAATGTTTAGATTGCAAAGGAACCACACTTAAATTCTCACACACTGTTCCCTCCTAGAGCTGCGTCTAACCCCTGCGTTATCGTACAAATGGCTCGGTTTCAGTAACTACTTTTGACCAGCAAGCATACGATATGGGATCCAATAAAAATGTGTATTTCAGAATATTTGCTTCCTCAGGAGCACAAAGATATTGAGCTGAGAAGGACATCAGTAGGTTTTTTCGATTTTAAATTTTTTAATACGGAGTTACGTACAAAATACAAATGGCTTTTGATGGATTCCGGTGAGTCACGGTTAAGTCTCAAGTCTCACAGCAGGTTGAATATACTGTATGGATGTTCTAGTTCATCCTTATCTAAAGGGTTTAAATCTTTATTATGGATGAATCCGTGCCGTCCGTCCATGATGACCTTGAACAAAATAAATCCTCACAGCATGTTAAAATCTCACAGTGAATTAAAATTTCTGAAAACTAGCCAGCACTTTGTTATAGCGATATGATCATTTATCATCAGCATTAGTGTGTAGTTAGGAAAACCCAACAAGAATCATTTGGCTTGGTGATAATAATTTGGCAATAAAATTGACTTCTAAACAATGTTAACATCAAACTGATGGGCAGAGCAGGATTTTGATTCCAGTCTTTAAGTTAAGAGCGATGCTTGCTTACTGCTGGACCATTAGGAAACATTCATTCATCTTCTAGATATCCTGTGTAGAGGGTCGTGGGAGCTGGAGCCTATCCCAGGAGACTTTGGGCATGGGGCATGGTACATCCTGGACAGGGTGCCAATCTATCGCAGGGCACACATACTGAACTGTATTATGGGCAATTTGGGAACGCCAGTTAGCCTGATCTTCATGTCTTTGGGAGGAAAATGGACAACCCAGAGGAAACCCACCGAGCACAAGGGAAACATGCAAACTGTAAACACACAGACTCAAGGCGGGAATCGAACCCTCACCCCTGCAGGGGCAAGACCACAGTGATGTACACTAAGACACTTAAGTAAATTCTAGTAAATGTGTGAGCATAATAATGAGCAACAATGAGCACCACAGCAAATACAACAGCAAGTTACCGAAATATTGAAGTGGAACTCAGCCAAAATGATAAAAACAAACAAACAAACAAAAAAGTAATTCAAAGAGTAATTTGGGAACTAAGGTGTAGATAACAATAAAATTAAAAAAAAAAATCATGGATGTGGTCGACACGGCTCCAAACAAAGGTAACAATTTCGTTGGTTTGAGGCTTTTTGCGACTTTGCATTTGGGTCATTCGATTAATGTTAACGCAATGTCATTTTATTAAAGTCAGTCTAACTTTCGTAAACAAGGATGTCTCGATCTTGAGTGCCTTCACAACTATATTACAACGCTCATCCAACGTTAGGGCTCCTGCTGGCAACTGCATGATGTAGATCTTTTTTCTTTTTTTTTTCTTCTTTTTTTTAATAAAAAAATGCATTTTTCTGAAATGAAAAGTGCTCCAACGTTCCAAAGCCTTGATATTATGTGACAAGTTTGTGACACATAAAACAGAATTTGGTGCATTAGTATCGAAGTCTTGTTGAGCTGCCAGAGACACGTATTTCTCTCTTTTTTTTTCTGATTCTGTCAAAATTGAGGCTTGTACTTGTAGACCTGTTCCCAGCACTGGCTCTCTCCCCTGAATCAAAATTAAAGTGTGTGTGATACAGGCCCAACACACTTACTCATTCTGGGCTGTCTTGCCATTTTCTATATACTGTATGTGCAGCAATCTAGCGAAAGGTTGTACCAATTATATTATTTGATATATATATATATATATATATATATATATATATATATATATACAAACACACACAGTATATACATGCTATATAGTGCATCTTGGAAAATTTGTGTCTAATACTTATTGCATTTTACATGCATTTCTTATAATGCATGGAGTGAAATATTTCAAGTCTTTTTTGTTTTCATTTTGATAGTTAAGGCTTACACCTACACAATCATGGGGAAGACTGCTGACATGACTGTTGTCCAAAAGACGATCATAGACATAGATGATAGGGAAAGGTGTGGTAGGAAAAGTTGCACAACCCTTAAAAAGATGGTCGAGCGAAGCTGATTCAAGAACTTAGGAGAGCTTCACAAGCAGTGGAGTGAGGCTGGAGTCAGTGCATCAAGAGCCACCACACACAGATGTCTTTTTGCAAATGGAATACAGAGAACATGGACTGTTGAACCAGAGACAACGTCAGAAGCGTCTTACCTGGGCTAAGGAGAAAAACATCCGGACCATTCTACACTACTGTGAAAAGAATCTTGAGTCATCCCTCATTTTTTTATATTATGCTTAGAAAAAGTCTGATTTATTTATTTATTTTTATTGAGGAATAGGAAAAGGGACTTTTTTCGCCTCTCATTTTCAGTCCAGTCCCTCTACCTGAGCAGTTGAAGCATAAAAACACATCTACTGTATCTCATAGCAGGAACCAGTGAGGAACAGGTGCAGATGATGACAGATGCTCAGGCTGATGATTAGTATACTGGTGATGCTGAATGCTGAGTGGTTGGAACAGATGAGAGGGGAAATGACGTTGCTTCTGGTGTTGTGCATAAACAACCAGTTTTTAAATGGTATCTTTACAGCCTGTTGCAGTAAAACCTTGGTTCCCATTTCTTTAATTTATTGTACATCGTGGAATAAAATTTGAGGCTTAAGACTTTAAGCAAGGATGCGGTGGTGGTTCGGTGTGTTAAGGCTCTGAGTTTCTGATTGGAAAGGCGACAGTTTGAGCCCCAACTCCACCATGTTGCTGTTGTTGGGCCCTTGAGCAAGGCCCTTAACCCCTGTCTACTACTAACAAATGCTGGGATATGATGCAAAGAATCAAGAATTTAACTGTGCAGTAATGTATATGTGATGAATAAAGGCTGAACTATATATATATATATATATATATATATATATAATTTATTTATTTATTTTTTACTGCAGCTGAAATTGCCCAGTTGAACCTGATAACCCTTATGTACCTGGTAATGCATGTCCTGTTAAAGAGGACGTTCCCAGGCAGGCAGCTGACGACATACAGTATAATTGATTATTTTTTTCCCCCTGACATTATGATTTGCCAATTCTAAAACTGCAATTTCTGGCCTGTCAAAATTAAATCTACACAAAGGTCCAAACTTCAGATATCTCTATTCATTTCCTAGAGTGCACCGTAATGCCTAATTCGCTTTGCTCCATTCCCCTGATACCTGTACATTCTAGACTCTTTTTTTTTTTTCCTCCTTTCTTCTCATGGTTGCACCGTCAGATGCACATTAATGATATACTTGTCACAATTGGTAGGGAAGACAGTGAGGTAGACGCGGATGGTGAAAGCACACGGGAGGAGACAGTTTTGCGATTATTGCCTTCTCGCCTTGTGTTTTGGACTCATTTGTGCTTCGTTACTGTGTCATTTGTCTGAGTCGCCTCCTTATGCAAGGTATTATATAGTGGAGGTTTCTAAGAATGCTTCTAGGAATTTTTGTCGTAAACAGGGTAAATGTAAATGATGAGGTTTTTGCCAGAGAGCACAAAACCAGTTCTTAGATTGAATTATTTTTCTCGGTTAACTAATGAGGCAGTGAGGGAAGATTTCTTGTTTCTGATGTTTTATTTTTGAGCCTAATTAGTTCTTATTCTTACATGCTGGTTAAACGGTGTTTTTTTTTTTTTTTCATTATTATTATTTTAGCCTTATTCTTTCCCGGATCTGGACTGCTTTTAGCCTTTTGTTTAATGAATTTGCTCGGTATTGAATTTACATTTTACTGACACTGTGAACATGCGGACCAATTTATGCCCCAGACTGGGATATAACATTATCCACTTTTTTTTTTTTTTTTTTTTTTTACCTTCCTGTTAAGACTTGATATTTTCCCGCATAAAATATTAAAGTCTTATTCACGGCTCAGTGGTCTGTTTATGTGAAGATGCATGCAGCGCCACTTTACTGGGGCTGAAACTTTTTCATGCTTCACAACCGCACATATCTGAATTAATTTGGATGTTTGTGCTGTGACTTTGTGACGACGCCAACATGATTAAACTGTGGTTAATAATGTTGCAACCTAATCTGTTTGAAATTCTCTTCCTGACTCTGAGCCGACAATTGATCAGCATGCTGTAGTGTTCTCCCTCCATCTGGTCTCATCATCGTACACAATTTTGATCTCTGCTGAGTATTCTTAGATTTAAATCCACTCGTGTTTTAGAAATGCTGCCAAAGGCTGTAATTTATGACTGTGTGTTCCTACCACATGTCTTCATCAAGCGCAAAAAAAAAAAAAAAAAAAAAAAAAGACTGAGTGACATAAAAGGCTCAAAGGCAGTAGATTTTGATTACAGTGAGAAAACATCCCTGGGGAAGAGCAGCGTGACAAGACGCAGTACACCTCATCTGTTTATCTGAGAAAATGGAAAAAAAAAAAAAAAACCTAGAGAGAGTGAGTGAGAGAGAGAGAGAGAGAGATGGAAAGTGGAGGAGAGCTCCTTAAGTCTGCATGCGTACCCGTCTGCATGCATTCTTAATTAACTGGGGCCTGAATCAGAGACGGTGAGGGTTCCTATAGAGACAGAGGCTTTTTCTATAGGCCTGTGCGAGGCATGTAAAGCAAGATTGGATTTAGTTTGTCTCAGTCTGCTTCGTCTTGCTTGAAGTTTTCTGTCACTTAATATCCCATGGCCTCTTTTCACATTCTCCACCACGATATTCCATTTTCACATAAACGTGCTCAAGCATTAGATATCTGATTAGGCTCCTAAGGCGTGCGCAATCTTTATTCTCTTCTTATTCCACAGGGCTCTTGGATTATCCCCCCCCCCCCCCCCCCAAAAAAAAGAGAGAGAGAGAGAGAGAGAGATGGTCAAAAGAGCCGTGGATGAATTTTCTGACGTCAGCTCTGACGGCAGCATCAGCCGTAATTCAAATCACGATTATATTAATGCGCTCATGCTGAGACTTTTTTGTTACTATAGTAACAATTATTTCACACTGACTTTTTATAATGATTTTTTAAAAATGATCTAAGGCTAGTAATAAACACTGTATTATTAATATTTGCTTTGTTTACACAGACAATATTTCTACAATCTGATTGAAATCATTCTGATTAGAGATTTTAGCTTAACTGATTACACGGACACTGATCTGATAAGATGTTTGTTTCCCTGTTTAGGGAAGCTTTTAGTCCGCCGGAAATATATCAAAAGAAGAACAATAATAATAATAATAATAATAAAAGAAGAAGTAGAGCATCTTTTCTGATAAATCTTGTGTTATTATTGGCGAAACCGACTCGTCTATGATTGGTTGGATGCTTTACTACATGTGAGATGGGAAGCCATTCAGCGCCGCTTCATCAGCCAAAGACCCACTGGATGAAAGTCCAAAGTAAAAACTGGCCAGGGGGAGTTGTTATTTATGAAATGTATTAGAAAAGTGTTATCAGTGTTATCAGGGTTATTTTCAACCTTAAACTTCAATTTTGCACAAAGCATTTTTGGCATATGGCCGAAAGAACTGAACCGAGCCGAACCAAACGCTTACAAGTTGCATGTTTTCATTCTAAATTTTCTGTTTTTTTCGCATTTTCTGCAAGATTTATTAAAGACATAACATCATTGGTCCCAACAATGTTAGCAAGGATGGTAGCGAGAGGAAAAGCAGCCGGTGCCAAGAGGAATCATAAATTAAGTGAGGTTTAATGTCTATTGATTTCATATTTTACATGTCTTTTCTAAATG
The DNA here is from genome assembly GCA_011419295.1 of Clarias macrocephalus. Lineage (NCBI taxonomy): Eukaryota > Metazoa > Chordata > Actinopteri > Siluriformes > Clariidae > Clarias > Clarias macrocephalus. Next base: position 114,251 of record JAAGKR010000327.1, on the reverse strand, counting down.
TTTATATAAAAAAAAATGGATATTGGTAGTATTGGTAATATTTTTGGGTGTCTGGAACGGATTATCTGCCTTTACATTATTTACTATGGGAAAATGTGTTTCACAATACGAACTTTTGCCTTAAGAACTCGCACCGGCTGCTTTTCTTCTCGCTCCCATCCTTGCTAACATTCTTGGGACCCATGATGCTATGTCTTTGCTAAATCTTGCAGAAAATGCGAAAAAAAACCTATACAAATAAAAATTAAAACATGCTTCGCTTGGCTTTCCAATGACGCAAACAAGTCTCGAACGGCTCCCTGACGTTCATGCAACTTGTAAGCGTTTGGTTCGGTTCTTTTGCCCATATACCAAAAATGCTTTCTTGCTAAATTTAAGCTTAAGGCTGAAAATACCACTTGTAATAACACTTTAATAACACTGATAACACGTTTCTAATACATTTCATAAATAACAACTTTCTCTGGCCAGTTTTTACTTTGGACTTTCATCCAGTAGGTCTTTGGCTTATGAAGGCGCGGTGACTATTTTGGTTAAACTCGTATGCCGAGGTACAGGTTGAGCCGCTTACACTATGCATTTTTGATCTGATTGGTGGAATATTAGTGCCAATACAGTATAAACCCACCTATTATTCATTTCAGTTGAGAACATAAAGAACAGGTGGTGGTGGAACGTTTGTTTACAGCAGCTATAACCCAAGTGGTAACATGAACTGACTTGTTGTGCAATATGAGGAATAAAACACTCTAAGACCAGCTGAAATTGGAATGTGATAGCAATCAGCTTCACATTCAAAACCAGGCTGCTCATACCGCCTCGTTTCTGATCGTCTTCCAATAACAGGATACCTTCTAGACTATTATTCCTTACTTATTCTCGTCCTCATCTTGAACCGCTCCCTTTTCATCTCACTCCATCCCCATTCAATCAGTCACCTTTTTCTAATCCATTACCCTTGCTGAAAATTATTCACCTCGCTTTCTGCACCTGTGTCTTCTTTCCTTTCACAGGCGCCGTCTGTTCTGAGATGGCATTCCTCCTTCATTGTCTTTTGCTTCTTCTGGTGGTCCTGCTCATATTACCCGTGCCCTGCATCGGATGTCCATCTGGCTGCCGGTGCTACAGCCTGACAGTGGAGTGCGGATCCATTGGACTCAAAGAGATACCGCGGGGAATCGCTCAAGGAACGCAGGTCATTTTTTTGAAAACGTGGCAGTTTCTTACGCAACACGATTATTCCATAAATAGTAATATCATTTCGTATTTAGGACCAGAGAAATCCCCTGCGTCTATTAGACATGAAGTGAAATTTATGGATGAAATAACAGATGTTGATCGAACTGCAGAAATAAAAGTCCAATAAAAGTAAACTGGATTACATACGTCAAAAGTATAATATGCAGTAAAAGGCCGGACACTGTAAAAAAAAAAAAAAAAAAAAAAAACTGCATACCAAAAATCTAATAAAAGACAGAACAAAAATAAAATGCAAGCGGAAAGCACCGGGAAAGATTGATAGCAGCGGAAGAAGAAATTAAAAACGCACCATTCCACATCCTTTGGGCAGACCAGAGAATCCAATTTCAAATTAAACTTTCGAAATGCACAAATATTGGGTAGGAATCAGTACAATCATTTACATTTCATGCCATCTAATAATCAAACTATAATCCAAGAGCAGTGTTTGCCTTTTTGTGTTGATTTTTAAATTCTAATTAAAATTCTCTGCCAAACTCATTTCATATGAGAGATTAATATCATTATATTATATTATATAATATTCCCCTCCTGGGCATCACCCAGGCACACAGATATACAACCATCCTCCTCTACGGCTGTGCTTCGATTCCCTGCCTCTATACCCAACCATAACACCACAGCACCCTTTACATATTCATAAGCTTCTTTACATAGATTACTCGGATAACCCGAGGAAACCTGTGCCATACAAATGAGCCGATGTTGCTCCGCCTGCATTCATTTCTGCGGAAACAATACGAGCGAGAACGTGCGAGAGAAAGAGAGAGATGGTGAGCATGAGCAATCAAGTAAAGTAATGAATTATGCAATCGATATGGTGTTGATAAATGACTAAAGTCGAGTCGAAAGGCTCATGTGAACTCAACACTGTTCATACGAAAAAAAATAAATAAATAAAAAATTCTGATGCAAATGCTGCCTCTATCAATTGAGTTGTTTACGAGTAGCCGCACAGTGGAGACTCTGGGGAGAACGATTATGAAAGAGTCGATTCAGTGCCTCGAGCTTCGCATTGATCCAGTTCTCACTCACTGAAAGAGAGCTTCAACGTGATAAGCAAATATATATCTACATGTGTGTGCGTGTGTGTGTTTATTATGTAACTGAAGTGTCACTCACGAAACAACCACTTGAAGATGAATTAAAATGCCTTGCATGTTCTTATACTGTATGTTGTAGTTCTGGGGCTCTAATCCTCAAAGAACTAACAAACAAATGTTTTTGTTCTAATCAGTCCATGCCCTTCCGAATTATTGGCAGCCTTGGCAAGAAAACAAGCAATTATGCATTCATTCTTTTATCTTCAGTGAGTACTTTATCCTGGTTTAGGTCATGATGGATCAGGGGCCTTTAATCTGAGCATGTGAAGCAGGAATGCACCGATCACCTAAAACATTAACAGACCACCACGGAACAACACTGAACTGAACAACATTGATCCCCAATTATATGCCAGTAAACCGTTGACAGGATCACGGGCACACAAAGCTTATATACGCCTGCGGAGACCAAAGGCCAGACAATCCTGTCCGATGCCAGAGAAAAGCCAATGCAGCACAAAATGCAGGAAAATAGTCAAGGCGGGCGAAAATGTAAAGCCACCAGAACACCCAGTATACCATAGCCTGCCGTGCACAGGGTCATCAGGCAAAGAGCCTCAGACTGCCAACACTGCCTCCAAACTCTTCAGATCCCAGTCCGATCAAGCACCCATTGTGTTTGCTGAAAAACAAGTCCAATCTACCCCGGACCCCACAGCACCCAAAGGATCCACCACCAATGTCCTAGTACCGGGCATCACAGCATACCCACAGAAGCAACGCAGAGCCATGCCCCAATGGGTCAGAGTCACTCCATTTGCACAGCCATAGGGAAACCAAAAACGATGTGGTTTCAACGTTAATGGTTTTAAAGTTTACTCATTGGTATATATTCTCCAAAAGAAGCCAATCCATTCACACACTCATTCACATCTAATGAAACATCAGTATAGCAATAACACATAGCCTGTTTAGGTGGGGGAGAAATCCAGAGAAAAAACTGACAGAAACCTCCATAGACATGGGAAGAACGCGCAAAATACCACACAATTTCAGCTCTGGATTCTGGAATGGTGAGGCAGTGGAACAAAATGATTTTGCCGGTTTTCTAAAGTAACAGTAATATTTTTTTGCCATAGCATTTTTGCTCATCTTCACCAAGAATGGCAATAATTCTAGACAGTAATATTTGATTGCAAAGAACCAAAAAACGTTGCTTGAACATCGCTGATTTTTTTTTTACAGACTATCTTCCTGCAGGATAATGCCATTGGTCAGATCCGGGCAGCAGACCTGACTGGTTTGGGTAACCTGCACTACCTGTACCTGCAGAATAACAGCATCTCATCTTTGGAAGCCAGTGCCTTCGTGAGTCTGGGCCATCTTCTAGAGCTTGCGCTTAATGGCAATCGGCTCCACCTGATTGCCGCTGATGCCTTCCGTGGGCTCGAGCACCTACGCATCCTTTACCTTGCAGGGAACCACATCAACCGGCTAGAGGATTACACCTTCCGTGGTTTGCAGGTGTGTTTGTGTGGTTTCTATTCTGTTCTCATTTCTATATTATGTACGCTGTGCTGAATAATTTTCCAGTGAAGTGGAGTGTGTTTAATGTGACAGCATGAAAATGCAGATGGCTGTTCAACTGACCTGAAACAAAGTAGAAGCAGGAACTGAGAACATCATGGTTTAAATTAAGGTGGTGGTTATATGATGACAATGACGGCGACGACGACGACGATGATGATGATGATGATCAACATAATGTTTAAGTTAACATGAATGACATTGAAGAGGGTGCAGAGGATAATGAGATCTTTTCTCCCCCAGCGTCTACAAGAGCTGCACCTGCAGGAGAACACGATGGAGGTGTTAGATGAGCAGGCACTGATGGGCCTGTCTTCTCTGGCTCTGCTGGACCTCAGCAAGAATAACTTGCGCACCCTAAGCGCTGTCACTCTCCAACCTCTCATCAGCCTGCAGGTGCTGCGCATCACAGGTACCTTCTTAGACTCAAAAAAAAAAAGGAACCTGGTCAACATGATGAAATACTGGAATGACAAAACTGAGCAATATTACATGTAAGGAAAAAGCAACAAGACCAAGAAGGGAAGGTAGTGAGGACATCAAGTTGGGAGGGAAATCTTGATTTGGGGTGGAATATTTCCCTTTAGGCTTTTTTTATTGTTAACTTTTTCTCTAGATGAAGATTTCTTAATCACTCTGCATGTGGCCTTTTAAATATTCAGAGAATTTGCTTTCTCATAAAGAAACTTTTCCCCATTTCTGCATTTCCATTTTCTTTCTTAATCAGTCCTAATATTTCTTCCTATGCCTTTTTCTGTCCCCTCTCCCCCCTCTGTATGATTTGATTAGGTAACCCGTGGCGTTGTGACTGTGCTCTTCACTGGCTCCGTAGCTGGATAAACACTGAGGGTCAGCGGTTGCTGAGCTCAGCCGACCGGAGGCTGTTGTGCTCTGAGCCACCACGCCTCTCGCACCTGAGCCTAGTCGAGGTCCCAGCTAACAGCCTGGTGTGTATCCCGCCTGCTGTGCAGCTCGAACCCAGGGAACTAAGTGTACGTTTGGGTGAGAGCATTCGTGTGTCCTGCCAGGCCTCAGGTTACCCGCAGCCTCAGGTCACCTGGAGAAAGGTGTCCTATGGTAGGACGCAGTTGACACCACGAGGTCTAGTGCAAGAGGAAGGAACAGACGGGGACAGCAGGAAGCCTGTGACAGCAAAGCCTGTAGGTAACGGAGGCAATGTGGGAAACCGTGCCCCAACAGAGGATGGTGGGGACAGGGAGAGCTTTGCCCAAGACACAGGCAGTGGAATGCTGTTTTTGAGCAATGTTACAGTGGCACATGCAGGACGCTATGAGTGTGAGGCTTGGAATCCTGGAGGGGTTGCACGTGTGACCTTCAACCTCGCTGTGAATGTTTCGTCCTCATCTTTGTCATCAGGTTGGCCACACCTGCACCCCTCTTCATCCTCGTCATCATCTTCTCATCACCGCCCATCCTTAGGGGATGTCAGTCAGGAACCGTTGTACGAGCTTGAGAGCATGGACTTCAGTGCCCTTGGCACAGCCACCCAAACAGCCATCGCTGTGGGTATCTCACTCCTGGCACTGACTGCCCTGCTGCTTCTGTGCATGATCTACAGCCGCCACCGGCAGCGCCAGAAAGAAGATGGCGCCTACGGCAAGGAGGAGAGCATCCTCTATGTCAACGACTACTCTGATGGACCCACAACATTTGCACAGCTTGAGGAGTATCGGGATGAACGTGGCCATGAGATGTACGTGTTAAACCGGGCCAAGCCTGTGCTGCCTCCACCACCCACTTCTGGCCAGCACAGGGCACTACAACCTAGAGAAGTGCTCCAGGTTCAGGGCACTCTGACCTCTACCATTGGACCACGCAGAGCCCCAGCAGAGGGCATTGAGGGTCCACCACCAGACCCAGAAGGACTATTTCTAAACCAGAGTCTGCTTTTTGACACACAGATTGCGTATGAGATCCACTGCTGAAGAAGACTTAAAGCAGATTGATCAGAGAAGGCTTTCCATAAGGCCAGTGATATAAAAGCTCTATGTGTATTGGACTTGAAGTCAGCCTGATGGGATCTCTGATTAGTTTGCCAATTTCTATTCTATATTTGGTTAACGTTAGATAAACAGGATAAGCCGAAGATTGTTTCGAAAGGATGAAAAGGCTGGCTTACCTTGCACAGGACAATAAAGGATACAGAATTTTCTGTCGCCTGACATAATGCTTTAGAATTAAACTCCCAAAAATGCCTAGGGAGCAACAGTAATATTACCGCCTCACAGCTCAACGGTTCTCGTTTGATCTTGAGCATGGGTTACTGTCTATGCGCAGTTTATGTTCCTCACATGTCCCTGGGGGTTTCACGCCCACCATTCGAAATCATGCCAGGTGGATTGGCTGCACTAAATTGCCCCTAGGTGTTAATGAGTGTGTGAATGTGTATTTGTCTGGGTGCATGGTGCTTAATGCTGGACTGGTGGTATTGTCCTGCCTCATGCCCAGCGTTCTTGGGATAGGTTTCGGATCCAGTGCAATCACGGCCATGCTGAAGCGGTTGCTGAAGATGAATGTTTTTTTTTTTTCTTTTTTCTTTTTTAGAGCCTGCCACATAAACATCTTGAATTTTCAGATGAACCTACTGATAAGACGATATTTCATTTATTATTCACGAATGGGTGATGCTTGAGTACAATGCTATACACTGACACACACTCATGCTTTTCTGCATAGTGAGTAAAGTGGAAGGCCACTTTTTTATTCAGTTCAAACATTTTTTTTTTTTTACTATTTCAGCCAGACAGTGTGAATAGTTCTGTCGTCTGTTCTCGCTGCCTATTCACATTATGTCTTCATATTTTTAGAGCCTTTTAGTTTTTCATTCCTCCGTCCATGTGACTTTGATGCACATTTCCTTGTATATGAGAAGACCGGTGAGTCACGGAGACAGAGACAGAATGAAGTTATGTCTGTGTTTGTGATAGCAACGAACTTCTGGATTCAATGTCTTTAATTAGATTCCGTGCTCTTTCTCATCCTCTTGACCTCTGTTTAAGTAACACTGTGAAAAATCAAAGTTCTAGACACTAGATTTCCTTATCGATTACCGACATCTCTACGATTGCATTGTGCTCTGTTTGTCTCCAGATGGCATTTTGTATGATATTATAATATTGTTCTCTGGAGTGTAGGGTATTTTTGCTGCTTTTTCTTTTGAATCTTGCCAGGTTTGTACAGAAAAAGCCTAGTAATTACTTCAGGGTATAAAAACACTCATCACAGCTGGTGACAGCATCCGAAGGTGTTAAGCTTAAGCTCAGTACAATAATTTGGAGCAGTATGTATTTTTGTTTGCCAAATGTCCTATAAATGTGACGTTTATGTTTAGCTAAATAAAAACTTGTTTTTTGGTCCTAGTTTGGATTTCTGGCTTTCTTTCGAGACGCATGTGAAAAGACATCTCATAATACTACTGTATACCAATCAGTCATACCGGCATTACCACCTGCCTAATATTGAGTAGGTCCCCTCTCAGTGCCATCTGACACCTTTGTATGGGAACCAGCCTTAACCTTTTCAACAATTTGAGCTACAGCAGCTCTTCTACTGGATCAGATTACATGGGCCAACCTTCAGTCCCCATGTGCATCGTGAGCCTTGGCCGCTCATGACCCTGTCGCCAGTTCACCGGTTTTCCTTCATTGAACCACTTTAGGTATGTCCTGACCACCGCAGACCGGGAACATCCCACAGGACCTGCAGTTATGGAGTTGCTCTAATTCGGTTGTCTAGTTTTTACAATGTGGCTCTGATCCAATAGAAGAGCTACTGTAGATCAAATTGCTGAAAAGGTTAATGCTGGCTCTGATAAAAAAGGTGTCAGATCACACAGCGCACTGCGGTTCTGGAGGGGATATGAGGCTGGTGGTCATTATGTTACGACTGATTGGTGTATATGTACAGTATATGATAGAGTACACAAACAGCCTACTGTCTGGTATACAGTAAGAAAATAATCAGTGCTGGTGTTTTATAATGCAGCCTTATAATGCAAAGTTGATCATTTTTCTAAAAACAATACATCCCAAACTATAATTCTGCGTTTTATTTTTCAAGAAGTGACACATCGCAGCTTTTTAAAATCTGTTTATTGTTACATTTATCTCTTCTTCTACAGCAGCTACTGTATATACTGTGCTGTCATTCCTTCACTTTCTTCTGAAGTTAATTAAAACACACACACACACACACACACACACACACACACACACACACACACACACACACACACACACACACACATACTGAGACACTGTAAAGTGCCATATGCTTTGTCCTGAAGAACTTTCTGTTGTGAAAAAAACTTATCGCTGACTGTTACAATGCATTGACATTGGCGACTCTGTCCATCTTCCTGTCCATCGATTACAAATTTTCATCTAGTTCATCACAGTCATAAGTCAGTTTTTAAATACTCAGATTTACGTAAATTATAAATGTGCAATGTTGGAATAGAGAAAAGCAAACTGGTTAGAGGAAACGGATTATGCACTTTTTTTTTTTTTTATTCTTTATGCAGCTTCCATCTAAAAGCTTTTTATGATGAAACTTGCTGTTCAGCACTCCTGGTGATGTCATCTTATTATCCGCGTTCCTTCTTTAACCTAATGCGCACATCACTCTGAAATAGGGTCAGTCTGGACTCATCAGACCACATTGCTCCAAAGTCCAATCTTTCTGCTCCCTAGCAACCTGAAACCTTTTTTTCCCCCTGATTAGCCTCACTAAAGGCTTGATTTGTGCTTCTGTGAAAAGTCTACACCGTAGGTCTCAGATAGCCAAGTCATACTCTACTACATAGCCTGATATACACCTCCACAAACAATGTAACTATGCATCGTGGCAACACATACGGTAACAACGGTGACTGGCCCGCCAGGTAGCAACGTATTTATTGACCATATGTAATTTTACATTTCATCGATTTGTCTGTGCTACGCTACAAGGAATGCTAGATGGCAGCAAATTCCTAGCGAGAGACCAATGTCTTCTGATGTTGTCTCAGTAAATACAGTCAAACTTACTGTGTTTCAACTTCTTTCAGCTCCAACTCCAACAAGATCCGCTCAGTTTCGTTCACCATTGTATGGAGAAAGTGGGAAAGGTATCGTGGCACTTGTTTAATGCATTTTATGTATGAGAGAATATAACCTAGTAAAGTTCAGCCAATCAACATTTGAAAATAAACTTGTGGTGAAATGACTGAGCACACGGGCATAGAAACTGCACCACCATCTAGTGGTTTGGCTGTGTAATTGCAGAGTGACACAAATACAATGTATAAACGCTCACAATGCCATGTAGGCTTCACACCTATGGAATTAAATCACTGTCATAAATAATCGTGCGTAAAAAAAAAGATTTGTGTGTCACGACAGCGTACAGATACGATATTTTGTGTGTTTGTTACAGTACAACCCTGAAATATACGAGTCTGGCAGACACAAAACTCGTTTTTACAACTCCTCTGTTACACGGACGAATTGCAAAATTACACCCATGAATGTAGTGTGTTAAACCGCTGTCAAAAATACGTCATCAAGGTCACATGCACAGGCGTTACTATCCAATTTGTGACACACAAATCTTTTTTTTAAGCACGATTATTTTTGACAGTGATTTTATTCCATACACACCCGTTTAGTCCCAATCCTGCGAGTTCTTATCGCAACGATTTCTACTGGTAAGTTTTCTTAAGAAATGTTTAAGTGATCTTCGTTCACGGTCATTCATCATTTTTATCTGACCACATTGCGTCTGCAAGCTCGACGGTTCAGCACCATCCTTCCAGGTTTTAATAATTCATTGAATGGCTTTCAAACCAATTCAGCAAAATCTTAGGTCAATAATGTAAACCATTCTGAAACTATTTTACTCCAACAATAATGGCGTACAGTACATCTGACTAGGTTGTTTAAGAAATAAGAAGCAACTCCATGTCATAAGCAAATCCATGTTCATGTTAAGTTACCACAACAAGAGTAAGCTGGATAGGGAGGAATTAATGTTACATTGAAATGAAATTTTAATTGTTTAATTTTTGCATATTTTGTACAGATATTTCTTTAAAAAACGAGCATTCGGGATCAGTATCCGTATCAGAAAAAATAAAATGAAATAAAATAAATAAATCAATAATAATAATAATAAATTATTCAAGCTCTTTGACATCACTGTACTGTATGATGACACCACAGAACCATGTTCAGTTCTGGGTGCATCGATGACAATATTACAAAAAAATCAAAATTGAAAAAATGCTGTGTTAGGAAGCTCTGGATTCCCCCTAAGGCCAGGCTGCGACCACTTCTTAATAGGTGCAAAACTCCACAGCACAGCAGAACCATGCCGACGGCTGATTTTACAGGATATCTGTCCCAAAGGGCATGGCAGTACACGCAGTAATCTTGTAACCTGATGGATTCTGCAAATGGTAAGTATAGCACAAATAGTAATCCCATTTCTTAACATGATGCTCAATTTATTTTACATTTTTCTAAATCAATTTTTAATGATCGACTGAAGCTTTATTGCCCTGAGGGAATAGGGGGGGAAAAAAGGAACCGTAGACATGCATTATTAATGCATAACATAAAGGTTAAAAAGTTGGCTTTTAAGCATTTAGCTGTTCAGCATTCAGATCCTTCGAGAGATAACAGATGTGTTGCTGTTAATATGTGTCACTGTATATTTTTCCCTCCAGTAATGAGATATGAAGCTGAGAGCGGTTCGAGAAAAAACATTTTGCCAAGTCAAGTGTGCATTAGCCTGTGAGGACAGATATGGAGCCTGAATCAGCATTGATAATCTTACCTCTAATATGTATGCTCTTGTTGATAATGCTCATGTTTCGAGATCCTTTCAGCACAGAGCCAAATATAGCCACGTTGCATGTTGATGAGAAATGTTATAGTGAAATCAGTTTCAGCAGGAGAGCTCTGTATTTGGAAATGAGGTGTCATTTTATTTTATCACTTGAAATACACATTGAACCAAAATACCGTAAACACAAATGAGGTCAGTCAACGCAAATCTCGCAGGAGAAAAACAGGGGTGCCGATAATTACGCTTTCACCGTAGCATTTACAGGTTGTGACCTTCTGTTAAGACGATACACAAAAAAAAAAAACTCAGCTTCTGCTTTTTTTTGTTTTCATCAGCTTAAACAGCCGGTGACCTCCATGTGCAATATTCCACAAGTCACATGTTCAGTGTTACAACATTGGAATTTTCTAAAGCATGTGGGAGAGAAGGAAACGATGTGGGTCATCATATTGTTCTTTATTTGCAATGATATTGTGATATTGATGCTGATGACATTACAGCCATGTTACTTACATTAGAGGTTGAAAGTAAATTCATTTAAAAAAATAAATAAATAAAAAAGATACTTTTACATAACCATTGAAATGCTCAACATCCTTTTGCTTTTAGGATGGATTTCTTTTTATGTTAACGAGGAGATCCCAGACGTCAAACTGTGCATTTGGGTCAGAAAAAAAGTTATCATTACGTTTATAATCTGTATATAAATTTACCACTACCAGAATATGCGAATGACATTGCAAAAATGTAGAAGTTTTGGTCATAGAAACAACCGACATCAGCAATAAAAACATGTGATCATGTGTGTCTGTGCTATTTCTTTGCCTATGTGACCTTTTTTTTTTCTCGTTTGTTTAGTCATACTTGTAGAGATGCTTAAAATGAAATAAAATTGAGTTCATCATATTGCCTAGGTTGTGCTGAAAAAAAGGATATGTCACTTTATACTGCATAATCCTAAGCCCTATATATACATTTATTTATGTTTATTTAAAAACAACAACAACAACAACAACAACAACAAATGGCTAATGCTTCACTGCGATGAAAACCATGAAGTTTAGACTGCATCCTAAAAATAGTAAAGAACACAGTAGGAATGAGGGTCAAAATGGAAATATGCACATTTATCAAATTCATGCCATTTCCTAGCCACATCAGTGTCGGGTTCTCATGCTGTCACTAACTTCCTGTCCCACACTGAACTGAGTCATTAATACATCCTACCAGATACTGTAGCGCCACACTCTTACCAGGCGCTTATCACGTGATTACCATGTTGTCCTTGCATCCGGGGCATGGGTGGTATAAATATCATCACATGTGCAGTGCTTTTCGTCATGAGGATTTGAATCCAGTATTCTATAATGATTCTCTGAAGGTGACAGAGATGCTCTGATAGCCTCCTGCATGCACTCCATAAACATGATATGCACCAGAACAATGTAATACTGTATATAACTAAATGTGGTCTTCTACAACATGGAATGATCATACTGGAGCACAAGGCTGAGGAGGTCATCGAGAGAAGTTCATTCATGATGCAACAACTCAGTGACATCCTGCTGACAACTCAGTCACGACAGCCATCTACTGTAATGTAGTCGTTCCCAACTGTGCCATGCTTGTAGTGCGTCAATGAAGTGCCTGAGAGGTGATACAGTAGTTATGTCGTAACTTCAAAGCGTACTACAGTGCATCCTTATTAAGTTCTTCCTGCATCTTTTTCCAACCATGTAGTCGCTAGGCTTTTTTGATAAAAAAAAGTTGATAAAAAAAAAATCATTTCTGCTTCATGTCAAGGGAGACAATATTACAGTATGTCTTACTGCATTCTTGGCAAAGTGTACAGTCCAAGTTCTCGTTGCTTTCACACAATTTTTTTTACAGACGTAGTGGGAACATGGCTCGGTGTGACTTCATCAAAACACTTTTATTTGATACATTTGGTAATTTTATGCTAAAAACAACGTTACTATAATTCCATTACAGTGGAACCTTGGATTACGAGCATAATTCGTTCCGGAAGTGGGTTCATATTCCAAAACACTCGTAAACCAAATCATCATTTCCCATAAGAAATAATGAAAACTCAAATTATTTGTTCCACAGCCCCAAAAAATAAATACATAAAAATAATTAATACAATCTATAAAATGAAAATAAAATAATTAATCTGCACTTTGCCTTAAAAAAAAAAGTACAAATAAATCCTGACACATAAGTGTTTCCATTGGTGCGCGCACGCGCCGTGTGTGTGTGTGGAATTAGCCCCTTCACTCGCCTCGTTTTACACAGTAACACTCCTCCTCCATCTCCCCACCTCGCATTTTAAGATTTACAACAAACACACACACAACGGAAACACCGTTTTAACAGGAAAAAAAAGAAATCTCTCTGAGACTGGCATGAGCGGATATTAACGGACTCACTTTTTAAGTTTCACAACAAGCGCATAAACACAGCGGAAACACCGGTTTAACGGAAAAAAAGCGAGACTGGCGCGAGCGCATACTAAAGGAATCACTTAAGTTTCACGACAAACGGACACACACACAAACATGGAAACACCGTTTTGACAGGGAAAAAATAAATCTCTGACACTGACAAGGAAGGTGAGAAAGTGACGCTCAGTGTCAAAATAAGAGTCGCATGCGTGATAAATGATACTCGGCGCTCGTAAAATAATACTTGCTCAGTTTCCGAATAAAAAATTATTAAAAATCTTTGCTTTGTTTGCGGCATGCTTTCCTTCATATCCCAAATGTAATTAATTAGTAGAAATGTGGTTGGTGAATGAGGTTTGGTTGCTTAGACATCATTGTTAATCTAAATGTGTGTAAAGAAAAAGACGAAAATGAAGGGGAAAAAATGTTACTCATATTTAAACCGTCATCATATCTGATGGTTGCTCATGATGCTCTATTACTTCACATCTACAGGGAAGTCACGTCGCTGAGGTCTTAAACTTTTTACAACCCCAAGCACACACACTTACTCATACACTCCTGGCAATTTGGAAATAACACTCAGCCTACAACACGTTAGTCGACTGGCTGAAACCGGTGCACCCAGAGGAAACCCAGCAAACCCAGTAAGCACATATTAGACTCCATGAACATATAAAGCACAACACAGGCCAAGATTTGAACCCTCACCCTTGAGATACGAGACAAGAGTGCCACCCACAACACCACTGGTGGCTTACTGCACACGTCCACAAGATCACTGTAAACCCTAATGCTCAAAGAAATTAAACATATTGAGTAATGTTGGCTTAAATAATTACACTTAGTTCAAATTAATAAGTATTTAGAGCTTTTTGGTATTTATGAGTTTGTAGAAATTACAAGAGTAACGAGAGTATGTAGAGTAACAGTCTCCTTAAGGTTCCACCAACTTCAAATCTTTCAGCCTAGCGATTTTGTGTCTGATGTCATCATTGCACATGTAAACTGCCCACATTGAATTGTGTTAATCAAGATGGTGGATTCGTCTGTCTTCACATAATCTGTCCAAATCTGGGCACCTAACAGAGCACTGGAGGCTCAGTGGTAGGTGTTCCGAAAGAGCTGGGTTTGATTCCCAGCCACTGGATGAAGTGCCTGTCCCAAACCCAGATGATAATGGGAGGGTTGTGTTCAGAACGGCATCTGGTGACAAATCGCTGTGGCGACCCAGGAGCAGGTGAAAGACCAACAACAATTTATTTAATTTGCAACAACTAAAAATAATTATAGTATGAGTTGGGCTACTCAGTAATGCAAGTAAATAACGATTAATATGAACGAGTACAACAAACTCAAAAACTGATCAATCTGTTTACTTAAAATTGGAAACATCATTACATAAAAAATTGATGTAACTGATTACCTCAAATTTTTTGAGTTTTGCCAACTTTTTCGGGTTTACAGTGTATTTTATTTTTCAAATTTTCGTTTTTTTCTGCACTCGTAAACTGCTAAGCTTCATTTGAGGTCAATGAAAATGGACTTTTTTTTCTTTTTTTTTTCTTCGAAAAACAGATTCCAGGGTGAAGCTACAGTCCTGTATGTGGAAACTCTGTATAGTCAGTGTTGGTGCATGGACAGGATAAACTAAGTTTTTGGCTACGCAATGTATCTCTTGTTTTTGATATCAAAGTGTGATGAAACTTTTGTTACCTGTGAGATTGGCCACCATGACTTTATTAGTGCTATAATGCCACCTGTTAATTTGGCATGCTTGGACAGTGTGTTTTTTCTTTTTTTTTTTATGATTAAAATGATTCAAAAAGTAAGTAATGTAATATATAAATACATAGCACCATTCAAAACTTTGGATACAAGTTTCAATTATATTCTACATTCTAGAACAATCCTGTTTTTTTTTTTCCACAACTATCAAAAAACACATATAGCATTATGTAATTAAGTAACAACAACAGCAACAGACAGGTGTTATTTTAATAGATGAGGGTCAGCTGTTCTGCAACACGTCTTGCAATAACAGTATTGTCACATGCATCAAACATCATGATAAAACTGACTCTCACAAAGACCTTTCCAGGAAGGCAAGAAGTCAACCCCCCCCCCCCCCCCCAAAAAAAAGGAGGAGAAGTTCATTTAGAGTTAACATCCTCAGAAATCACCACTTAACAAACAGCTCAGATTAGAGCCGTTATGAAGATTTATAGAGCAGAAATAACCTTTGACTTTTTTTTTTTTAATAAATCAGGACAATAACATGTTGGAGTTGGTGTGTCCACAATTTTGACTGGAGGAAGTATAAACATTTTAAATACTCAGATAAATGTGGATTAGACCCAAGTGTTGGGAAGATAATTACACCGCTTTTAATAGGAACACATATACCACACTAGTTGTACTGAGAAGTGATTGTACAGTCAATGTTATAGATTGAACAAATACAATTGTTTATTTGCAAATT
>JAAGKR010000327.1:40391-88669 GCA_011419295.1 Clarias macrocephalus | reverse complement strand
ACCGGAACCAAACAAGGGCAAACACAAAAACGTAGTCGGAAACGTAGCACGAGGTCATACACAATATAATTTTACAAATTAGCAACAGAAAAACAGTAAGCAAAGACATGGTCTAAAGTATAGTTGTCTGAAGGCCTTAAGTAGGCCTCTGGGTTTCCTGGATACCCAATCATCTGGCAGGAGGCGGGACCAACAAAGGGCAGGCAGGGCAGCAACCAATAGATTGCAGGTACACTGAAGAGGTGGGGACCTGCAACAACAAGAGAAGAAATGCCCCCTCCCACCAGCAGAGACATAGCACACCTAACCAGACACAAAACAAATAAACTCAATATCGTAACAGTCCTCAAGTTGTATAATAAACAAAAAAAGAATGAAAGATATAAGTTGAGATACGTTTTTATTACAGTGGAAGAAGAACTAAAACTCGTTTTGCGTATTTTGCCTTGTAAGATTTGTCAGTTTGTCGGAAAGCTACTTTGCAGAATCTAGATTTAGATCTCTAATGAGCAAGCACAAGACGAGCGGCGGGGAAAAAAAATGTCTGAGAGGAAACAGACTTAAACTTTAAGAGGAATGAGACTCAAAAAGAAACTAAGGCTCTTGTGACCAAAGATAGCGAGATAATAAACAATGACTCGGACCCTCATGCCACACTGCTGCGTGATTCTGGTCTTTTTGCTGTAATGAAGATCCTGATGGTTTAAAAAAGTAGAAAAAACGTTTTCTGAGGATTGAAACCACAGATAAATAATCTCAAACTGAACAACGTAAACCAGTTGTTTTTTGTCATTTATCCAGAGTATGTGAGTAACGATGTGTTGCGTTGTCATTGTGCTTTGTGTATACTGTATGTGTGACTCACACTATGATATTCAGCATTTTATTAAATGTGCATGTAATGACGTTGCACTGTTTGACAAACAGTTGGCTCAAATAAGTAAAACCCACAGAGTTGAATATGTATAGAGCTCACACTGGTCACATGATCACATTCTTGTATTAAAAGCCTGGGCTATTACCATGAATCATCTGCACTTGTGAAATGACTAACATCATTGGATAACACCAACCGGCATACAGCATGGTTACACAACCATTGAGCTGCCTGGTAGCTTTTAAATGAAATTAACCACAGCCTACTGTAATCGCGAGGGAGGCCATAGGACCAGCAGTTTAGCTCAATTTTTATCGATTTTGATGATTTCTATCGAAACCATGAATCAAATAATGAATAATGACTGGAGTGTAAATTTACAGCCCTAATCTGGAATAAATCTCAAATAAATATTAATTTATTTATTATGGGCTTTTAAGTTCCCCTATTTAAGTTCTTTACGTTCCCTCCTTAGTCTGTGAGCATGTTGTATGTTGTGTTTGCAGGTTTTTCTTCCTTTTTTCAGTCCTTTTTTCCTTCTCTTTTAAAAGTCATTTTTGCATCTTTTCCTGTGTTTTTTTGGTTGTTCGTTGCATATACATTAAACAACTAAAAGCATTTCTGACTCTTAGGATTTATTACACATAGACTTACACTATTAAATTGTAAAACGTAATAAATTATTGTCTTAGAAGAAGACCAGCATTTTACAGTCACACATGAAGACGCCAAATGATCCTGTATGATCTTGTATTTGTATGAAAATGAAAGAAGGACATAAGAATAAATAAACATAAAAAATACTGAAATTTGATGTACTTGATGTATTTTTTTTTCTATACTGCATGTGATGTACATGTGGCAAAAATGAGCAACCCAAAAGATTTGTTTATATATATATATATATATATATATATATATATATATATATATATATATATATATATATATAGTGGTGATCAAAAATATGAAAACAAATTTGAAATTCAATGTTTTAATAACACTCATTTTTTAAATAATGACTATCAAGATGTGGAGAATAATTTGCTATTTTATGCAATTAATTGGCACTTGTCAGAGAATGGTGGTGCCGGCATGGTGTAGGTGTAGACATACTGTAAAGACATTTATTAAAAATATAAACCACAACAAGAAGTCAAAACAGCAGAAATTTACAGCGGACTGGAAACAGAAACATAAAACAGATCAGATGTGGGTTAAAATATATCCAAGACCAGACCTATTTATAATTTATTAAAGGAGATGGCATGACTGGTGAAAAGCTTGCTGGGAAGTGAAGTCTGTAGACAAACATTAACATAAAAGTCTTTTCAATTTATCAACCCGAGTCAGCCAAACCACCATGCTGCAATATTGGCAATCAATTTAAATCATAAATCCAGTGGAATAAATAATGACTGGAGTATGTTGATATATTTATCACGGACTTTACGTTTCCCTATTTAAGTTTTGTATGTTCCCATCTTAATCTGGGAGTTTGTAATGTTTGCCCATTCTCTTCCTAATTTCATTTTCATTTTTATTTATATATATATTTTTTGCTTTTTTGCTGAGTATTCATTAATTAACTAACAGCGTTTATGACTTTTTGGATTTATGACAAATAATGCACTGTATTTTTCAATGGAAACCTTACAACTGTAAGTTTTCTATTGAAAAATTGTTTAAAAAAAAAAGATCAAAAGCATGACCACTGCATGCTAAACCTAAAGTAATTAGGAATTTACTTACTTTATTTAATCAGAAATTACTTGATCTGAAATGAGGAAAATGTCTCCTTATCCACAGTGTCCCTCTACTGTAAATGTCCAGCAGCTAAACCTCTATAACCCTCTAATGTTTTATATCAAGGACATAATAAGAGAACGCATTAATCTGGCGGCACAAACTATTTCAAATGGATAAGTGTCACCTAATGCATGTCTGTCTTTAACGGTGATTCAGATGGTCCAAATATTTCCTTCTCATGTACTGTATAATCTCTCGTCTTGTGTTTTTAAATGCACATGGAATGACCTCGCTGACGCAAAGTACTGTACATTACTATTAGGACATGATTGCCAATGAGAGGCATTTAACATTTCAATAAACAATATCCAAAAACATAGAAAAAAAAATCTATTAACAAAACAGTCAAAAACTTTTAAAACCATTAAACCATAAACTGTAATCAGTGTTGTACAAACATGACTGTTGGTTTGTGTGCATGGAGTTTGTATGTTCTCCTCATGCTTGATGGTTTTCCTTCGAGTTTTTCAAGTTTCCTCCCACAGTCCAAAGACATACAGATTAAATTTTGTCAAAAAAAAAAAAAAAAAAAAGGTCAAGGGTGCAATTTATACTCTGACTATTTAAATGTTTCTAATGATTTTATTAGGCTGCTGCCTGAATTCGAATCGGGATTCATTTCCACAGTGAACATTTTCTGTGAACATTTTTCATTTGCATACACAGCAGGTAGGCCAGTAATACCCACTGCACCAGGATTTAGGGTTTGTTTTGTATTGCTCCTCATACAGACATGGAATAGTGACAGATCCTCCATATTTTACAGATCCATTTTTCAGCATCCACATGCTTTCCATATCTGCACACAAGCAATGTTATAATATTTGCAGTAGCATCACACACACACACACACACTTATTCACTATGATCCGGACTGAATCAGGAGTCAATATTGAGAGAAATTTAGTCTAACAGTGATGAACGATTTTAACAGTTATTGTTGCATGAAAGGAAATGTGTCTATGATATAATCAGCTTATTCAAACCTTGAGGAAATGAAACAAAAACACTTTATACTGTATAGGTATTATATGGTTTTAGTCTTACCTGATATACAGAACAATAAACCAAAGTGAGTTACAGACACTGTAACTAGTGAGTGAAAACTCATGTTTGTGTAACAGACTCATATGACCATTACTCATCATACATCCGACTGGAGTTTCTTTGTATTAGCGCAGTTCCCCCTTTTTTTCTGTCTCCTTCTCTCTCACTGCTTTAAATAAAACCACCAGCAGCATGTAAAAACGGAGACACACATGATCCTTAATTTGCATAATAAACAAACAACAAATGACTTTATAAATTGAGAAACATTTGGCACTGACACTAACGAAAGGACAAAAAGTGTGCGGTTACACAACCACAGAGCTGGTCAGGTAGCTGTAAAAGGAAAGCAGCCTTGCACTCGTGTAATCGAGAGGGAGGCCATGGAAGTGTGGAGCTTCATTTCTATTTTCCCACTTTCATTAAAAAGATGCTTCACACTCTATTAAACAGCTCATTACTGTATGTTTCAATGGATCACTTACTCCTACTCAAAACTTTGTTTATGCACCAAAAACAAACAAACAAACAAACAAACAAACAAACAATCTAAAATAAAAATGGGAGAAATATTTGGTTATTTAATGAGTTTTTCTTAATGTGTGATTATTTAAGACATGGTAAATCTGTAGTCATTTTATTTAAATATAAACAAACTCTTTTCCATCCTTTTGAAAAAAAAAATATTTTGGGAATCAATGTAATCAAAACCGTGAAACTACAGTAGTATTGTAAATCAAATAGAATCATGACTTGAGTGTATATTTACTCCATTTATCTCGAAAAAATCTCAAATCAATATTGTTTAATTCATCATGGACAGTTAGGTTCCGCGATTTAAATGATCCTTGACAGCTACACAACCATCAATGTTTAGTATGAAGTCCTTTATTCTTCTAAACCGGATGGATCTGGATGGATATACTGTAGAGTTTAATGGGCATAAGCATGAGCTTGCTTGATTGATTGATGAAGATCATGTGCAGAAAATAGTTTTGACTGCTTATTTACAATTGTCCAACATTTTTTTTATTGGGTTTAGGTCGATTTATATATGGAGATGGCAAAAATCTTCATAATTAAGCATGATTTTCTCAAGAACCTTAACAATGCAGTTTGTAATCAAATATCAGCTGTCAAAATGTCCCAGGTGTGTGAGCTCCATATACTGTACTTCATCAACAATTTTCCTTTATCACTTAAAATTTTTGTTTAAAAAAATTGTGAATCAATCAATCAATCAATCAATCAATCAATCAATCAATCAATCAATCAATCAACCAATCAATCAATCAATCAATCAATCAATCAATCTAGCCATTGTTTGGTTAATTTATCTATCTACATTTCCCAGCCAAAAAGGAACCATTTGAATTTACATTAAATGGATAATTATTGCAATGATTAATTAATATGTATCATCCACAACAGTTCTTTCATGTTGGTACCCTGTGATTGTTGAAAAGGTTTTGCCTGCTTTTAGGGTGGTCAGATTTCTAATCTATCAAGCAAAGAAAACATCTACCAAGATTGCTAAAATGATTGGATGTGGATTAAGATCTGTCCAACACATTATTAAAACTTGGACAGATTCAACTGTTCAACCTCACAGAAGCAATGTGGGGGAAAAAATAATGAAAATATTATTAAAAAATACTGGATATCACACAATGCTTAGTGAAGTTGCATCATCAGCTGCAAAAAGACAGTGCAGATGAGGGGCATTTAATCAGAGCATTGGTGCCACAATGGATTAGTGGTGAGAAAACCTAGACAGCATCTAGGTACGCCTGGCAGGCTATGGTCCATGAGGTCACAGAGTCAGGCACGATTTAATGATTAAACAAAACAAAAAAAAAAATCAGAGCGTCAGAGAAATTAAGAGCATTATCACACACAGAATTGACACTAAATGGCTGTGAGATAATGATTAGTGAGTGAAGTGATTATTATTGAGTTATGCACAAATTTAAAATGTAGATAATACTGAAATAGACTTCAATGGATTTTACTCAGTTTTATTCTGAATGATACAGTAGGTCCTTTCAAAGGAGGTGTTAAATTGTATTTAAATTCACTAACGTGGACTACTGCAGTTAGCCACTAGAGGGCCTCAGAGACCTTTCAGCTTCACCTATTTTTCAAAGCAAGTAGATATTTTTGCAAGCAGCTATTCACATTAAAAGAATAAAAGAAGACACAATAACAGCTCTTTTACATATTTTAAAAAAATTGTAACAAACAACTGCTTTGTAACTGAAAAGTTAAAATTGAAATAATTACTGTACATGAGAAAGTAAAATACAGCACAACATCATATATACATATATACATAATATGGTCCAATAGTTATGAACATAACGATTAACATAACTAATATGTGCAGTAATCTATTTTACAAGGATTACACATAACACTGTTTAAACTAAACTAAACTAAAATAAAATTAAATTAAATAATTAAATAAATAAATAAATAAATAAATAAATAAATAAAATACTGCAGAAAAGACATCACATCTGCTTTGGCAAAACATCAGGGTATGGTTTGGCAATATCCAGCCTGGATCAACAGTAACAGAGCATGATTCAGCAGTGCCTCATTTATACTGTATAGATGCTGAACTGGCACATTTCTGACAAGCAGTGAGAAATATGGGGATTTGTGGAGTGAACTCCTAGAAGCCAAGGGAGGCCAAGGTCTCCTCGTATTTTTTAGACAGTAAAGAATGTCATTTTAGTTATATATATAAAAACTGTAACTTTCTATGTCTTAAACAACCGTGTTGGCAGATGAACCCCATGGTCGTGGAAGTTTTATTGTCTTTCAGAAGGTTCAAATTACTGTGACCAGCAAAGAAAAAAACTAAGGAGATTGCTGAAATGATTGGAATTGGCTTAAGAGCTGTCCAACACATTATTAAAACCTGGAGGGATTGTGCTGAACTGTTAACTTTGCAGAAGAAAGATGTTGTCAGAAAAACTTATGAACAAACATAATTCAAGACTTGGTGATGTTGCATCAAAAAAATGCAAAAACAATGTGTCGAGAGCACACAAGCTTGTGACTACATGGCTGTGAGGCCTGTATCTCTGGGTTATTAGTGTACCAAGTGGTTATTATTGGTGGCTTAGGTGTTCGCACTGTCTCCTTGCACCCTCAGGATCCGTGTTCAATTCCTGCCTTGGGGTCTGCGTGCATGGAGGTGGATGTTCTCTCCATGCCTGGTTGGTTTCCTCCGGGTACTCCAGTTTTCTCCCACAATCCAAAGACATGCAGGTTAGGCTAACTGGTCTTCCTAAATTGCCCGTAGTGTGTGAGCGTATGTGTGTGTGTGTGCCCTGCGATGGATTGGCACCCTGTTTTCCATAAGTTTCCTGTCATAGGCTCCAGGCCTGCTGCGACTCACACAGGATAAAGCAGTATAGACAATGAGTGAGTGATAATTATTGATTTACTTAGATTTAAAATGTAGATTAAACAGAAACAGAAATGTAGTCAATTTTACTGCATTTCTTTCAAAAAGAGGTGCCTTGTACTGTATGCCTTATGAGCAGAACTAAAATTTGTAGTAGTCGACCACAAGAGGGCACCAGAGACCTTTCAGCTTCACAGTTTTTCAGGGCAGACTTGCACTTTTTATACCCCCTTGTTCATTTCTCAAAACATTTCATATGCTGCCGGACATTTATATTTTCCCTCCCCACAACAATGACACATTTCTTTTGCAAAAGATACTATTTTGTCACTCTCTTAGTAAATGCCACCACAATGAAGAGTCCCATGAAGAATACCATGGTAAGCCAAAGTATTACATTTAAAGAGGGGTTGGTTATTTATTTAGGTAACTGGGCAAAAAATATACCAATACATAAAATGTACATGCACTCAAACATTCGGAGGTGTTTATTGTGCTGCGTACAATAATTTACTATAGAAGAGGACAAAAAAAAAAAAAAAAAAGAGTGCTTATGTAGCGTGGTTTAGATAGCGGATAGCAGTTAAACTAACTGTGAACGAGAAACAGAGATGCTTTGGTGTGGATACTTTGTCCCGTTAAGTTAAAACACAAATGATACAGTATGTCTGTCAATTTAAAGAGTAGTTTGACTTTAAGAGCTAAGAAGAGTATGTGCAGTGCCAAAGGAGCTGAATAAACCGTAATGGCACAGAGGTTTACAGATGTGGTTTCAGTCACACATTCGAATATCTCTCATAAACTTATAGTCACGTAGGAGCAAACACAGGTTTTATTATAGTTACCGACACAATAAATAAAACTGCATTAGAACCCTAATTCGCACACAACTCAATAGCTTACAACTGACATGCTTTTTGTGTGATAGCAATTGAATAAACCAAATGTGAACATCTTGTTTTGCTCCTTAAAATTGCCACCAAGTTCGCATCCTTCAGTCGTTTGCTATACAGAACGCCGCTGGTTTTCTGAAATATAAAACACACACACACGCACGCACACACACACACACACACACACACACACACACACACACACACACACACACACACACACACACACACACACACACATTATCAGGACATTTATGACTGGAACTGGGCTAAGAACCCTTTAACACATTATTAAACTCTTGGTGAAGTTGCATAGTAAAAAACCAACAGTAAAAACCTTAACTATGTTTAAAAGTAAAAGCGAGAGTATTTCCATACGCACACAATGTGATGAGAACTCAGAGGACTGGGACTAAACAGCTGTGTGTCCATAAGAAAACCATTTGTTGCGTGTGAGACTAATCTCAATTAAAGGCTTCGGTTTTCTAGAGAGCATAAAACGGTCATGTGGTCTGATGAGTTCAGATTCCAGACTGATGGGTACATCATGGTAAGGGAAGCACATGAATTGATGCGCTCATCATGCATAGCGTCCTTTGTACAAGCCTCTAGGGGCAGTGTACAAGAAGTCTGTAGTTGCTTCAGTTGCTCAGGTCTAGACTCAGAAATGTTACGTGCCAATGAAATGAAGTCAGCTGACCACCAAAATGTACTGAATGACCAGGCTATCACATCACAACTTTTTTTTTTTTTTTTTTCGCCAGGCAGTGTAAATAGTTAGCGTATACATAGTATACTGTATATGAGTGTATTTATTAAAATGGCTTAATTTGTTTTTAAATTTTACAAAATAGTAGTGCATACTAAATCACCTAATACTATTTATTCATATCAGCAATGTACAGTATAATAGTATTTCTGTACTCACATGGGTTCTTTACTGCAAGAATCTGTAGGATCTGTCGTAGTTGTAATTAAACCAACAAAAAACCAGAAATTATCATTAGAAGCGATATTTGGAATGGTAACACAACCAGAATTTACTTCATCTGATATTATTAAAATGACGTTATACACTGGCGATCAAAATTAGAGAACAATTTATAAACAATTGAACAATTCTGAAATAATGTCGTCTTTAGAGTTTTTCTCCTGTCTATACCAGGCTACCAGAACACCTGTTCCACAAAATAACTAAGGCATTTCAACAAAAAAACATACTTTAGCAGAAAACACACTAATCAAAATTTGAGAACGAAGTAGGAAGTGTCCAGGCCTCTGCTCTGAATGACTTCAGCACATCTTCGGCCACAGGGCAGCACTGGTCTCTCACGCTGCTCTGGTGTGGTTTTGGTCTCCTTCACAGTTCGGTGACTGTAGTTGGTTTCTTGACCATAACTTTGTCGCCAGGGATTTTCCAGAGGTTCTCTATTGGGTTGAGATCAGGACCCTGGACAGGCCATGTCATTATTTCAGTGTTTTCAGTTTCGAGGAACTGCTTTACTCGTTTTGCGGTGTGACATGGTGCGTTGTCCTGCATGAACACTGCGGCCTGATTGGGTGACGAACGCAGGGAAGGAACCATGTGTTGTTGAAGAAGGTTCTGACAAACATTTGCATTCACTCTGCCATGTAGCTGGATAAGAGGCCCAAGTCCTGCTGCAGAAAACATGCCCCAAACCATCACACTTCCTCCTCCACTTTTCACTGACTTCTTTACACACTTTGGGTTCAGTCTTTCTCCAGTTTGTCGCCGAACATAATGTTTCACATCAGACCCAAATACATTAAACTTGCTTTCATCACTGAAGTGAACTTTGGACCAGTTCTCCTCTGTCCACACATCAGCTCCTCAGCAAAGCTTAGTCGAGCCTTTTGATTCTTTCTGCTAATGAGAGGGTTGGTCACTACAGAGTGGGCTGTCAGTCCAAATGCTCGTAAACGTCGAGACACTGTGTGACGAGACAGATCCTTACCCTGTTCAGCGCTGAACTGGTGAGCAATTCCAGCTGCAGTGTGGAAACGATTGGCCATTGAGATCCTCCGCAGTATTTGTCTTCCGTGGACGACCAGCCATCTTAGGGGACTTGAATGAGTTTGTGATGTTGTAAAGATTCAATATTCTTGAAATCACAGATTTGGAACGACCAACTTGTCTTGCTATGGCTGATCGGGTCGTCCCTTTGGCCTTCATCTGGACAACCTGCTGCCGGAGGCTTTCAGTCACTTTAGAACAGTCGACCATCTTGCAGAGTCAGTGAAACTGGACGTTAGGCTGCCAGTTAAATAGGGGTTAACAAATAATCAAGGAAAATAGCACCCAGTGCCAGATTAACACCAATAACTGGGAGGTATCTGAAAGTGTTCTCTAATTTTGATCAGCGTGTTTTCTGCAAAATTATGCCTTAGTTATTTTGTGGAACAGGTGTTCTGGTAGCCTGGACAGGAGGAAAACTCCTTCAACTGTTGAGCAGTGAAGACGACATTATTTCAGAATTGTTCAATTGTTTATAAATTGTTCTCTAATTTTGATCGCCAGTGTATATACAGTGTCCATCTACCTTAAAATGTCCTGGTTTTATGCCAAAAGGACACAATAAGAGAACCCAGTAATCTGGGGGCGTGAATCATTTCCAAGGGATCAGAGGGTCACATAATATGTGTCTGACTTTTTTTGTATAATCTCGTGACTTGTGTTTTGAATGTAACTACATTACTATTATGACATGACTGCTAATCAAAAAATATTTAACATTTCAGTAAACAATATCCAACAGCATAAGATGCTTTCAAGAAAACTGATTAAAACTGATTGAAACCTAAAATCATAACTCAATAATACACAATCTAAACAAAGAGCAACTCAGATAAAAATGACATAGTAATAGTGAAATAATTTACACAGTATTCAAATTGTATATGAAATTGAATTGAACTTACCTTCAAAATGAACTTTGCAAGCTATATTAACAAGCTCTTACTGTTAATATAGTGTGTTTTATCAAGTTACAAGTATAAGTTTATGATCATGGTGAAATGATAAAAACGTTGCAGTTAGTAGCTACTTGGAAAAGAAAAGATCAAACAGGAAAATCCCACTAGTTCTGAAAAAAAAAAAAAACCCACCCTGGTACTGCTAAACAAAAAGTATTGTATTTTTAAGAAAAGAACAAATGAATGTCACCCTGACGGTTTAATTTTTGTGTGATTTTATTAGGCTGCTGCCTGAATTCTACTCTTAATAAATCAGTATGAAGGTTCAGTATAATATTTATTATGACAACCAGTTTTGCTACAATAACGACAGCACTGCAGATGGTGGATGATGATAATACCTGGAGGTGGATCAGTGACACTGATGTGAACAGGAACCTGCAGATCTCCTGCACTGCACCAGTACCAGCCAGCATCACTCTTCTTCAGTCCTCTTATCTCCACACTGAAGTTTCTCCCATTATCACTGATGTGCACTGCTGAATTCTGGGATGTGTCAGTCTTCCCCACTGTGCTGCAGCTTCTGTCTCTGAATCTGCACCACTGCTTCTGTTTATTCCTATACGCAGCACTGTAGAGACACTGGACTGTGACACTTCCACCTTCTGCACCGCTCACTCTGCCCGACTCTACAGACAGATCAGGATCTGAATAAACAGACAGCAGATGAGTTGTGGAAGGGAATCTGTCACTAATCTTATATTTCTGCCTTGTTCAAGTTTCTTACCTTCACTAACTGTCAGGTACAAATAATCACCGTCATCTGGGCTACTAACAATTTCTGCTGCACACCAATAATATCCAGAATCAGACACGGGGTTCATTTCCACAGTGAACATATTCTGCTCTGGATGATCAGTGACTGTTGTACTTCCAGTTGTGTTTGCATCAGCGACTATACTGCAGGAAGACCAGTAATAACCTTTGCACAAGAACTTGGAGTTTGTTTTGTATCGTTCCTCATAGAGACATGGAATAGTAACAGATCCTCCGTGTTTTGCAGCTACATTTTTCAGCGTCCTCATGCTCTCTGCATCTGCACACAAGCAACACTAGAAAGTTTGCATTAACATTACACACACACACACACACACACACACACACACACTGATTCACAATGATTTGGACTTAATATAGAATCACTGTGTCAATACGGAGAGAAAATTAGCCTAACCGTGACGAAAGATTTTAACAGTTACTGCTCTATGATTTATTAAGGAATTAATCTATGATATAATCGTTTCATTCAAAACCTGAGGAAATTAAGCAAACACACTTTATGTAGGAATAATATGTTTTTAGTCTTACCTGATATAAAAAGAAATAACCCAAAGAGAGTTACAGACGCAGCTAGTGAGTAAAAACTCATATTTGTCTAAAAGGTTCATATGATCATTACTTTTCATACTTCCGCCTGGAGTTACTTTGTATTAGCATAGTTCCCCTTTTTCTTTCTCCTTCTCTCTCGCTGTTACTGTAAATTTGAACATTCATAAATAAAAACACCAGGACAAGAAAAAAATAAATAGATAAAAAGCTGCCTGAGAAGATCCCTACTCCAACTTATAGAGAAATCACATCCCAAAAAAAATATGTGACACCACATAGTGGGATTATAAACAATTACTCTTGGTCTTCATTCAACACTGCTGTATAATTCCTGGTCACTGTTGCAATGTTTGATCAAGAAATCAGTTCTCGCAAATCAACACACAAAGTTAAAAACATCTAAGACTCACACTGGTCACATTCTTTCATGCACTTGTGAAATAACCATCACTGGATCACACCAAGTGTGGTTACTCAACCACAGAGCTGGTCAAGTAGCCTTTAAACGAAAGCAGCCTGCTGTAATCGAGAGGGAGGCCATGGAACTGTGGAGCGTTCCCTTCATTTCTAAGACTCGGACACTATTAAACAGATCATTCACACTAAAAAAATGCTGGGTTGGTTTTATTACCCAAATGCTGGGTTGCCCCTAATGGGTGATTTTTCCGGGTTATTTACAGCGAGTCGGGTACTTTTTAAACAGCACCAAATTTTGATTTGTAAAAAATCAATTAATGACTTATTGAATCAATGAAAAGTACTTAAAGTAACCATTTGAATTTGTATGAAAAATACATAATAGCCTTTGGTTGAATAATTACTGCAGTGATTAAAACGTTTCAACTGCAACAATTCTTTTGAAACTAAATTATGCAATGAGTATCTTCTCATTTCTATAACAACCATGTTGGCAGGTCAAATTACTAATCTGTATAAAGAAAAGAAAAAATAACTAACAAGATTGCTAAAATTACTGGAATTGGAAAACTTGGAAGGATTCAACTGTTAACCTCACAGATTGTGTGTGTGTGTGTGGGGGGGGGGGGGATAAGTAACATGGAGATCACAATGAAAGCATTTAATCAGAGCAGCGCTGACATCATCTGTGAAGGCCTGATGTGCTATCGGCTATGAGGTCACAAAAAGTCAACGACTAAACAAAGCAAAAAAAATAAAAAAAAAATAGTAATAGAGTGTCAGAGAAATCAAAAACATTATCACACACAATCACATAGACTGTGTAAATTGACACTAAGTGAAGTGACACTTTTATTCTTGAAGCATTTACCCACTAGAGGTCCTCAGAGACCTTTCATCTTCACCTATTTTTCAAAGCAATTATGTAATTTTGCAAAAGTTACTGTTTGCTTTTTCGTAAATGGCGACAAGCTGAAGAGTCCCAAAATAAAACATACAAGGGCTCAAAGGTTCTGACGTATTAATTGCGCTACAAACAGCAATTTACATTAGAAGAGGACACAATCACAGCTCATACATATTTCTTGAAAATTGGTAACAAACAAACTGCTTTGTAACTGAAAAAGTAAAATTGAAACAATTTCAATAAATATTGCACAAAGACAGCACAATATCATATATACATTTCTTCCAATATGTACGAGCATAAATTAAGAAAAAAGAAACATTTCACAAGAAAAAAAAAAAAAAAAAAGCAAACAAACGAACAAAAACAAACCTACAGAAAAGACATCACATCTGCTTTGGCAAAGTAGCGTGACAGTGTATAATTGAACTGCTGACAATATTTCTCCTAAATGCAAAATATAACATTTGTTATTTAAAGTGTATATTTAAAGGAAATGACAGCTCAGCACATCAATAACATTAAGAAATCAGCTTTCATGCATTCTGGCATGCTCGCCACCAGTTTGTCACATTGCTGTTGGGTAACTTTATACCACTCTTTTTGCAAAAAAAAAAAAAAAACCAGCTAGGATTTGCTTCATGGTTTGTGACCATATGTTTTCCTCTTGATTACGTTCCAGAAATTTTTGATTTTTAGTTATTTAAAAAGAAGTCTTTTATCAGGGACAATCATATCATTTTGATTTATATGCATTCACATTTCATACATTCTTTTGACTGTGTAAAGCTGCTTTGCGACAATGACAACTGTTAAAAGCGCGATACAAATAAAATAGAATTGAATTGAGCCCTTGTGGTGGAGTTGTGGTCAAACATGGTATTGCAATTCATCATGTCCGAAGTGAAGCCACACGAAAAGATAGGAAATTTTTATCTTAGTAATTTATCTTCATAGCACTGTCAAACTGTGATTTGTCAGACTCATATCAGGTAAGAATAAATAAATAAATGCAAAATAATTAACCAGTAGACTAAACAGTGAGGTGAAGCTGCTGTCATACTGCCAACCAGTGGCGAAACAAAATTAAAATGAAGCTTTTAATGCTCGCCTGTAAATATGCATTTATCAGGTGATTAAGCATCATTACTACTAGTATAAAATAAAGGCCTGACTCACATCACATCCAGTCAGCAGCTCCGCTCGCCATAAGAAGTGCTGGAAGACTCGTTGAGAATGATCCAATCACATGAGCCCAAATATTTAAAAACAATATTGATTCGCTAAGAACAAAAGTGGGAGGGTTCGGGGTGCACAGTGCTGCGCCCCAAGGACGATTTGAAAAGATCCAATCAGAGCTCAGCCTCAGGTCACATGCTTTTCCAAAGTTTACCTGCCTACATAGACACTCGTTTGTCCGGCGCCCCGCGTACACGAACACAAATGAATGTAATACAGTTTAGATTTTTTTTAAATTGCAAATAAATTATATTAAGAAATGCAGCGGAATTTTGTGACTAAATGACTTTATTTCATTATTAAAATAAATAATCACTCTCACTCATCATCTATAGCGCTTAATCCTGTATTCAGGGTCACGGGGGGCTTGGAGCCTATCCCAGGAGACTTCGGGCACATGGCAGGGTAGACCCTGGACAGGGTGCCAATCCATCGCAGGGCACAGACACACACACATAAACTTAAAATAAATAATTATTATGTTAAATCATTACATGCCCTTCTACATCATAATACTCTACATGTAATAGCAAATATTAGAAAGTGCAAATGAGAAGGGTAGTGTTATTGTATATATAGAAAAATATGTAAGTATAATTATGTGAAGCATACTTTTAAAATTTCGTGGTTTTCTGCATTCATTTGCTAACAGTATTAGCAACTATATTGGGCCTAAAATGATCCTGATCTTTCTTGTCGTTATTGAGAAGAACCATAACAACCTCATAGTGCTAGTGGAAAACTATGTGAATCCTTGAGTTATGACTTTTCAAAAAAAAAAAAAAAAAAAAAAAGCTTCAGGAGTTTGCTACATAAGAAGAATACGCTTATGTGAGCCTCAACAAAAAGAGCTTTCACAAAAAAATCGTGAGAATGTGTGTATGTCTGCTGAAACTCTGTAGAAGTTGGATGATGCAACAGGACAACTACCCAAAACACTGGAGTAAGTCCACAACAGAATAGTTCCAGAAAACAAAATCTGCCTTTTGGAGTGGATTAGTCAGAGCCCAGACCTCAACCCAATAGCGATGCTTTGGAATGACCAAAGTTTAAGTGTTTGCAGTACAGAACTGCACTGGTTTTCTGAAACATAAAACACACCAGAGATCCATCACAATGAATATTACAGCATGTGCTGAGGAGTCACACTTGCATTTACTCTTGAAGGGTTTGCAAATTCCTCGAGATTCCTAGTAATTTACACTGACTGATTTGCATTATGTCTTCATTTTCCAAAATTTCCAAAATATTTAAATAAAGAATAATCCAATAATAATAACTAAAACATTAGTTTGTAACCATGTTAACGCAAAAACACACACAGTATATACAGTATACAGACAATGTATACACAGTATATATTATTATAGTATATATATAGCAGTATATAATATTGCTTAAAATATTTTCACATGTTATAAAATGCTAGTGTGTACTAATAATTGAATATTATTTATTTCTATCAGAAATCAGCAATGCACAGTAGAAAATTTTTTTTTGCACTCACATGATTTCTTTACTGCAGAATTCTGTAGAATCAGTTGTAATTAAACCTACAAAAAATGAGAAATTGTAATTAGTGTGATATTTGTGATGGTAACACAACCAGAATTGACTTGAAGTGTGTCAGTAGGCACAAGCATTGGCTGGAGTGTGCGTGTGTGTGCGAATGCAACTTTTTATGTAAAGTCTTTCTAAGATTTCGCCTGGCTCTTTGGGCTATGACGCACGATGCACAAAACGGACGTAGGTACACAAAGTGTTAAAATAAAAACTGACGTATTTGTTGTCTCAGTTGGCTTCCTCAAGACTTTTCACACTATGCACTCTTCAATTTAACTTAGCATTTAATTTCCCACCAACAGTAGAACAATACAGCAGACGATTATATATCTAATACATGTTTTATATATTATACACTAATCTCATTAAAATAGAAACTGTGATAGTAATTCTGTAACATACAGTATACATGTAAATTTACTAGTATTTACATATCGGAAACAGATGAGGCAAAACGTTCCCCCTACTATCTGCTGGTTAGTTTGAAATTCTAAGTGTAGAAGTAGAGTCTAAATTAACTTTTGTCTAGTGACTTTATTAGGCTGCTGCCTAAATTCTAATCTTACTATAACCGTGAAGGTCCAGGATGATTTTAACCTGACCAGCAGGTTTGCTAAAATAACAATGTATGTGGGTAATACCTGGAGCATCATCACCAACGCTAATGTGAACAGGAACCTGCAGATCTCCTGCACTGCACCAGTACCAGCCAGCAACACTCTTCTTCAGTCTCCTCATCTCCACACTGAAGGATCTCCCATCATCACTGATCTGCACTGCTGAGTCGTGGGATGTGGAGCTCATTCCGACTGTTTTGCAGCACCGGTCTCTGAATCTGCACCACTGCTTCTGTTTATTCCTATACGCAGCACTGTAGAGACACTGGACTGTGACACTTCCACCTTCTGCACCGCTCACTCTGCCCGACTCTACAGACAGATCAGGATCTGAATAAACAGACAGCAGATGAGTTGTGTAACGGAATCTGTCACAAATCTTATATTTCTGCCTTGTTTAAGTTTCTTACCTTCACTAACTGTCAGGTACAAATGATCACCGTCATCTGGGCTACTAACAATTTCTGCTGCACACCAATAATATCCAGAATCATAGACGGGGTTCATTTCCACAGTGAACATATTCTGTGCTGGATAATCAATGACTGATGTACTTCCACGTGTGTTTGCATAAGCGACTATACTGCAGGAAGGCCAGTAAGACCCTTTGCACCAGAATTTAGAGTTTGTTTTGTATTGCGCATCATAAAGACATGGAATAGTGACGGATCCTCCACGTTTTATAGCTACATTTTTTAGCGTCCTCATGCTCTCTACATCTCCACACAACCAACAACAGAAAACAGTGTTAGCATTAATGACAGCATCACAAATATTCAACCAAATCTGGAATCACCGTGTCAATACTGAAAGCCTAACAATGATGAAAGACGTTTAGCATGAGGCATACACTCATTATATAGAAATGATACAGGTTTAGTCTTACCTGATGTAGTGAGCAATAACACGAAAAGAGGAATACAACCATCTAGTGAGTAAAAACCCATGGTTTAAGACTAAGAGGCTCAGATGGCAAACTAGCTTTTTTTTTATTTTTTAGCTTAGTTCCTATTCTCTCTCTCTCTCTCTCTCTCTCTCTCTCTCTCTCTCTCTCTCTCGCTCTCTCGCTCTCTCTCGCTCTCTCTCGCTCTCTTTCGTTCATGGTTTCACACTCTAAATGCAAAGATCTGTATAAAAAACCACCATCAGTATGTAAAAGTGCTGACATGCAGGTGTAATTTTCATGGTCGAAAAGTAGCAATAAGCAATCAAACAAATAAATTGAGTCAGATTTTAATTACATTGACAGAAAACAAAAACCCTGAAGTATTAAATTATTTGCATTAGGTGTGCTTGAGACAACAATTGATTTACGAATTCGTGCCAGTATTAAGGACATTTGTGTTGAATTTGGAAAATCATCAGTTTTCAAATCAAATTGCTGTTTTTTCTTTGATTTATTACAAACAAACAAACAAACAAACAAACAAAAAAATGAATAATTAATCATTTCGAGTGTAACTGTTCATCTATTTGTCTATTTAAGAACATTTTCCTGAGAGAGATGGTGTCTGAGATGAAACTAGCAGTTGATGCTTTATTGAAGGAACTGAAACTTTTGCTGCTGATTGCAACTTGGTTGAAGCTTCTCTCACTCATGTTGCAGAAGCCTTGACTGTTTTAAAATGTTTTGCAAAACAGAGGAAGGCTAACTAAACACCAAAACCACTGTACACTGTTCAGACATTTCTGTCATTTCAATAGTTTTTTTTCCCCCCATCATGTATCACATATAGTGTAATATAGAGGTGCACAGAGAACAGTTTCACTGGGGATTTTCGAAGGATGCAACCTGCTGAATACCAGTGGAGATTGAGAGAAATAACAAACAGCAAAGGTAAATTCATAAAAGTATACGTTCACTGAGATTAGTCACAACTGTCAGAGCTGATAGGCACTCAAATTTAACCCAACAGCAATAACCCGAGTTAGCAAATTGTCCTCATTATTGTCTATTATCTCTCTCATCGTCTATACCGCTTCATCCTGTATTCATGGTCGCGGGGGAGCCTATCTCAGGAGGCTTAGGGCACAAGGCGGAGTACATCCTGGACAGGGTGCCAATCCATCGCAGGGCACACGCATACACTCACACACTATGGGAAATTTGGGAACGCCAATTAGCCTAATCTGCATGTCTTTGTACTGTGGGAGAAACTGGAGTACCTTAAGGAAACCCACCAAACACGGGGAAAACATGCAAACTCCATGCACACAGAGACGGGAATCGAACCTGGACCCTGGAGGTGCAAGGCGACTGTGCTAACCACTACACCACTGTGCCACCTGCTATGTATCTATTATGATTCAGTTGATTTCTTCAGTGCTAAATTAATAAGTGTCTTTATCAAACATTTATTGTAAAGATGTACGGATTTATGTACAAGGTATAGCTAATAATCTTTAAAGTAACAATGTAAATTCTAATTCTAATTTTATTCGTCACATAGTCAATATGATATGAAGTAAAATGCTTATACGACTGCTGTTGACCTCCAGTATATAACAAAAAAATAAGAGAATAAAAAAAACTTTTACATTTACAAAATATACAGCAAGAAGAATAAAAAAAAATTAAATAGTAGCACAAAATAGAAATATAAAGAAGTTAAAGAATATATAATAAAAATAGAAAAATATAATGAAAATATAATAGAAATGTAATGTTGTGCAGTGTAGAACCATGTCCAGTTATTGGCCAGATAATGTGCACGGTTGCAGTTGAAGTTCATAGTGTGCAAATGAGCAAATGTTCCATGTGTAAATGTATGTATGTGACCTAGCAAAAATTAAAAGTTTGCAGTCCTGTGGTGTGCAAAATGTGAGTGTTACGTCCTATGTGGTGTTGTGACTGAGATGTAATGTAACGTAGCATTAATGATTAACACTTGTAACGCTAGTTAACATCAGCCATGGGTTAATGTTGACATTATTTAAGTTAATAGATAACATAAGTTGTCAAAGTAGCCATTAATCTATGTTAAAAGTTAAAACATTTACATTAATTAAGAGACTCAGATGACAAAAAAAAAAAAAAAAAAAAACTTTGCTTTAGCTTTGTTTCTTTTGATGTTCATTGTTAGTTTCTCATATGGTTGCTTTACACAAAAAAGAAACGACTTCATTTTTTACATGTATTGTCTCCTTTCCCCCAAATTCATTGCTTGACACTCTACATGGCTGCACACTAAGCAGCAATGGAAGACTCTTACAGACCCCATGTGAACCTGCATAGAGATTCTAAAGATTCTGCTTCCCAGAGACCTTATGGGTCTGCAGGCCTCCCCTTGTCGTTCAGGCTCTTTGTTCTCACATTTCTTAAAGCTATTAATGAAGTGGTCCTAGCATGGAGCAGTATAACAAAGATTGAACAACAAAAAAGAAGTATATACAGTACACACAAACACACACTAGACACTGCTGACAAAATGTTATGTGTTTCACCAGTCAAAGCAGTGATATATTTTGGTGAGCCAGCCAGGAGGACAGGTTTAATCCAGCTTGTGATTCACTAAAGGAGACAAATCTGAACCAGACCAAGTGGATGATTATGGAGCCATTTTGAGCTCCATTAATGCTCAGAGTGCTACGAGCTTTCAGTGAGCTGGATGGTTTGCCACCCAAGGTAGACGCACCTTTTTTAGGTTGGAAAAGAAAACTTAATATGCGATAGAGGATAAGGGAGATTTAGAGACATTTCAGCAGTTTCCCAAATGTGCTTTATTTTTCTATATTGGATTCTTCTATACTGGTATGGTATGTTTTTAACTTTTGTACTGTTTTTGAAACACGATTGGTCCTTACTGTATACTGTACCTAGTTTTTGCTGTTTGGTAGTGTTGATTGCAGTGTGATTGAAGTAGGTCTAAAGCAATTTGTTCTAAGATAATTAATCAAGAGTAGTTTCAGGCTTTCTTAAAGTGTGAATTGTGGGCAGGGCTTAGCTACATATAATGAAGGTGGGTCTAGCTCAAACTGTAGTGTGCTTTAGTTTTCTATATTGGATTCTTCTCCAATGGTAAAGAAGGTTTTTGTGGTCTTTTGTGGATCCTTTAAACCAGTCAAACCAATGTGTGGCAGAATTGGTTCATGTTGAGACTAGTGAATTGGAGGACTTAAGGGAACAATATATAAAATTGTGGGAACAAAGAGATGAAACTGATTTAGTAGAACAGAGTCTAAAAAAAAAAACTTGCACATGCATATTGTTGGTTCTATTCTGTTTTATTGTTGATCCCTGCAAGATAAACCATACTGACAAAGTTTACAATCAGATTGAGCCCAGACAACATAACAGATATTCTGAAATGGAGATAAATTAAGCAGTTATCCATGAAGTGAGTCCAGGTCTTCATCTGAGGGAAATGCTGGAGATAAAAAGAAGCCTGACACTCACCACCTTAAATATTATTATTTCAATTCAAATTCAAATTTTATTCGTCACGTACATAGACAGTTTTGGGACTATGCGGCCATGTCGCACGTGTCATTGGATTATTAGTGAATGATGATTATGAATTTACAAACTTAAGCACTATTCGGACGGGACTAGTTTTACTGGGGAACGTTTGAGTTTGAATTGAAAGTCTGTCATTTCATGTATGGATTCGGACGGGACTAACATCTCCGTGTTTAGCAAGGAGGTGGGCGTGTCTGTGTTTTACATGTGGGCGTTGCACAAGACCACGTGTTGAGGATGCGTGGATTGCGTATGGTCATACCGGTGCGCTAGAGATTGTACAGTAGTACACGTTGACCAAAACACACAAGAAAATGCGTTTCTGAAAATTTTTTTTTTGGCAAACACAGACATTCGCATTCGGACGGGATTAGATTTCTCAGAGGACCGCCGAGTTTGCTGAAAAACAGTAGGTAATTTGTTCTGGAATTTTTACAGAGGTCGTGTGAGAAAAAGACAGACATGGCAGATTCGGACGGGATTAAAATCACAAAGTACCTCTGTGAAACAGAACTTTCTCTAACGCCTCTTAGTAAAACTAGTCCCTTCCAAATAGTGCTTTAGATTTAAAATGTAGGCTATTTTTGTTTTGGAAGTAGGAACTTATTATTATTATTATTATTATTATTATTATTATTATTATTATTAATTTAATTTTTTTAGTCAGTAACTGAAAGTGCTGGTACCAATTTTGGATTGCATTATTCCACTCAAACTAGCTGTGAGAAAAGTGATGAACAGTGCTCCTCTCTCTAGCGCAGTACTGTCATTAAAATGTAAAAATTGATAAACATGAAAAATGAATGAGACAGCAGGGACTGCATTTTATTGTTAAGGTGCAGATGAGCATCATCAATACAGGAACAAATAAATCGGATTGTGGTCCATTCGCTAATTGGCAAAATTGTACAGTCAGCCACTAGAGGGCATCAGAGACATTTCAGCTTCTCTCCCAGTTGAAGGCAAACATTGCAAAAGAAAAAAAAATAAACTTGCAACAAATACAACTAATAGAGAATATTAGTGCATGATATATTGTAAATTTTGGTCTAATAGTTGTAAAAATAGAGATTTAAAAGATAAAATAAAGATAAAAAATTGCACAGAGGACTGTTTAAACTGAAAAATCATTACTTTAGAAAAAGGTCCCACACCACCGTTGCTAACATCGACCTTAGACCTGAGGAAGGTCTTATCACAAAAGCAAAATAAGCAAAAAAAAAAAAAATGTCTCCGATTTTCTCCCTAATTCAGGCATGTACAATTCCTCCCCATCACTAGGGGGCTCCCACATTAAGGCTACTACTACCACTCAGTCGGGAGGGCCGAAGACTATCACATGTTTCCTCTGAAGCACGTGACCCGGGAGCACTAATCAGCTCGATTGTTCGATTTTAAGAGCTAAAAAGGGTTTCCCAGTGTTGTTACCTTGGTAACAAAAGCATTGCAGGTGGAGTTGAATACACACCCCATACTATACAGCTGCTTTGGCAAAGGGCATGGTTTGACAGGATCAATGTTTGGGCATGCTTCAGCAGTAGAACCTTTTATATAGATATGTTTAATACATTTCTGACAGATCAGTGAATCAGAGGAATTTTTCAAATTATATATGTGTATGTAATTGGTATTTACATTTCAGCTGGAGTATTAAAAGAAACTCATTTGGGGACCTCTATGACCTGCAGTATACTAACTTAATAAAAATAGTAAAATATGTGAGCTTTAAGATGATTTCAGAAATGCTGCAAAGCAACTGAGAAAAACTGCAGGTTTATAGACGCGGTTTCAGACACGTATTTGAATATCTAATATAAACTTAAACAAAGTGGGTGCAAAGTAAATACAAATTAAAATAAAGTCTATATTTCTAATAAAACATAATAAAAAACAAAGTACATGTGCACATTTTTTTTTTTTATAAAAATGTAAACAAATCTTTAAATTTCAACATAGGCACTGGTGGCATCAACCAGTTTTCTCAAACGCCCAAGGATGTAATGCACATGTCTGAAGGACGTTATATAGGATATTGCTGAAAACCTCCTGAATCTGTGCTTATACAGTACACCTTCTCTCTTAGCCCCACAAGAAAAATCACATGGAGTGAGAGCTGGACATTCATCATGGAGGCCATTCCTGAGATTTGCATCATCCCAGCCAATGTCCTAAAAAATGCTGGTCTAACCATGTATGTACTGTACAGTGAACAAAATAGGGTGAAGCACCATGGGGTTGTGATCCAATGATACTACACAATAAGTTCTATAGCCATTAAATATTGCATAGTTAATGTTCACCCACCCTGTGGACATGTAGGATTAACACACAAGCCTTATTATAGATAACAACACAATAAATGTAACCTTTATTTATTTATTTATTTATTTATTTATTACAATTGGTTGACCAACAA
The DNA here is from genome assembly GCA_011419295.1 of Clarias macrocephalus. Classification (NCBI taxonomy): domain Eukaryota; kingdom Metazoa; phylum Chordata; class Actinopteri; order Siluriformes; family Clariidae; genus Clarias; species Clarias macrocephalus. The sequence continues at coordinate 64,684 of JAAGKR010000327.1, read as the reverse complement.
GACCATTACCACTACGATTGAGCCCTAATGTAAGGAATTTCACATCGCTGACTGTGCTTTTTGTATGATAGTAATTGAATAACCTAAGGGTGAACATCTTCTTTAGCTTCTTAAATTTGCCCCAAGATCACATCCTTCAGTGGTGTGCAATACAGAACTCCACTGGTTTTCTGAAACATAAAATCAACCAGATACTGTATCTATCACATTGTTTTATACTGTAACATGCATTGAAAAGTCACACTTGCATTCATCTCTGGATTGTGTGCAAATTCCTTTCCTTCCAAGTAGACCATTTGATACAGGGCTACATTAATTGATAAAAAAAAAAAAAAATCACATTGTGATTGTTTTGCCACAAATTGCAAACTGCAATTTACAGTGTAATATGATATGCAGCGATTACACAAAAGCCCTAGTTATGTTTAATAATGAAAGTGAGAGTATTTCCATACACACAAAATCTGATGAGAACTCACAGGATTGGGACTAAACAGCTATGTGTCCATAAGAAACCTGTTAGTGAGACTAATCTAAAATAAAGGCTTCAATTGCCGAGGGAGCATAAAGAGTGAACTTTGGACCAAAGGAAAAAGGTCATGCGGTCTGATGAGTCCAAATTGACCGTATACCAGACTGATGGGTACATCATGGTAAGAAGGGAAGCGCGTGAAGTGATGCACCCGTCATGCACAATGGCCACTGTACTGTACAAGCTTCTGAAGGCAGTGTTATGATCTGGAGTTGCTTCAGGCAATAAAATGAAGTCATATGGCGACCTGGATGTACTGAATGACCAGGTTATCAATTCTTATCAATTCATATGAACATTCCAGGACTCATACTTTATTTTTTTGGCCAGGCAGTAATATACACAGTATATATAATCGTATTTATTAGCATAGCCTAAAATGTTTTCCAATGTTATAAAACACTAGTGTACTGGATACTAATTACACAATACTATGTATTGATATCAACAATGTATAATAATATTTCTGTACTCACATGGGTTCTGTTGTTGTAATTAAGCCTACAAAAAAATATAGAAATTATAATTAGAAGTAACATTTGTAATGAAAGCACAGCCAGAATTTACTTACTCTAAAATGAGTCAAATAATTGACCATCTGATCTAAATGTCCTGTTTTTATGCTGAAAGGACACAATAAGAGAACCCAGCAATCTGTCATCTATCATGTCTAAGGGATTATGATATAAATAATAAAATTTCCTCCTTTTGTATAATCCCTTGACATTGTGTTTTGAATGTACCTACATTACTATTATGACACAAAGCATTTCACTTTTCAGTAAACAACATTACATAGCAGTAATTTGAATTTTGAACTATAACTTACCTTAAAACTAAACTTGGCATTTTATTGCTCACACACAGTAAAACCGAAGATTCTTGCTGTTATTATTAATATGGTGTGTTTTATCACGTTATTGTAAATGATACGATGTAGACTGCTTTGTATATGTATGCAAATCCCTTTAATATAATTTATGTAAATAATACAGTATGCGCCGAAATATACAGTACTGGAATGAAAAGACGAAACAAATTTAGCTTGTTGCCATCTGTGAATCTATTTCTCCTGAAAGAAACTAACATACACTCTATTAGTGTGTTGATGTCCATGCTAGGCGTAATGTAAGTGGTTGACACTGTGCAAAAGGAGATGATTTGCTTGCTTAATGCACAGTTCTCTTCACAGTGGATCTTCACAGCTGAACACACATTCCTTAAACATTCCTTAAACAGGAATGGGAGGGTACAGGAAGGAATTGTTCTATCACCTATTTCAAGCTTGGTCGCCGTTCACGACCACCTCCGTATAATCGAAAATGCTGTAATACTCAACGACTGTATGGATATCCTCAGTTGAGAGACCCATTTACAACAGCAACTGCACAACACAACTTCCTTTTCACTCCTGGGAACACGTGCAGCTGGAGCTATCGACAAACGTGCATGTTTGAGTTGCACGAGTTTCAGTACTGTATATTTTGGTGCATACCACATAAGTAACAATATAAAAGGATAAAACTCTAAATATTATAATAAGTATGTGCATGAAATATGCACACTCTTGTGCGATCATGCCTTGATTAGATGTGGCCACTATCTAAGCCTATCAGGTTAGAATCTGTTCTTCATAGACTACAAGAGTGAATGTATGATTATGGTCAATAGATGATAACAGTGAAGTTAGTAGGTACTAGAAAAAGAAACTAGCAAACAGGAAAACCTCACTGGTTCTGATCAAAAACCACCCTGGCACTCCTGAACAAAAAGAAGAAGTAATGTAGTTTCAAAGGGAAAAAAAAAAACTAATAAATGTCAAGGGTGCAATTTATATCCTGACTATTTAAATGTTTTTTTTTTTTTTGTGTGTGTGTGTGATTTTATTAGGTTAACAATGTAAAGGTTCAGTATAATCTCTAACATGACAAACCAGTAATAATTACAGCACTGCAGATGGTGTATGATGATAATACCTGGAGTTTCATCACCAACACTGATGTGAACAGGAACCTGCAGATCTCCTGCACTGCACCAGTACCAGCCAGCATCACTCTTCTTCAGTCCTCTTATCTCCACACTGAAGGATCTCCCATCATCACTGATGTGCACTGCTGAATTCTGGGATGTGTCAGTCTTCCCCACTGTGTCACATCTTCTGTCTTTGAATCTGCACCACTGCTTCTGTTTATTCCTATACGTAGCACTGTAGAGACACTGGACTGTGACACTTCCACCTTCTGCACCGCTCACTCTGCCCGACTCTACAGACAGATCAGGATCTGAAGAAACAGACAGCAGATGAGTTGTGTTAGAGAATCTGTCATAAATCTTATATTTCTGCCTTGTTTAAGTTTCTTACCTTCACTAACTGTCAGGTGTAAATAATCACCGTCATCTGGTTCCCAAATACTACCAATTTCAGCCGCACACCAGTACCATCCATAATCGGACAATCGGTTAATTTCCACAGTGAACATATTCTGTGCTGGATGATCAGTGACTGATGTACTTCCATGTGAGTTTGCATAAGCGACTATACTGCAGGAAGACCAGTAATACCCACTGCACCAGAATTTAGGGTTTGTTCTGTATTGCTCTTCATAAAGACATGGAATAGTGACCGATCCTCCACGTTTCACAGCTACATTTTTCAGCGTCAGCATGCTCTCTACATCTGCACAACATTAGGAACATAATGCATCAATACTGAGAGAAATGTTGTCTAACAATGACAAAAATATTATAACAGTTACTGCTCAATGAAAGGAATAAATCAATATTTACAAAAAAAAAAAATTAAGCATACGCACATTATATCGGACGGATACAGTTTTAGTCTTACCTGATAAACAGAGAAATAACACAAAGAGAGTTACAGACCCAACCAGTGAGTTAAAACTCATGTTCACCTAAAGGTTTCTTTTACCAAATACTTTTCCTACTTCTGGGTGGAGCTGCTTTGGATTAGCTTAGTTCCTTTTTTCGTTCTCCAACACATTATTCAAACCAGCAAGGATAGTGCTTAACTGTTCACCTCACAGGAGAAATGTGTTCAGGAAAAAATGGTGACTAGGAATCACATAATCCCTTCATCAGTCGCAAAAAGACACTAGAAATCGGAGCATTTAATCAGAGTATTGAAGATATTAAGTGAATTATCACATACACACACACACACACACACACACACACACACACACACACACACACACACACACACACACACACACACACAATGTGATGGGAACAAACAGGATTGTGTGGCATGTGAGCCTCGATTATAAAAGTGATTATTATTATTAAGGTGAAAAAACAAACAAACAAACAAACAAACAGATAACCTGATAAATATAAAAAATGAATGTCACAGCAGGGATTGAATTCTTTCTTAGGACACAGATGATGATCTGTGGTACAAAAGGAGGGAACTTGTGTTAAATTCACTAAACTGGAAAAAAAAAAAAACAGATTAAAAAAAAGTACTGTAGTCAGCCACTAGAGGGCCACAGAGACTTGTCAGCTTCACCCATATTATTCACAAGTTTTCACAATGTTTTTGTCACCGTTAGTAAGTGGCACCAAACTGATGAGTCCCAAAATCACTGTTCAAGCCATATAATTTATTTATTTATTTATTTGAATGGGAAAATATACCAATTCATAAACCATATAAGAGTGCAAAGGTTCTGAAGTATTAATTGTGCTAAAAAACAATAATTTACAATAGAAGAGGATAAAATCACAGCTCTTTTCCTTCAAATTTGTAGCAAGCAACTGCTTTGCAACTAAAAAAAAAAAAAACAATACATAGTGAAATACATCACAAGACGAATTAATAGACGAATTCATAACAACATGAATTAAAGCAGATAACTGAAATTGTGCGGTAACACATTTTTACAAGGATTGCATGGAACACTATTTAAACTAAAAACAATACTGTAGAAAAGTCTTGCACACTTTGCTGCTCCATACAAAACCCCTCTTTCTAGGGATTTTCTTCCAAAAGCAAAATAAATAAAATAAGCATTTTAATATTTTTTACCTGTTTAGTTGAAACACTGAGTAAAAAAAAAACTGTTTTATAAAACTTTCATGCCATTTGTTAAAAAAGTGCTAAAAGGGTATGTTAGTGTTGTTACAAAAGCAGCACCAGGTGAGCTGACTACAGACATGACGTCTGCTTTGGCAAAGTAACGTGGCATTAGTAGTTTGGCTGTATCAAGGTCTGGCTCAACACAACAGGACAAGCTCAGGCAGCAGCTCATTTGTATAGATACTGAACTTTAAGCACCTTTCTGACAAGCAGTGATAAAAGATGGGAATCGGGAGAAACACATTATGTGAGTTTTTTTTTTTTCCAGCTGGACTATTAAACAGGAGGTTAAACACTTTAGGAGGCCTCTATGATCTATAGTAACCTCTTAAAAAATAGTAAAATATGTGACCTTTAACATGATTTCAGAAACGCTGCAAAAGGAACTGAGAGACTGTAATGGCATGGAGGTTTATAGATGCGGTTTTGTTATGAGCAAATGTAAATTGTAGTATTTCCACACATTTTATAACACACTATTTAGCACATATATGAGCTTCAGTCACACATTTGGATACCTATAAACTAAACTTATAGACACGTGGGAATAAAACAGAACCTTTATTATAGGTAACAACACAATATCTTATAAATGCAAAACCTTGACCACTGCATTAAAATGTAATTTATGTGCTGTATAGATAGGGGGACGTGTGTGTGTGTGTGTGTGTGTGTGTGTGTGTGTGTGTGTGTGTGTGTGTGTGTGTGTGTGTGTGTATACACAGATAGCATGTTGCCGAAAGTATTCGCTCGTCTGCCTTCACATGCATATGAACAATTTTAATTCTTAATCCATAGGGTTTAATATGATTTCGGCCCCACCCCTTCTTGCAGCTACTGTATAACAACTTCAAATCTTATGGGAAAACTTTCCACAAGGTTTAGAAGTGTGTTTCTAGAATTTTTTTTACCATTCTTCCAGAAGTACATTTGTGAGGTCAGAGCTCAGTCTCTGCTCTAGTTCATCTCAAAGGTGTCAAGGTCAGTCAAGTTCTTTCATTTCAACCCTAATATAAGGAATTGAACACAACTGACTATACTTTTATATGATAGTAGTTGAATAAGTCAATTGTGAACATCATCTTCAGCTTCTTAAATTTGACATTAAGATCACATCCTTCAGTCGTGTGCAATACAAAACTCCACTGGTTTTCTGAAACATAAAACACACCAGAAATCCATCACAGTGTATATTACAGCATGTACCTAGAAGTCACACCTGCCTTCATCTCTGGAGGGCATGAAAATTCCCCTCCTTCTGACTGCTGAAGGTTGAAGGAAGAGTTACGTTAAGACTTATTTTTCCCCTCCAAATTATTGGGCTGCATCAAGCAAAGAAAACATTTAAGGATAAGATAAGATAAGATAAGATAAGATAAGATAAGATAAGATAAGATAGGATAAGATAACTTTAGTGATCTTCAAGGGGAAATTTAAATTGCTGCCGCAGCTAAATATGTTGAAGTAAGATAAAACTTGAATATACCCATACAATATCATTAGTAATAATAAAACTTTGAATTAAATAACCAAAATACATGCGAGCATAAAATCAACGAGACTTCAATGAGCATGGGTCTGATAAGAACAGATGAGTTTTAGAGTGTGATGCAACTTGGCAGGAACTATATAGTTCCCTTAAACAATGGGGATGAACGAGTCTGTTGCTGAAACAGTCAATTCAGAGTGACAAAAAAAAGGGCTGAAAAGAAAAGGAGAAAAGTCAAAAGAAGAAAAAAATTAAATAAAGAAAAAAAAAGAATTAAGAAAAATTGAAGTAAAAAGAAAATAAATGAGAAGAAAAGTTCTTCTCTCAGAAAAGAGAATGAGGAAATGTTTTGAGAAAAGAAAAGTGGATTTATGTTAAAAAGAGGAAAGAAAATATTTGCTGATTAATAATAAAATTTTTGGTCTCTTATTTTTGTAGATGAGATTCATCTGATACATTTCAAACAAGAAAGGTCTTCCCGAAAGTGTGCACAATCACTCCCACAGCCACGATGCTTCCACCTAAGCCTGCATATTATCTGTTTATTTCAATTTTTCTTAAAATTTGTGCCATATTTGCATAATATTATTAAAACCTGGAAGGATATTGCTGAACTGTCAACTTTGTAAAAAAAAAAAAAAAAATGGAGTGGCAAAAATCATAAAGAAGATAACTTAAACACTTGGTGAAGTTACATAGTGACAAATCAACAGTACAAACAGAGCCAAGTTTAATATTAAGTAAGAGCATTTCCATACACACAATGTGATAGTAAGAACTCACAGGACTTGGACTAAACAGCTGTGTGGCCATTAGAAAACTACTCGTTAGTGAGTCTTATAAGAAAAAAAAAAGGCTTGGATTTGCACCAAGATTGGACTTGGCGCAATAGAAAAAGATTATTTAGTCCAGAGTCCAGAACGATGGATGCATCAGGGTAAGAAGAGAAGTGCATAAACCGATGCACCTATCATGCATAGTGTCCACTGTAAAAGTCTCTGGAGGCAGTTTAATGATCTGGGGTTACTTCAGCAACGTTACTGTATGTGGCAATAAAATGAATGTACCGGAATGTACTGAATCACCAGTTCATTACATCCACATCCATGGACTTTCTCTTCCCCAAGGACGCAGATATATTGTAAAAGAGTGTTTTCGGGGAGTGTGAGGAATCATTTTCACACATGAACTGGCCACCACTTTGTGTGCTGTAATCAAAGCTAAAGGTGACTGAATGAAATGTTAGCATGTGCAAGAATTTAATTTTATTTATTTATTTATTTGGCCAGGAATAGCCAAAAATGTTTTCAAACATTATAAAATGCTAGTCTATACAGTACTAATAACCTAATTCAATTTATTCTTATCAGCAATGTACAGTATAATAATATTCTTGTACTCACATGGTTTCTCTACTGCAGAAATCTGTAGAATTGGATGTAATTAAACCTAAAAGGAGAAATTATAATTAGAAGCTTTATTTGTAAAGGTAACACAACCAGAATTTACTTGATCTGAAATGAGTGAAATTACTTTATATCCACAGTGTCCATCTACTGCAAATGTTCCTTTTTATACCAAAGTACACAATAAGAGAACCCAGTAATCTGGAGGTACTAACCATTTAAAAGGGATTTGGGTCATCCAACACATGGCTGTCTTCAACTGTGATACAGAAGGTCCGAATATTTCTTGCATTCCCAAAAAGATCACTCCCTCCTAAAAATGACTGGTAAACTTAATCAAGGTGAAGCTAATCACCTTCTCACTGGCACACAAAGGTTCTTTGTCAATCACCTAGACTTATTTTCCCACCCTTCTTTACAGAACTGATCAAGTTAAATTCGATGAATTCTGCCAATGAATGACCACTTTTTGGCATAAATTCCTGAAACTGCTTCAGAGTTGCTGTAGGCCTCTCGGTAGTCTCTCCAACGAGTTTCATCCTGGCCGTTTTATCCAGTTTAGAGAGACATCCTGATCCAGGGAGCATCTATATTGTAAAAATACCTTCTACTTTTGAAAGGGGGAGAGGCCGGTGGCTGTTGTGGGTAACGAGTTGTGGGCGTATTCAATCCACGGAAGCATCCGGCTCCTGGAGTGGGGCTCCTTAGAGGTCATACACCGAATGGCTGTCTCTAGGCAGTATACTGTCAGAAGTCTGGGTGTCTGAATGGAAGTGAAACCAATAGCAGACAAATTGGGATTAATTATTGGACACAGTAATTATTGGGAGTCTTTGTTGGACACACTGAGGCTTGAATGAACAAGCACAGCAGGAGCAGAGGAGAGAAGCAGTGAGTGTGTGTGTGTGCTTGGTGACTGAGAGAGTGTGGAAACTCCTCGTGACGAGAGAGTGGGTGAGGCTACAACGCGAGGGAACTTCCACAATCCCGGAAGCAGACCACAGGGAATCCTTTCGGGTCTTTGCAAGGTCCTGGTTGGCCCGCTCCGTCTGGCCGTTAGTCTGGGCATGATAACCCAAAGAAAGGCTGGGCATTGCGCTGATCAACCTACAAAAGGCTGTCCAAAATCACGCAGCAAACTGGGTTCCACAGTCCGACACAATGTCAATCGGGAGTCCGTGGAGCCGAAAAACATGCGATCAAAGACCCTCTTCATCTCCTCGGTGAAGGCACTAAAGGTGGCACAGCACAGGTCATTGGCGTCCCAGACGGCAGTTCCCCATTCACGGGCCTTATCCGTCAGGAGAGTGATGATATCAGCCATCTTAGAGCGCTCCGTGGGGAAAGTTGAGGGCTGGGGCTCGAGTGACGAACACTGGGACAAGAAAGAACGACAAGTTCCAGGATCACCATTGTATGGCTGAGGGTTGGGCAGACGGGGTTCGTGCCGGGCCATGGGTGTCAGGGTAGATGGAAGAGCAGCGGGGAGAGCGGAGCACAATTGTTGAAACTGTGTTGACAGCTGAGATAGTGACTGTGATATCTGCTGGAGGTCTTGCTGATGAGAATTAATCAAAGCGCCCTGTTGGGCATCAGAACGGGTACTGGACCTGAGCTTGAGCCTAGTTTAGAGGCTAGCCCTGGAGCAAGAAGTATCTGCTGGGTCCATCTTAGCTGCAGTATACTGTCAGAAGCCTGGGTGTGTGAATTAGAGTGAACCCAATAGCAGACAAATTGGGATAAAGTATTGGACACAATAATTATTGGGAGTCTTTGTTGGACACACTGAGGCTTGAATGAACAAGCACAGCAGGAGCAGAGGAGAGAAGCAGTGAGTGTGTGTGTGCTTGGTTACTGAGAGAATGTGGAAACTCTTCGTGACGAGAGAGTGGGTGGGGCTATGTCGCAAGGGAACCTCCACAATCCCGGAAGCAGACCGCTGGGAATCATTTCGGGTTTTTGCAAGCAATCTTTCACTGTTAATCCGTGTAGCACGCAGTGGTTGAAGAGTGTAATGTAGCACCTGATTTCCTCTATGACAACAAGCTGTGCAAACGTCCTCCTGGAGGTCCGTAAACATGGAAGTGCTCGTGCCGCAGAAATGCTTGTGCCGCAGAAATGCCCGTGCCGCAGAAAAAGCCGACTTGCGAGGAAGGAGAAGCAAAGGGCTAGAACAATCGTCTTTACCATGTGAGGGTCGATATCCAAAGATCCAGCAGCAGAAGTGAACGAATCTAAATCGTGAGTACAAATCCGAAGTCTTGGGAGCATGCGAGGTTATACACGTTAATCAGTCCGATAACAACAGAAGTACCAGGGGATGTAGACGAGAGAGAGAAATCCGGGGAACAGGCAGGGTCGAAAACAGACTAGGATAAACAATCACTTCACAAAAAAACAAAACGCGAGGCACACGAGTGAGATACTGCGGCGCTGAATAGTCCTCGCAGCATGCTTATAAAGCTGGGGGAATGATTACTGATCAGGTTCAGGTGTGCGCTAGTGACAGGTAGACGTGCAGGGAGAAGAACTGGAGTGGAGTCTTAGGATCTGGACGTGCTAGGTTGATCTAGTTGACTCATGACAGATCCAAAGATTGGCTTTCAGATGGTGTGAAGCGTGTGTGGCGACAACCAGGTAAGGAGTACAAAGACAAGTGTGTCTTGCCTACCATCAAACATGGTTGTGGGAGTGTTATGATCTGCGGCTGCATGAGTGCTGCTGGCATTGGGGAGCTACATTTCATTGAGGGAAACATGAATTCTAACATGTACTGTGACATACTGAAGCAGAGCGTGATCCCCTCCCTTCGGAAACTGGGCCGCAGAGCAGCGTTCCAGCATGATAATGACCCCAAACACACTGACCACTGGCTTGCTAAAGAGGCTGAGCATAAAGGTGATGGACTGGACAAGCATGTCTCCAGACCTAAACCCCATAGAACACCTCTGGGGCATCCTGAAAAGGAAGGTGGAGGAGAACAAGGTGTCAAATGTCCACCACCTCCGTGATGTTGAAAAGATCCTCTATGAAAAGATATAACCTAAATATTTGCGGAGATGTGAGGGGTGTACTCACTTTTGTGACATACTGTAAATACAAACATACATACATACATACATTAGTATAACATACTTCAAACACATTTTCCCTTCAGTTTTTAGGTCTATTCGTTTACAGCCTTGTTCATACTTTGTTCAGTTATTGGGCTTTTTGTTTTTTTTCCACCACTTTGTACGGAAGTATAATAGTGCCAAAATTCCTCAAAGCAAAATAGCAGGTTGAATTACATGAACTGAAAAAATTTCAGGAAACCCATCGCTCTCGCGTATGAATGAAAGAGCTCTGGCTTCGCTTTGGATATAGCGTTTACGGCAGAGGGGCATTTTAACCGTTTATTGTGCAACTGGCAACCCAGCCTGTTAGTTAAGAGTGCTGCGTTGCGATCGGTAAGTAGTTTGTGAGAAGTGGACTGCACAGGGAGCAGGAAGCACACTTTAAAGTACACTGGACACAGCAATCGGCACGCCACTGCTCCTTCTGTGATATCCTGGATGTCAAGACCTTAATTTTGTCGACCTGAATTTTATTACTTGAATTTTGTCGACCTGAATTTGTAAGGCTGAAAAATAATGAAGATTGTATTTTTAACACTTGAAAACATTTTTAAACTGCAATTTAGTAACTTGAATATTTTTGCTTTGAATTTTAAATACTTGAATTACATTTTCATTTGAAATATGCAACCACAATAAATTGTAATGACAAAAATTTCAAACATTGTAAATGCTCTAAGGATTTTTTTCAATTCAGATGAAATTGCAATGCAAAAAAATTCAAACATTTTTGTTGCAACAAGTTTTTTTCAGTTCATGTAATTCAACCTGCTATTTTGCTTTGAGGAATTTTGGTGCTATTATACTTCCATAACTTTGGCCCTTTGTAAAATCGCTTTCACTATGTTTTTTTTTTTTTTTTTTTTTTAATATCGGGTATCTGTAGAAGGTTTAGGTGCTCTAGAAAGCAGTTTGCTTGTTCCTCAAAGTCTGTGTGTGCTGTGCTGCACCCTGCTCCCTCGCTGTCCTGTGCTGCTGCACTCAGCATATTTTCCTTTTGTTCTGTACTGGGTTCTGTGGTGGGTCTCTCTTCTCTTTTTTTCCTGAGTTTATCTGTGATCTTGACTTTTGGTGCCGGTGTGTTTTTTGCTGTTTCCTTCAGTGTCGGTGTGTCTTTTGGTGTCGGTGGGGGCGGAGTTAGCATTGGGGGGTGGGGGGGGGAGGGTTACTGTGTGCAGTGGATGCTGTACACGCACTGTTTACAGTAGTGTCAGTGTTATTATCTGCTCCCGGCGCGGTGTGTCTCTGTGGTGGTGGTGTGTTCAGGGCTGACCTGTTCGAGTCGTTGCTGCGGTGTGAGCTCCACCTCCCCAGTGTTCTCCGGCTGGCTGTGCCCGAGCTGCTGCCGCTGTTTCCCGGCCGCACGGGAAAGCTACAGCACCCTGGCTGCACGGCTCCGGAGGACAGCTCAGCCTCTTGTGTCCCACGTCCCTGCACTCAAAGCACCTCCGTGGTGGTGAAGACGGTTATGCTGCTGTCCCCCTCTTTATCACAGTTAGTGTCCGTTCTTGGTTGTTTAAAACCATTAGCACTTGCTGGCGGAAAGACAGGATGTGCCCCATTTTGGAGCTTTCGCACCCAAGCGGGATAGCTCTCATGGGGCCGACGAACTTCCCGAAACGGGCCAGCTCCTTCATTGTCGCCTTGTCCTTTATGAACAGAGGCACGTTTGATATGACCACCTGGGGGCAGACAGAGGGGTGACTTTAACCGCGGCTCCTCTCACACATATTCCACTCCGCGTCAGTGCACTCGCGAGGTCAACCCTGATTACCACAGCTTTATTCATCCGGGAGGCAGAGTAGATGTTCTCCCACCCGATCTGCTCCCCCGCTGCAAACAAGACTTCAATCCGCAATCCGCACGCCGTCCTCCGGGACGCATCTAACGCCATGCCAGAGAGACAGAGTCTCCACACTGGCCTCAGAGGCCATGGTGCCATGCTCACTCTCTCTCACTATATACTTTGCATATATATAGACAGATTTTTTTAAATGGTGACTTTTACTGATAAAAGAAAAAATAGGATGCCAAACAGCCTTCCGCATGCTCCCTCACACCCAGAGAAAGTTTCAACGTGTTCCCTCACGTTATTAAACTATAGTCTTCTACCATCAAACCAAATTGTAGCAGATTAATGTAAGCAGTGATGATTGCGATAATGTAGCCCTGGTACTGGGACACATGTAAATTTATGGTAATGGTCAAGACATGAAAACTCCTATAACATAAAGAACTGAGAAAACAGGAAAACCTTACAAGCTGTGCATAAACCACTCTGACACTCCTGAACAACAACAACAACAAAAAAATGCAATACAATGATCATGCTGTAATTAGATGTGGCCACAAGCTAACAATTCTGTTCCCTCATGTTACTAAGTCAGTCTTCGTCAATCGTTTTTCTATGCTACCTGTAACTGTAGCAGATTAATGCCAGCAGTGGTTATGGCAGTAATGTAGCCCTGTTTCTTCCTAGACTATTTGTGTAAAGTTTTGATCATGGTCAAGCGATGAACAAAAAGAAGAATTAATGTACCATCAAGAAAAAAACAACAACAACAACAACTTCTACTTTTAATAAATCAGTGTAAAGGTTCAGTATAATCTTTAACATAACCTGTTTTGCTACAATAATTACCTGGAGTTTCATCGCCACCAACACTGATGTGAACAGGAACCTGCAGATCTCCTGCACCGCACCAGTACCAGCCAGCATCACTCTTCTTCAGTCCTCTTATCTCCACACTGAAGGATCTCCAATTATCACTGATGTGCACTGCTGAATTCTGGGATGTGTCAGTCTTCCCCACTGTGTTGCAGCACTTGTCTCTGAATCTGCACCACTGCTTCTGTTTATTCCTATACGCAGCACTGTAGAGACACTGGACTGTGACACTTCCACCTTCTGCACCGCTCACTCTGCCCGACTCTACAGACAGATCAGGATCTGAATAAACAGACAGCAGATGAGTTGTGTAACGGAATCTGTCACAAATCTTAGATTTCTGTTTTGTCCTGTTTTTTCTCCTACCTTCACTAACTGTCAGGTACAAATATTCACGGTCATCCGGGTCCCAGTTACTACCAATTTCTGCTGCGCACCAATACATTCCAGAATCAAAGACGACAGGGTTAATTTTCACAGTGAACATATTCTGCGCTGGATAATCAGTTACTGATGTAGTTCCATGTGTATTTGAATAAGCTACTACACTGCAGGTAGACCAGTAAGACCCATTGCACCAGAATTTAGAATTTCTTTTGTATTGCTCATCATAAAGACATGGAATAGTGACGGATCCTCCATGTTTCACAGTTACATTTTTCAGGGTCCACATGCTCTCTACAACTGCACACAAGCGACAATAGAAAACAGCATTAACATCACACACACACTTATTCACAATGATTCAGACTGAATCAGGAATCACTGTGTCAATATTATACAGGATACAGGAAAGATACAGGTTCAGTCTTACCTGATATACAGATAAATAATAAACCGAGAGTTACAGAACTAACTAGTGAGTAAAACCTCATGTTTTCTAAGAAATAACAAGACAAAAAAACAAACCAGAAATATAAGATTACTTTCCTTTGTTCTAGTTTTGCTCTCTCTCTCTCTCTCTCTCTCTCTCTCTCTCTCTCTCTCTCACACACAAACAGACATCCGGATAGAAAACCACAAGCAGCAGGTAAAGGGGCTGACATGCACGTACAAATTTCATAATCCTCAAGTAGTGTTAAAAATTAGTAAACAAATGAATAGAAATAGATTTTTATTATGTTAACAGGAAAAAAAAATGCATATTTTGCTATTTGAGAAAGCTGCTGTACAGTTTGAACAGTTTGAAAGCAATACACATAATTTTATTATACAAAACAATCCTATAAATTCAGTTTACTGCATCTTCAGCCTTCCAGTTGTAGCTGTATTTCACACTATATAAAAGTACAGATATGCACAGATTAACCAACAGCTTCTCAACACAGTTACAGGTGGTTACCCGGACTTTAAGACGTTTTTTTTCACACAAGTGACTGTGACCAACCTGTTCTCTCTCTCTCTCTCTTGCTCATTCTCTTTCACTCTCTGTTGAGCTGCAATAGAAAGCGAGAGAACGAGAGATCCAGACCACCTCCGCCCTCTACAGAATAATGTTTCAATAGCGAGCTGTTAAGGAATTTAACAATGTTATACTGAGCCCTAAAGAATGGATAACAAAACCGTACTGTCTCTACCAACATGCAGAGAAATTTAAACAATGCTACCAACTATTACAAATTATTACCAAGGTGTTAACAATATTACTGTATAATGACCTTATGTTGTCTCATTAACAGAGAGATGACATCCTATATAGATTTGGGGGGAAAGAAACATATGTCCCATACCCCTGCCTGCACTCTCACACATACCCAGGTATACTATGGATGGAGTGCGGTGGCACTCTTGTTATGACGGCTATATGTATATATATATTTTTAAATTTGATACATTTCTAAACAGACCAATTATAGTATAGGAAAGTATAGGAAGAAAGTATATAACCAGTCAAGCAAAAATTGTGGGGTTGAATATGTTATGTATTTGAACATTGTGTTTACTCTGTTACATTCCGCATTTCTATACTGCTTTATTCTATACTGTATACAGGTTCACAGTAGTAGCCTCTCTCTCGGTAAACCCCCGGCTCCAATCTTTTTTGTTTTCTCTTCCTGAGCTATTTTAGAGCGATTAATTTTAACGCTGTCTATTGAGGAAGGAATTTAATAGCAGGGATCTGGTGTGATGGGAACTGAGAAGAAAACCAAATGTGCAGGGCAGTTGGTCTGTTTGTGAAGATTCTCAATCATCCAGGTGAGGTTATCTGGAAGTGGAGTCATGTCAACTGGACTTCTTACTTGTTACAGTAGGTAGAAACATTTCACTACACAGTCTGAGGTAAGTTGGTAAGTTCCTCATATTTATATCCTGCAAGGCCAAAGGGTCTTCCCCATCTGAAAAGACGTCCGGTCTTTGTGGTAGATGGGTTTTGGCTTCTCTGACACTCCAACCAATGCTTGTACCCTGGAGAAGCCACTCCCTGTCCTTATGAACTTCCAACACCAACCAATAGTCAACAGCATTAATTCTGTAACATACAACATCGCTAAGCACCTGGCAACTTTCCTGGCACCACTGGTGGGACACACTGACTGAATTCTGAATATGGTGGAATTATCATGTTCCTTTCTATGAGGGCCAGAGTTGCATCATGGTGAACATGCGGCCCTTGTGTAATAAGATGGATGGATTGTGTGTGCTGATTCGGACCAAGAAGGAATACCGGGAGAGCAGCTTAATGTGCTTTATGGTGATGTGACTGCAACAAGACTTCCCAGATCTCCAAACGCAGCTTTGAACTTGTTCGGGCGGACACAGATGTGACACTTGGTGGTAGGAAGAAAGGTGGTGGGATTGCTGTATATGTGAATCCCGGAAATCAAGGAATGTCTTTGCTCTCCAGATATTGAATTTTTAGCTGTGAGTATGCGCCCATATTATTTACCGAGGGACTTCTCCTCTGCCATTTTAATCTGTGCTTACATCCCGCTGACAGCTGACCAGACAGTAGTATATGACATCATACACGCCACTGTTGCTAGGTTACACTGTGAACACACTGAGGCATTTGTGTCCATAACTGGTGACGTTAATCATACAAATCTGGACTCGACATTGCCAACTTTCTAACAGTTTGTTGACTGTCGCATGTCGGACTGCCCCCAAACCATTGCTCTTCCCCCGTACTGTGCCCCATAATGCACAGTTCTTAAATTATCTGCCTGATTTCCTACCTTCTTTTTTAGTGATTCTGAATTTTATCTTTGACTTTATACTAGACTATCAACTAGTAATATTCTTCTGGACCTTATATGCTTGTTTGTATAATCTATTAACTGCCTGCTGTAACATTATACAGTAACAATGTACTATGTCTATCTGTCTATTTAAGAACACTTCCTACAGCCTTGATCTATGCCATACAGAGCATCACTAAATGGCTGTCTGTACCTGGACCGAGCAACGGTTCTATCCAGACCCTGATGCTCTCACTCATCATCTATACCGCTTAATCCTGTATTCAGGGTCACGGGGGGATCCTGGATCCCAGGAGACTTAGGGCACATGGCAGGGTACACCCTGGACAGGGTGTCAATCCATCGCAGGGCACAGACACACACACATGCACTCACTCATTCATACACTACAGGCAATTTGGCAACACCAATTAGCCTAACTTACATGTCTTTGGAATGTGAGAGGAAACCGGAGTACCCGGAGGAAACCCACCAAGCACAGGGAGAAAAGGCAAACTCCATGCACACAGAGACGGGAATCGAGCCTGGCTGGGGATCGAACCCGGACCCTGGCGGTGCAAGGCGACAGTGCTAACCTCTACACCACCGTGCCGCCGACCCTGATGCTTTACTGATAAATTATTTTCTTTTTTGAGATATGCACAGCTACAGTATATGCATCACTGTACTCAACAGAGCCAATCAACGTGATCATTTACAGTGTGTTCATTCGTGATCATTTATTTATGGCTTACTCCAAGAAAAAGAAAAGTACACTATGAAAACCAAACCTTCAAAAATGAATGGACAGATCAATACTGTATATGTTTATAAGTTTGAAACCAATTTGCCTCAAATGTTCTGAAACTGTGGCGGTCATGAAAAGCAGTAATGTGAAGTGCCACCATGACGCAAACTATATACTGTAAACGGTTTGAGCGTGTAAAATGCCCGAACTGAGAGTCTGGAATGATCAACAAGATTCCTTTCACATTTATTTACAGCCCAGCAGTGTGCAAATTAAGATTTACTCAACACTGATTACAGAAGTATACAATGAAATATACAAGGCCATCAAAGATCATCTCTATATTTTTTATGTAGTTAATGAAAATTGACAAATATTATCGGAATGCTATGGAAATTTAAATAGCTCATTTGTATAGACTTACAATGACTGCATACAGTATATAGAGATCTGAATCCTAACACGAACATCTTAAAACAGTCACGGCATCAGCCAGTTTCTGGAACACTAGTGAGGGAAGTTTCAACCAGCCACGTTTCAGTTCCTCCAATAAACCATTAACAGTCCACTGATTCCATCTCAGACACTCTATAACAGGGGACCTGAATAAAAATTTAAGAAGATCCGGTCAATAACATTTTCTTCAAGCAATGTCTGAATGTCATGTTTGTGATCTTTACACTATATACTAAATACTGTATGTATACTAAATACTGTAAACACTTAATGAAAACCCTCCTGACTGCAAATACACTACATGTATAATTTTATATTTTTAAACACACCAATTTATCTGTATGCTTTTTGTAACCAGGACTGTCCCTGATGGTTTTTATTTATTTATTTTTTTACAGTGCTGATGAACAAGGTGTAGTCTGATGTTCCCCCAAATGTTTTAGGCAGTTTACAAATGTTGAAATGTATTTACATCACTTACTTAAAAGTGTTTTATTTATTTATTTATTTATTTATAATTAAATTTTATTTAATTTTATTTAATTTTATTTAATTTTATTTAATTTTATTTAATTTTATTTATTTGCATTATGACTTAAATCGCTTATTCTCAACTCCAGACCTGAAAGACCCTGTGAGGATGGCACATTATTATTTCTCTAAGGATTGAGACAGACAGTTTTCCCCAAATTCCAGTCGGCCCAATGCATGATGGTAGCATCACTTCATGTGCTTCCGTTCTTACCCTGACACTCATTGCTCTGAAATAAGTAAATGGATTTTTCCATTGCTGCAAACTGCAATCTTAATGCTCCCTAACAAATTAAAGTTTTTTTTTCTTCTTTTTCTGATTAGTCTCACAAACGAGTGGTTTTCTTATGGACACACAGCTGTTTAGTCCCAATCCTGTGAGTCCACAGTTTGTGTTTGTGCGCCACCCAGTAATAAACATGGCTTTGGCAAGACACTTGTAAGTATTCCTGTCTTCTTTTCATTGTTCCACAGATCTATAGTGATATTATAGTATTTCTGTCTTGTGTATTACTTGCTACCAGTTCAGAATTCCACAATAGACCTGGAAAGCTATATTAGGAAACTAAGAAAACAAAATTATTCAGATTAATGATGATCAAAAATATTAGAAATCATTATTTCATTATTCAGAATATAGGTGACAATCCATGAGATGCGAAAAGTATAATTCATTTCTGCTGTAGAATCATCTTTATGTAGATGTAATCAACATTTATCATACAAATACATGAAACTATTATTATTATTATTATTATTATTATTATTTCTGGTGATATATTACTGGTTAACATCTGGTGTAGGGGGAATTGCAGTGAGTTAGTTTTGGCAGTAATTATATGGCAGCTACAATAAAGAAACTGGTCTTTTCTGAATGACAGAGAGTCATGTGACCATGATGTAAGTCTGTGGTATGAGTGTGAGGTATGTTGTCCTTGTCCTGATCAAGTTTGTTTGTAATACAGAGGATGAACATGAGGCCCAGTACAGATCCCTGAGGCACCAGACACAGTTTCCGAACAGGGCATCAGTCTGTAAAGAGAATAAATACAATCAGTATACACGACATATTTGAGTGGGTTAAGTACATATGTTTTTGATTTTATCACAAACCTCTTAATGATAAACCACAGAGCTGTAGATGATCTCATCATAAATATGATTTGGAGACTCCTGGAACAGGATGTGAATAAAGACTAATGAGAATCTCGATATCAAACCAGTTCCTGGAGGATTAGTGAGTAAACTGGTGATTATTGATTTAACCACTTTACTTCTTAGGTTAGATTGTACTGATCTAGACTTCATTTTAATAGAATGAACTTACAGTTTTCTTCTTGTAGGGGATATGTACAGAACTGATGTTCTACCCTAACACTTTTAATGCTGAAGGCTGTACATGTACGTAAGAAACTGCAGTGGTAAATCCATAATATCTAATAAAGGTTAAGTAATGTTACTACTACTACTATTTAATTCACTATTACTTCTACTACTACTAACAAAGATAATAATTTTTAATTTAGAAGTGGACAAATGACTAAGCCAAATCACCTTTGACATAGAAACAGTGCTGTATATAATGACGTTTTCAGCTGTTAAAGTGGGTTTTTCACACAGACACACATTATGCTACACATGGATATAACAGGACTCTTAAATGGTGTAACTCTACATTTTGCCAGTTTATTAACCTATAATAAACTGCAGTTTGACTCCAACACATTAAGCTGTATGATTGCTCACTCTCAGCCTAAAACAAAATCATTTACTTTTAAGCAATAGCATTAGTGAAAGAAAAAAAAAACTGTGATAGTTGTCTGTTAAAAGTACTTAATGGTTCTAAAGGTACTGAAATAAAAGGTAAAATGATAATGGAATGTAATACAGCACACATTAAATGCAGTACTAACTGTGTGAACAGTGGCGTCATTGTTCTTCTCTCTGGTCCTGGTTTTATTTTTGATCTCTGGAGGTTGGAAAAAGAGAATAAAGTCAGATTACTCAGTCAGTTACATGCAATTTAATTTCATTAAAAGAACATGTAATAATAATAATAATAATAATAATAATAATAATAATAATAATAATAATACCATGAGCTTTATGCTGTATTTGTCTACCAAGTAAGACCATGACCTTGTTCCTTTTCTTCCTACCCTGTTTTCTATTTGCCCTCTGATTTTGAATATACTTTCGATTACTCTGTTTGATTCCTCACTGATTTATCTGATTACTCTTAGGATCTGTAATCTGGTTTTGAAACACTGCAATGTGCTCTAGAATGTCTTGTTAGCAAACCTCCAGCAAATGGATCCTCACAGCACCTCTGTACTGTTATAACCAAATAATGTAACAGAACATCAACCATCAACTGCCCTGAACATGCTGCTGTTAAATAAATGCAAGACGTGCAAAATAAATGACACCAGAGACACTTACTGCCTTTCTTTATTAGAACGCAGGTGATGATGATGCCCAGTATCAGCAGTAGCAAAAGAAGGACCATCAGGAACCAGTTGATCAGGGATTCATTCCAACTATAGACACACATTTGTTAGTTCACTCATTCATTTATTCATCTATTGAGAGAAGTCACATCATCATCCTTTTAGCAGATTTTAGATGTGTGTGAGAAAATAATCAAACAGTAATCAGAGCTCAGATTCAAACCAGGGACTCCGACAGCTGTGCGGCGTTAGCAAGCCCCTGTCGACACTATCATGGTGAATAATTTAGCAATATCTAATGAGATCATTATTTCTTTATAATTAGTCTTGTCCTTGGTTAAGTTCTTGTCTTGGTTCAGTTCTTCTGTTGTTATACTGTTTATTCTGTTATTGTTATCCGGTCTGTTTTCTTCTTGTGTGTTAATGTGTTGATTTATGTAGTTGGATTAGCCCGTTTTTCTTTCATGTGTCAAGTTATAGTTTTTTTTTTTTTTGGCTTGTTCATGTGAAAAGGGATTGTACACCTTACACTAGCTTTCCACTTAATGCTATGTGGGATTCAACCCTGGAACCCAGAAGTTAACAGAGCTGATAAATAAGTGGAAATATAAAGTAAACCTTGTACATTTCTCAGGACTGTCCATCACCTCCATGGTTTATTCTCCTCACTTTTTTCTTACGTAGTACAAGTAAGAATTAAAAAATAATTTTTAACTCTGGTAATTACACTAAATGATGGTCACTAACTGTCAGTCATCATCACAATAAATAACTGCTACCACAATACTACTGATCGTGCTGTTGTGCTGGGATATTAACACAGCTATGATGCGGTCGCTGTCACAAGGTACTGTAGCAATCAGAGCGCCGAAAGCATCACAGTCATGTTGACTCGCTCTCGTGTGATAAATCCTGACATTGTAAGGGGTGTAATGATGTGCATATATTTACCATTTGGGGAAAGGATGTTCAGTTCAGTGCGCAACGTGATCCAGAGGCTAATACAGTTTAGCTTAAACCACGCATGTTATGTGCATAACTGTTTTTATATTCTGATGATCAGCAGTGTTGGGGGTCGTTACTTTGTAAAGTAACTAATTACATTACAAAATTACTGTCTTTAAAAAGTAGTCAGTTAAATGACGCCGTTACTAGTAACTAGTTCGAGTACTTTTCCATTGCATAAAATGAAAACTCCTTTGTGCTTCCTCATGCATGTTGTTTTAGTCGAGACCTTTGTAATCATTCTACCATCATCACTCAGCGAAGTTTGGCCCGTAATCTGTTAACTACTAATACCCCTATTTCACCTACACCGGTTTGCGCGGTGGTTGTAAGTACGGTTCATCATGATTCACCGCGAGTTCCGGCGCTGTGATTACAGTAGGTTTCCATCTTTCCGCGCGTCGGTCCTCACATAGTCAAACCGCATACGTTAGATAGGGGTATGACAGCCAATAACAGAGGGGGGGGGGCATAGGGGGCGGGGCTTGTAGGACGACTTCCTCTCTCTCTCACACACACACACACACACACTAATGGATTAGGAATACATGCTGTCTGTCTAACGGATTACATAAATTGTCTGAAGATCAGATTAAATTTTTTTGAAAAAGTAACTAAGAAACTGAGTACTTGATTGGCGGACCTAACGCTTTAGATTACTCATCACACCAATAAAGTAATTTATTTTAAAATAAAAGTTACTTTGTAACACGTTACACCCTACGCCTACACTGATGATCAGTTGATTGAAACATTCGCAAATAAAGTGATATTAGTCATTAAAAACTAATAGGCTCCAGGCCGCCTATGCCCCTGTACAGGATAATTGGTACAGATAATATATGAGAGTGAGCGTAGACAGTTTTAAGTCAACTTGACAGTTTGTATTAATAGTAAAATTTATATTTATATCAATTTAATGTGGTTACAGCATAATATTCAGTGCCCAAGTTTTTTCATAGTTAATTTTCTATTTTAAGATAACAATTTGTTACATAATTAAATTTAATCCATTCACATCAGAGAGTTGTAAAAAGAACAGTATAGACACTTTATTAAGAACACTTGCTTACTGAGGTGTTACCTGATTGTATAATTGCATAAATAAGCGGATTAGATGAGAAGATTAAATAACAGGATTTGGTTTCCACATTAGGCACACGTTTTTTAAATAATTTCACAATTATATAAAGTCTGTAAAACTGCAGAGGACGACAGAAAAATGTAACTTCGTACTTACATGTCAGTACTGACATAGCGAGTAGTTATAGTTCCTGTTGCAGTTCCTGTTGTAATAATTACTATTGTAGTCAATGCTTCAGTTACTGTTGTGGTCAATGCTTTAGTCACTGCTGGCAAAACTAAAAACAAGAACATCAATGTGGTTTCTATCTCATGGTTTGTTAAATCAGGGATGAGTGTGTGTGTGATAATACCTGAAGGTGGATCAGTGACACTGATGTGAACAGGAACCTGCAGATCTCCTGCACCGCACCAGTACCAGCCAGCATCACTCTTCTTCAGTCCTCTTATCTCCACACTGAAGTTTCTCCCATTATCACTGATGTGCACTGCTGAATTCTGGGATGTGTCAGTCTTCCCCACTGTGTTGCAGCTTCTGTCTCTGAATCTGCACCACTGCTTCTGTTTATTCCTATACGCAGCACTGTAGAGACACTGGACTGTGACACTTCCACCTTCTGCACCGCTCACTCTGCCCGACTCTACAGACAGACCAGGATCTGAAGAAACAGACAGCAGATGAGTTGTGTAACGGAATCTGTCACTAATCTTATATTTCTGCCTTGTTTAAGTTTCTTACCTTCACTAACTGTCAGGTACAAATAATTATGGTCATCTGAGCTACTAACAATTTCTGCTGCACACCAGTAATATCCAGAATCAGACACGGGGTTCATTTCCACAGTGAACATATTCTGCTCTGGATAATCAGTGACTGTTGTAACTCCAGGTGTGTTTGCATAAGCGACTATACTGCAGGTAGACCAGTAATAACCTTTGCACAAGAATTTAGAGTTTGTTTTGTATTTCTCATCATAAAGACATGGAATAGTGACGGATCCGCCACGTTTTACAGCTATATTTTTCAGCGTCCTCATGCTCTCTACATCTGCACACAAACAACAGTAGAAA
The DNA here is from genome assembly GCA_011419295.1 of Clarias macrocephalus. Taxonomy (NCBI): domain Eukaryota; kingdom Metazoa; phylum Chordata; class Actinopteri; order Siluriformes; family Clariidae; genus Clarias; species Clarias macrocephalus. The sequence goes on along the minus strand of JAAGKR010000327.1, from coordinate 40,851 downwards.
ACAGCATTAACATTATACACACACTTACTCACAATGATTCGAACTGAATTAGGAGTCACTGTGTCAATATTGAAAAACTGACAATGTGGAAAGACTTTAACATTCTATGAAAATAATTAGTCTTTTTAAAGCTTCAGAAAACAAAGCATAAACACACTATAAAGGAATAATATGGGTTTAGTCTTACCTGATATAAAGAGAAATAACACGAAGGGAGTTATAGAACCAACAGCTGAGTAAAACCCCATGGTTTTCAATGAGACTCAGATGACAAACTTTCTTTGCTCTAGCTTAGTTCCTTCTAATTCTAACTCGCTCTCTCTCTCTCTCTCTCTCTCTCTCTCTCTCTCTCTCACTCTCTCTCTCTCTCTCTCTCTCTCTCTCTCTCTCTCTCTCTCTCTCTCTCTCGCTCTCTCCCGCTCTCGCTCTCTCGCTCTCTCGCTCTCTCTCTCTCTCTCTC
>JAAGKR010000327.1:0-40371 GCA_011419295.1 Clarias macrocephalus | reverse complement strand
TTTATCTGATTACTCTTAGGATCTGTAATCTGGTTTTGAAACACTGCAATGTGCTCTAGAATGTCTTGTTAGCAAACCTCCAGCAAATGGATCCTCGCAGCACCTCTGTACTGTTATAACCAAATAATGTAACAGAACATCAACCATCAACTGCCCTGAACATGCTGCTGTTAAATAAATGCAAGACGTGCAAAATAAATGACACCAGAGACACTTACTGCCTTTCTTTATTAGAACGCAGGTGATGATGATGCCCAGTATCAGCAGTAGCAAAAGAAGGACCATCAGGAACCAGTTGATCAGGGATTCATTCCAACTATAGACACACATTTGTTAGTTCACTCATTCATTTATTCATCTATTGAGAGAAGTCACATCATCATCCTTTTAGCAGATTTTAGATGTGTGTGAGAAAATAATCAAACAGTAATCAGAGCTCAGGTTCAAACCAGCAACCCCCTGTCGACACTATCATGGTGAATAATTTAGCAATATCTAATGAGATCATTATTTCTTTATAATTAGTCTTGTCCTTGGTTAAGTTCTTGTCTTGGTTCAGTTCTTCTGTTGTTATACTGTTTATTCTGTTATTGTTATCCGGTCTGTTTTCTTCTTGTGTGTTAATGTGTTGATTTATGTTGTTGGATTAGCCCGTTTTTCTTTCATGTGTCAAGTTATAGGTTTTTTTTTTTTTTGGCTTGTTCATGTTTCGTTTATGTTTGCTTTTCTTTATTAAAACATCTTAATTTTTTTTGCTTATAAATTGCTTGTTCTGTACAATAAATCGTGCCCTTGATCAGGCGTTAGAGAAGGATTTGGGATTCAGCCTCATGTTTGAAGCTAGTTAGCTTTGTAGCACTACTTGTTGTATGTGAAAAGGGATTGTACACCTTACACTAGCTTTCCACTTAATGCTATGTGGGATTCAACCCTGGAACCCAGAAGTTAACAGAGCTGATAAATAAGTGGAAATATAAAGTAAACCTTGTACATTTCTCAGGACTGTCCATCACCTCCATGGTTTATTCTCCTCACTTTTTTCTTACGTAGTACAAGTAAGAATTAAAAAAATAATTTTTAACCCTGGTAATTACACTAAATGATGGTCACTAACTGTCAGTCATCAACACAATAAATAACTGCTACCACAATACTACTGATCGTGCTGTTGTGCTGGGATATTAACACAGCTATGATGCGGTCGCTGGCACAAGGTACTGTAGCAATCAGAGCGCCGAAAGCATCACAGTCATGTTGACTCGCTCTCGTGTGATAAATCCTGACATTGTAAGGGGTGTAATGATGTGCATATATTTACCATTTGGGGAAAGGATGTTCAGTTCAGTGCGCAACGTGATCCAGAGGCTAATACAGTTTAGCTTAAACCACGCATGTTATGTGCATAACTGTTTTTATATTCTAATGATCAGCAGTGTTGGGGGACGTAACTTTGTAAAGTAACTAATTACATTACAAAATTACTGTCTTTAAAAAGTAGTCAGTTAAATGACAGCGTGACTTTCTGATAAAAGTAACTAGTTCGAGTACTTTTCCATTGCATAAAATGAAAACTCCTTTGTGCTTCCTCATGCATGTTGTTTTAGTCGAGACCTTTGTAATCATTCTACCATCATCACTCAGCGAAGTTTGGCCCGTAATCTGTTAACTACTAATACCCCTATTTCACCTACACCGGTTTGCGCGGTGGTTGTAAGTACGGTTCATCATGATTCACCGCGAGTTCCGGCGCTGTAATTACAGTAGGTTTCCATCTTTCCGCGCGTCGGTCCTCACATAGTCAAACCGCATACGTTAGATAGGGGTATGACAGCCAATAACAGAGGGGGGGGGGGGCATAGGGGGCGGGGCTTGTAGGACGACTTCCTCTCTCTCTCACACACACACACACACACACACACTAATGGATTAGGAATACATGCTGTCTGTCTAACGGATTACATAAATTGTCTGAAGATCAGATTAAATTTTTTTTGAAAAAGTAACTAAGAAACTGAGTACTTGATTGGCGGACCTAACGCTTTAGATTACTCATCACACCAATAAAGTAATTTATTTTAAAATAAAAGTTACTTTTAGTTAATTTTCTATTTTAAGATAACAATTTGTTACATAATTAAATTTAATCCATTCACATCAGAGAGTTGTAAAAAGAACAGTATAGACACTTTATTAAGAACACTTGCTTACTGAGGTGTTACCTGATTGTATAATTGCATAAATAAGCGGATTAGATGAGAAGATTAAATAACAGGATTTGGTTTCCACATTAGGCACACGTTTTTTAAATAATTTCACAATTATATAAAGTCTGTAAAACTGCAGAGGACGACAGAAAAATGTAACTTCGTACTTACATGTCAGTACTGACATAGCGAGTAGTTATAGTTCCTGTTGCAGTTCCTGTTGTAATAATTACTATTGTAGTCAATGCTTCAGTTACTGTTGTGGTCAATGCTTTAGTCACTGCTGGCAAAACTAAAAACAAGAACATCAATGTGGTTTCTATCTCATGGTTTGTTAAATCAGGGATGAGTGTGTGTGATAATACCTGAAGGTGGATCAGTGACACTGATGTGAACAGGAACCTGCAGATCTCCTGCACTGCACCAGTACCAGCCAGCATCACTCTTCTTCAGTCCTCTTATCTCCACACTGAAGTTTCTCCCATTATCACTGATGTGCACTGCTGAATTCTGGGATGTGTCAGTCTTCCCCACTGTGCTGCAGCTTCTGTCTCTGAATCTGCACCACTGCTTCTGTTTATTCCTATACGCAGCACTGTAGAGACACTGGACTGTGACACTTCCACCTTCTGCACCGCTCACTCTGCCCGACTCTACAGACAGACCAGGATCTGAATAAACAGACAGTAAATGAGTTGTGTAAGAGAATCTGTCACAAATCTTATATTTCTGCCTTGTTTAAGTTTCTTACCTTCACTAACTGTCAGGTACAAATAATTATGGTCATCTGTGCTACTAACAATTTCTGCTGCGCACCAATAATATCCAGAATCAGACACGGGATTCATTTCCACAGTGAACATATTCTGCGCTGGATAATCAGTGACTATTGTATTTCCAGGTGTGTTTGCATAAGCGACTATACTGCAGGTAGACCAGTAATAACCTTTGCACAAGAATTTAGAGTTTGTTTTGTATTTCTCCTCATAAAGACATGGAATAGTGACGGATCCGCCACGTTTTACAGCTATATTTTTCAGCGTCCTCATGCTCTCTACATCTGCACACAAACAACAGTAGAAAACAGCATTAACATTATACACACACTTACTCACAATGATTCGAACTGAATTAGGAATCACTGTGTCAATATTGAAAAACTGACAATGTGGAAAGACTTTAACATTCTATGAAAATAATTAGTCTTTTTAAAACTTCAGAAAACAAAGCATAAACACACTATAAAGGAATAATATGGGTTTAGTCTTACCTGATATAAAGAGAAATAACACGAAGGGAGTTATAGAACCAACAGCTGAGTAAAACCCCATGGTTTTCAATGAGACTCAGATGACAAACTTTCTTTGCTCTAGCTTAGTTCCTTCTAATTCTAACTCTCTCTCTCTCTCTCTCTCTCTCTCTCTCTCTCTCTCTCTCTCTCTCTCTCTCTCCGCTTATACAGTAATACACGTCTTTTTCGTTTAAGTCACTTACAAAATATTACGGGTCACAGGTGACTTTTTTGGGCTTGTTTTTAAAAATATTGTTTTTTACACTTTGGGTTTCCTTTTCCCCAAATTCATTGTTTGACACTCTCTACACAGCCTCACACTAATCAGCACTGTAATGCTCTCACAGACCCCCATGTGGACTTGCATAGAGATGCTAAAGAACTCAGAGACTTTATGGGTCTGCAGCCCTGTTGTTCAAACTCTATCAATTCCATACTGCATATCTTGAGAATGCTTCCAACAAAGTGGTCCAAGGATGGAAAAATATAATAAAGATTAGGAAAAAGAAAAATATTCACTTTTTATTTTATGTTTTCATAATTTAGGCTAGGAATAAATTTTTGCAGGTGACAAAGTCAGTCATAACATCCTAATACTAATATTAACCTCCGTGGTCCTGATATATTATTTCCACTATATATACGCACAAAACACTTGCATACACATATATGAAACTGTCACACATACTGTACATATATCAAATTCAAATTCAAATTCAAATTTTATTTGTCACATGCACATTTGTCATACACAGTACGATATGCAGTGAAACGCTTAGGCGACTGCCTGTGACCTTAGAATAAAGAAATGAATATAACAAAGAAAGTAGAAATAGATTTAACTAAGAATTTTAAAGTTATCGAAAATTAACTTAAAAAGTAAAAACAAGTTAAAGTAGGTCGGAGCAGTCGTGACGGCAGCCGACCTCACCGGCGCCATCTGTATCCTACTACGTCGGAAACAACTATATATGAAATGCGCGTGCATAAACTCTCCGTGCACACACACAACTATAAGATGCGCGCACACATGTGCACTCTCTGTTGTTAGTAGTATATAATTTCATATATGTGTATGCAAGTGTTTTATGTGTGTGTGCATGAGTGAAGTTTAATTTAAGCCCTAGTTGGCACCTCAAATAAGGATGACTAAGCTTGTAACATCCAGTCATTGCACGGCAAAAATAAAATATTGATGAAAATAAAGACAGACGTTTTATTAGTTTCGATTTTTTAAAACCACATTTTAGTCTCATCTTTTATTGTCAACAATATTGCATGCTGATTTCGTCACTATCACTGTTCACGACAATAATGATAAAATATTATACCAGCCTGTGTCTAGTGAAACTATGTAATATATGCATTTTAATTTTTAAATTGAATTATGGAAATAAATCAACTTTTCGATGATACTCTAATTTATTAAGATGCACCTGTGTGTGTGTGTGTGTGTGTGTGTGTGTGTGTGTGTGTGTGTGTGTGTGTGTGTGTGTGTGTGTGTGTGTTTGTGTGATGATACTGACAAAAGGATGCCACATCGTTTGATGGAAATGAAAATGACCAACGTACAGAGGGCTGAATTCAAAGACACCATAAAAATAATAAACTTACCCTCCACATATTTTTTTATTTTGCTTTTACTGCATTGACACAAAATGGCATTGTTCTTAGTAGTTTATGCATGCCAGACAACATTGGGGCATGCTTCTTTATGAGATGAAGAATGGTGTCCTGGGGCATGTTCTCCCAGATCTTGACCAGGCCATCGCTGAGTTCCTGGAGAGTCTGAGGTGCAACCTGGTGGCGTCAGATGAATCAACATATAATGTCCCAGGGGTGTTTTAGTGGATATAGGTCAGACTAGTGTGGGGCAAGTTAATGGTATCAATTCCTTCATCCTCCAGGAACTGTCTGCACACTCTCGCAACAAGATCAGCATTGGGTCTGACAATGGTCCAAGGATTTCATCGCTATACCTAATGGCAGTCAGTGTCATGCGCACTCCGAACGCGACCGGCACTATGACCCGGAAATAATACGGTCGCGATTCAGGAAGCATAAAAGGAAACAAGATCGCTCATTGCTCAGAAAAGAAAGCACATCGCTCAGTCATTGAGTCTGCCCATGCTACTACAGACGCTTCGTCTACCTTTTCGCAAGTACTCACCTTCTTGAGTTAATTTCCTGATTGAGTGTGTGTTATTAGAACGCGGGTTTCATTGTGTAAACGCCGCGAGAGCATTCTAAAAATAACTCTCTAAAAATATCCTGCCTACTCGCGCTACTTCCGCGTTTGGGTTTACCATCCATGCTACAGGGCTAACTGCTAGTCTTCTGTTTCATCTCCGGTTGCCCATGACAGAATGACTGAGCCTTCAGCAGTAAACCCAGCGGAGTTTGCTCACCTCTGCGATGTGGTTGACCAGCATGCTAAGCTGATCGATCAGCTCCGTGGTGAAGTCACATCTCTCCGTTCTGCGCCGCCAACCCCCTCACCACCTTCATGTTTTTCTAGCTTTATCGGACAAATGGGATGGCTCAGATGGGAAGTGTAGTGTTTTTCTAACTGCATTGGATCTCATGTTTGAGTTTAATTCCACCAGATACTCCATGGACCATTTGCGCATTGCTCTCCTCATTTCGTTGCTATCCGGGCAGGCAGCTGAGTGGGCCACAGCGGTTCTTCACTCAGATTCAGATGTAGCCCACTCCTACACCGAATTCACCCGTCAGTTAAAGCTCACCTTCGAACATCCTGCTACTAAGGTGGTGACTGATTCCAAGTTGTATTATCTGCGGCAGGGAGGCACGTCTGTGAGCCACTAAATGGCCGATTTTTGGACCTTTGCCGTGCAGACTGACTGGGGAGACTCTGCCCTATTTCACGCCGCGACCATCCTCTTTCTTCTTCCACACACCAGTTTCTGAAGCTCGCACCTCCTTCTCCACTGCGCCCACCAGACCCGTCGGTTCTCCACCTCCCGCCGTGGTTAACACCGGAGCTGGGGAACCCATGCAATTAGGGCGCGCCTCCTTAACCACTGCAGAACGGGAACGCTGTTTCAGAGAAGGACTCTGGGCATATTGCGGATCACCGGCGCCACAGAGCCATCTGCCCTCTGCGTCCGGGAAATGTGCAGGCCTGGTAAGGAGAGAGAGTGGCTCACCGGGTTCCATCTACCTCTCCACCACCCTGACCAACGTTTCCCGTCTCACTGTACGAGTACACCTCTAGTTTAGCCACAAATGGATCGGAAGTACCGCATTCATCGATTCCGGTGCCGCAGGCAACTTCATTGACTCTTCTTACGCCAAGAAACTGGTGGTAAAGATCTAGGCATTATCCCAGCCCATATGTATCACATCTGTTGACGGTCGGCCCCTCTCCTACAGCCCCATCACCTCCCAGACCCAGCCTATCACCTTCATCATTGACCAACATGAAGAACGAAACCAATTCTACATCACCTCTACATCACTGTCAAGAACCGACATCCATTGCCTCTTACCAACTCTGCCCTCATCCCAGGGTGTGGCCATGGACTTGCAGAATCTGGAAGTTGTGCTTCATTGACCCCTACCCAAGAACCTCAAACAACTCCAACGTTTTCTTGGGTTTGCGAACTTCTATCATCGCTTTATCTGGGACTACAGTACAGTTGCAGCTCCCCTAACCGCTCTGACTCTTCTGTCTTCTCATTCCTTCAACCTCAACCCTACTGCCATCTCCGCTTTCCACGAACTCTGTCGTCGTTTCACCACTGCTCCTGTCCTTCTCCATCCTGATGCAGACAAGCCATTCGTTGTGGAGGTGGACGCTTCGGATGTGGGCGCCGGGGCTGTTCTCTCCCTGCCAGGTCCAGAGCAGAAGCTGCACCCTTGTAGCTTCTTCTCCAAGAAATTTGACCCCACTCAGCAGCAATACGGTGTAGGAGACCGCGAGCTGTTGGCCATAAAGTGGGCCTTGGAGGAATGGTGACATTGGCTCCAGGACTCCAGAGAGCCATTCATCGTCTGGACCAACCACCAGAATCTAATCAACATACGCAATTTGAAACAGCTTAACCCTAGACAGTGGGCGTTATTTTTTAAGAACTACAACTTCCACCTGTCATACCGCCCGGGGTCCAAGAACACTAAGGCCAACGCCTTCTTCCAACAGCATGAGGACTGACCCCGCGCCTGTCCTACCTCCCACCAAAATCATTGCACCACTCCGTTGGGACCTAGAGACGAGGGTGCGCCAGGCACAGGCTGCGGGAACCGAACCTCGTCAACTCTACGTACCCAACGGTCATACAATGGGGACATTCCTCCCCCCCTGGTTGGGTACCCCGGAATAAAAACAAATAAATAGAAAAAATGACAGCAGGGACTGCATTTCTTTCTTAGGATGAAGGTGATGATCATCAGTGGTACAAAAGAAGGAACCTCAGTTAAATTCCCTAACGTGGAATGGACAGAGTACATAAAAAATGTAATACTTAAAAAATGTTTTGTAGTCAGCCACGAGAGGGCCTGAGAGACCTTTCAGCTTCATCCATTTTTCACAAGGTAATGCTTTTGTCACCCTGTTAGTAGGTGGCATAAAACTGTAAAGCCCCAAAATCACTGTGTAAGCCTGGGTATTGAATTATTAAATTCAATTCAGGGTATTGAAATATTGTGCTTCAAACACAAAAGAATCACAGCTTTTACATGTACTTCTTTGACATTTGTAGCAACTTTTTGGCAAATGAAAAACTAAAATTGAAACAATTACAATAAAAAGCAGGAAATAAAGCACTACTATCATATAAATTGTGGTCCAATAGTTATGAACATAAATTACAGCAGAGAATACATTTTACAAGGATTGCATGGTACAGTACACTGTTTAAACTAAAAAAACAATACTGTAGAAAACCTCTGGAGATGACACTTTTTAAATATTTATTTGTAAAAAAGTTTGAAAACTGTTCATTGTTTTCCTTCCGTTTCACATTTATGTGCCACTTTGCGTTGGTCTATCACATAAAATCTCAAGAAAATACATTAAATTTGTAGTTGTAACGTGACGAAATGTGGAAAAGTTCAAGGGGTATGAATACTTTTGCAAGGCACTGCTGATCGATAGAAATGATCGATAGAATGATGAAGATATATCACATTCAAACCCTGTAAGGAACAGCAGACAGCTGATGTGCTTTTTGCATGATTTTGTATGATTAGTAATAGAATAAGCCAAATGTAAACATCTTATTTGCCACCAATATCACATCGTTCAGGTGTGTGCAATGCAGAACTCCACAGGTTTGCTGAAACATAAAACACACCATACATAACATTGTACATAACATTGTGAACTGAGGGTATGCAAATCCCTCTGGAATGCAACATGTTGCATTTGCACGTTTACATATTGCAATCTATAATTTTATGCAATTAACTGTGCAACACTTTTTAGAGGACTTAATTATGCAATAACGTTACTTGACTTTTAACTGTCTTTTAAAAAGCCACTGAAGGTTTACTATTTTAATACACTGACCAAATTATTTTGTCATAATTTCCCCCTTTTTTTTCTTGAAACATTAGTTTGTACTTCTGCACGTGCACACACACACACACACACACACACACACACACACACACACACACACACACACACACACACACACACACACATACAGTATATACATAGATAGTGTATACACAGTATATATGATTGTATTAAGATAAAAAGCATAAAATGCTTTCAAAATGTTAGAAAATTCAAGTGTATACTGATCACCTAATCAAATTTATTCCTATTAACAATGTACAGTATAATAATATTGTTGTACTCACAAGGTTCCTTTATTGTAGGAATAACTATCAGGTAAGCCTTAAAAATTAAATAAAAAAGACAAATTACAATTGCGTATGTTGAATTCAGTTGTAAATGTATAGCCTAGTTTAACTATAGTATTACTGCAGTATTAAGGTGAAGATGTTTTCATGTCCAAGTCACTGCATTTCCTGCATATGTACTGCATATGTAAAACAAATGCAGTTTTCACCCTTGCAAACTGCAGTTATTTTTTTGTAATGGTCTTGTACGAAAAACACGGAAGTTTAAAGCATATAAAATAAGGTTACAATGTTTCAAATGTAATGTTGTGATATAAACAACTATCTGTGTCAGTGGATAATAATTTGCCAAATTAAGTAAAAGTTCTGCTTAGTCCGAAAATATCGCTATAAATCTGTTCTTATTATCTCTTTAAAGCTCCTTTAAATTAACTGCCTGATGTTCTACCTTATTTGTTTTTGTGATTCTGAATTTTATACTAGCTTTGTAATATTCTTCTGGACCCTGTATGCTAAATGGTGGTCTGGACCTGGACAGAGCGACCTGGACCTGATGCTTTACTGAGAAATTATTTTCTTCCTTGAGATATGCACAGCTATATGCATCACTCAATAGAGCCAATCAACGTGATATTTTTTAGTGTATGGGCAAATTGCATGGAAGAAACAGAATCGAAAGCGGGAAGAAAACCAAACCTTCAAAAATGAATGGACAGATCAATATATGTTTATTCTTCCTGTATGAAGTTTGAAACCAATTTGCCTCAAACGTTTGAAACTGTGGCGATAATGAAAAGCAGTAATGTGAAGTGCCACTATGACTCAAAATATATAAATGGTTTGAGCGTGTAAAATGCCCGAACTGAGAGTCTGGAATGATCAACAAGATTCCTTTCACATTTATTTACAGCCCAGCAGTGTGCAAATTAAGATTTACTCAACACTGATTACAGAAGTATACAATGAAATATACAAGGCCATCAAAGATCATCTCTATATTTTTTATGTAGTTATTGAAAATTGATAAATATTATCGGAATGCTATGGAAATTTAAATAGCTCATTTGTATAGACTTACAATGACTGCATACAGTATATAGAGATCTGAATCCTAACACGAACATCTTAAAACAGTCACGGCATCAGCCAGTTTCTGGAACACTAGTGAGGGAAGTTTCAACCAGCCACGTTTCAGTTCCTCCAATAAACCATTAACAGTCCACTGATTCCATCTCAGACACTCTATAACAGGGGACCTGAATAAAAATTTAAGAAGATCCGGTCAATAACATTTTCTTCAAGCAATGTCTGAATTTCATGTTTGTGATCTTTACATATGCAGTCATTGTAAGTCTTTATAAAAAAGCAGTTTGAAATAGCTTATTTGAAACTCTTTAAGGATGGCTAACTAAATCCCTAAACACTGTATACTAAATACTGTATGTATACTAAATACTGTAAACACTTAATGAAAACACTCCTGACTGTGCAAATACATTTTATTGTCCTGTTATGAACACTACATGCATAATTTTATATTTTTAAACATATCAATTAATCTGTATGCTTTTTGTAACCAGGACTGTCCCTGATGGTTTTATATTTTTTATTGTTCTTTTACAGTGCTGATGAACAATGTGTAGTCTGATGTAACCCCAAGTTTTAGGCAGTTTACAAATGTTGAAATGTATTTAAATCACTTAATTAAAAGTGTTTTATTTATTTATTTATTTATTTATTTATTTATTTGTTTATTTATTTATTATTTTTATTTGCATTATGACTTAAATCACTTATTCTCAACTCCAGACCTGAAAGACACCATGTTTCCTGCTCTAAATTATTATTATTACACTTTTCACCCTCAAATCCTTCCTCTCCAGGAATGTCACATTATTATTTATCTAAGGATTGAGACAGACAGTTTTCCCCAAATTCCAGTCGGCCCAATGCATGATGGTACCATCACTTCATGTGCTTCCTTTCCTGACACTCATTGCTCTGAAATAGGGTCAATCTAGATTCATCAGACCAAATTACCTTTTTCCATTGCTGCAAAATTCAATGACCCCTCAAAATTATTCTGATTAATGATGATCAAAATATTATGAATCATTATTTAATTATTATATTATATTAATTATTCAGAATGTAGGTGACCATCCATGAGATGCGTAATGTATAATTAAATTCTGCTGTAGAATCATCTTTATTTAGATTTAATCAACATTTATCATACAAATACATTAAACCATTATTATTATTATTATTATTATTATTATTATTATTATTATTATTATTATTATTATTATTATTATTATTATTATTTCTGGTGATATTTTACTGGTTAACATCTGGAGTAGAAGGAATTGTATTGAGTTGTATTGAGTTTTGGCAGTAATCATATGGCAGCTACAGTAAAGAAACTGGTCTTTTCTGAATGACTGAGGGTCATGTGACCATGATGTAAGTCTGTGGTATGAGTGTGAGGCATGTTGTCCTTGTCCTGATCAAGTTTGTTCATAATTCTGAGGATGAACAGGTCCACTAGAGATCCCTGAGGCACCAGCCACAGTTTCCTTACAGCCAAACAGAGCATCAGTCTCTAAAGAGAATAAATACATTAAGTGTTTTACCCCACATATTTGTTTTACTTCTTAATTTTAAACCACAGAGCTGTAGATGGTTTTATCATCAACATGATTTGGAGACAGCTGGAACAGGATATGAATAAAGACTAATAAGAATCTCAATATTAAACCAGCGGTTCTACACTGATTTACTCCCTGATTTCACATAATTTTGAAAAAACAAAATTAATAAATTATAGCTCTGTGTTTATAATATTGTAAATGAAATGTGCGCCGCTATTTGTAAGATGTTTAGCACACCACTGGATGGATTTCCCCTCCTTTTGGGAGAGGTGAACTTTCCTCTGCACCCCCTCCCCTCCGCTCCCCTTTCCGCTTCTCACAGCTTCAGTGCGGCACCTTTTCAGCAAACCTGCACAGGGGCGCCGCCACCAAGCTAACGCTACTTCTGCACCTCACGCTCATCTCCTCTCGTCTAGACGCTCTACTCTACGGCTCCCACCACAGTGCGGGGCACCGGTCTCTCCTAAGATCAGCCTCGTCACGTTACAGCCACCGCTCTCCAGTTACATGTACATTCAGTGACACCACTACTCAAAATGAGTTCTTCCTTCTCCACGATCTGCATTTGCATCCACCAAGCCCACCACGGAGCCTTGCACAAGAGATACCCAAATCACCTTTGACATAGAAACAGTGCTGTATATAATGACGTTTTCAGCTGTTAAAGTGGGTTTTTCACACACACACATTATGCTACACAAGGATATAACAGGACTCTTAAATGGTGTAACCAAAAATATATATTTTGCCAGTTTATTAACCTATAATAAATTGCAGTTTGACTCCAACACATTAAGCTATGATGTATGATTGCTCACTCTCAGCCTAAAACAAAATTATTTTCAAAATCATTTACTTTTAAGCAATAGCATTAGTAAAAAAAAAAAAAAAAAAAAAACGGTGATAGTAGTTTGTTAAAAGTACTTACAGTAATGGTTCAAAAACTACTGAAATAAAAGGTAAAATGGATTGTATTACAGCACACATTAAATGCAGTAATAACTACGTGAACAGTGGCGTCATTGTTCTTCTCTCTGGTCCTGATTTGTTTGTTTTATTTCTGGAAGTTGGAAAAAGAGAAAATCAATTTCCTCTTAGTCAGTTACATGCAATTTCATTTCATTAAGAGAACAGGTAATAATAATAATAATAATAATAATAATAATAATAATAATAATAATAATAATAATAATAATAATAATAATAATAATAATAATACCATGAGATTTATGCTGTATTTGCTTACCAAGTTAGACCATGACCTTGTTTCTATTCTTTCTATTCTATTTTCTATTTGCCCTCTGATTCTGAATATACTTTTGATTACTCTGTTTGATTCCTCACTGATTTATCTGATTACTCTTAGGATCTGTAATCTGGTTTTGAAACACTGCAATGTGCTCTAGAATGTCTTGTTAGCAAACCTCCAGCAAATGGATCCTCACAGCACCTCTGTACTGTTATAACCAAATAATGTAACAGAACATCAACCATCAACTGCCCTGAACATGCTGCTGTTAAATAAATGCAAGATGTGCAAAATAAATGACACCAGGGACACTTACTGCCTTTCTTAATTAAAACGCAGGTGATGATGATGCCCAGTATCACCAGTAGCAAAGGAAAGGCCATCAGGTACCAGATGATCAGGGATTTACTCCTACTATAGAAACACATTTGTTAGTTCATTCATTCATTCATCTGTTGTGAAAAGTCACATCATCATCCTTTTGGCAGATTTTAGAGAAAATAATCAAACAGTAATCAGAGATCAGGTTCAAACCTGGGACTCCGACAGCTGTGAGGCGTTAGCAAGCCCCTGCCGACACTATCATTACGGTGAATAATTTAGAAATATCTAACAAGATAATTATTCTTGTCTTGTCCTTGGTTCAGTTCTTGTCTTGTCTTGTCTGTTGTTATACTGTTTAGTTACTCTGTTCTTGTTATCCGGTTTGTTTTCTTCTTGTCTGTTAAACTGTTGATTTATGTTGTTGGATTAGCCCGTTGTGTCAAGTTTAATTTTTTTTTCCATATTTAGTTTATGTTTGCTTCTCTTTATTAAAACATCTCAAGTCTTAACCTCTGCTTGGTAAATTGCTTGTTCTATACCACAAGTCATGCCCTTGATCAGGCGTTAGAGAAAGATTTGGGATTCAGCCTCATGTTTCTAGTGGGATTCTAGCTTTCCATATAAGGGGATTCAACCCTGGAACCCAGAAGTTAACAGAGCTGATGAATAAGAGGAAATATAAAGTAAACATCGTGCATTTTTCAGGACTGTCCATCACCTCCATGGTTTATTCCCCTCACTTTTTGCAAACATAATACAAGTAAGTATTTAAAACAAGTTTTAATCCTGGTAATTACAATAAATGATGGTCACTAACTGTCAGTCATCATCACAATAAATAACTGCTACCACAATACTACTGATCGTGCTGTTGTGCTGGGATATCAGCATCATACTTGTTATTAAAAACTAATGGAATAGTCTAAGCTGGAGTAAAATTGATTCACACAATGAAATTTGAAAATTTCTACTAGTACATGGAATCTAATGTGCAGGTCAAATGTTCACTTACTGACTGAATACTGCACTGTTTGGTTTGAACATGTTCATCTTTACATACTGTAAGACAGTATATTTACAAATCTGTAAAACTACAGAAGTTTTCAACATGTTGACTTCGAGGAAGATCTGTTTAAGAAATACCAAAAAAAGAGAGAAAGTAAAGTTTGACCACTTTAAATGTTCTCCTTCATTCATATACTGTACATGGAAATGTTGAATGCAGTCCCCTTTTCTTTTAATATAGACAGTTTTATTGTGCCCTGTAATGAACTGGCACCCCATCCTTGGTGTACTCTGCCTATTGTCCCCTGTCTGCAGTAATAGGCTCCAGGCCACCTACTGTATGACACTGTACAGGATGATTGTTACAGAGAATAAATGAGAGTGAGAGTAGACAGTTTTAAACCCACTCGACAGTTTGTATTAATACTAAAATTAATATTAATATCAATTTAATGTGGTAACAACATAATATTCAGTGCGCAAGCTTTCCTTTTTGTCTTACTTAATTTGCTATCTTAAGCAAACTATTTGTTAAATAATTCAATTTAATCCAGGACGACAGGAAATTTTTACTTCGTACTTACGGGACAGTACTGACATAGCGAGTAGTTATAGTTCCTGTTGCAGTCACTGTTGTAGTCGATGCTTTAGTCACTGCTGGCAAAAATAAAAACAAAATCATCAGCGTGATTTCCATCTCATTGTTTGTTGAATCAGGGATGAGTGTGTGTGTGATAATACCTGTTGGTGGATCAGTGACACTGATGTGAACTGGAACCTCCAGATCTCCTGCACTGCACCAGTACCAGCCAGCATCAGTCTTCTTCAGTCCTCTTATCTCCACACTGAAGGATCTCCCATTATCACTGATGTGCACTGCTGAATTCTGGGATGTGTCAGTCTTCCCCACTGTGTTGCAGCTTCTGTCTCTGAATCTGCACCACTGCTTCTGTTTATTCCTATACGCAGCACTGTAGAGACACTGGACTGTGACACTTCCACCTTCTGCACCGCTCACTCTGCCCGACTCTACAGACAGATCAGGATCTGAATAAACAGACAGCAGATGAGTTGTGTAACGGAATCTGTCATAAATCTTATATTTCTGCCTTGTTTTAGTTCCTTACCTTCACTAACTGTCAGGTACAAATAATCATGGCCATTTGGGTCGGTTTTACTACCAATTTCTGCTGCACACCAATAATATCCAGAATCAGACACGGGGTTCATTTCCACAGTGAACATATTCTGCGCTGGATAATCAGTGACTGTTGTATTTTCAGTTGTGTTTGCATAAGCGACTATACTGCAGGTAGACCAGTAATTCCCTTTGCACCAGAATTTAATGTTTGTCTTGTATTGCTCATTATAAAGACATGGAATAGTGACCGATCCTCCACGTTTTGCAGCTACATTTTTCACCGTCCTCATGCTCTCTACATCTGCACAGAAACAACAATAGAAAACCGCATTAACATCACACACACACACTGATTCACAATAATTGGGATTGAATTAGGAGTCACCGTGTCAATATTGAAAACCTAACAATGCGGAAAGACTTTAACTTTAACTTTAACATGAGTTTTTTTTTAAGCTTTAGAAAATCATTAAACATTAAACATTATAAAGGAATAATAAAGGTTTAGTTACCTGATATAAAGAGAAATAACACGAAGGGAGTTATAGAACCAACAGCAGAGTAAAACCCCATGGTTTTCAAAGAGACTCAGATGACAAATAAACTTTCTTTGCTCTAGCTTAGTTCCCCCCCCCCTCTCTCTCTCTCTCTCTCTCTCTCTCTCTCTTTCTATCTATAATACACGTCTTTGGGCTTCTTTTTCGTTTAGGACACTTACAAAATATTACTAAGGTCACTTTTTTTTGGACTTGTTTAAAAATTTTTTTTTTTTACACTTTGGTCTTCCTTTTCCTCAGATTCATTATTTGACACTCTCTACACAGCCTCACACTAATCAGCACTGTTATGCTCTCACAGACCCCCATGTGGACTTGCATAGAGATTCTAAAGATCCCAGAGACCTTATGGGTCTGCAGCCCTGCCCTCCCTCCACAGGGGAAAAGTCATGTTGTTCAAACTCTTTCTATCCTGTACTGCATATCTTGAGAATGCTTCCAACAAAGTGGTCCAAGTATGGAAAAATACAATAAAGATTAGGAAAAGGAAAAAAAAAAATACTTTTTATTATTTGTTTTCAGAATTTAGATTAGTACTAAATTTTTGCAGGTGAGAAAGTCTGTCATAACGTACAAATATTAACCTACATGGTCGTGATATATTATTTCCACTATATATATATATATATATATATGTATATATACACACACCTAACACTTGTATACACATACAGTATATGAAACAGTTACACATACAGTACATATATACTCCTAAGTGCGGAAACAACTATATATGAAATGCGAGTATACAAACTCTCCGTGCACACGCACCTACGGTATACGACGCGGACACACACACAAACTCACCGTTGTTTCAGCACTTAGTAGTATATACAGGTGAAACTCGAAAATCTAGAATATCGTGCAAAAGTTCATTTATTTCAGTAATGCAACTTAAAAGGTGAAACTAATATATGAGATAGACTCACTACATGCAAAGCAGGATAGTTCAAGCCGTGATTTGTCATAATTGAGATGATTATGGCGTACAGCTCATGAAAAACCCAAATCCGTCCCTCGATGGATATGCCTTCCCAGACCATCACTGACCCACCACAACACTGGTCATGATAAATGACCAGCACAATGCTTTCCCCAGCTTCTCCAGAACATTTCACATTTGTCACATAGGCTCAACATGAACTTACTTTCATCTATGAACAGCACAGGACGCCAGTGGTGAACTTGCCAAGTCTGGTGTTCTTTGCCAAATACTAATTGAGCTCCACAGTGCCAGGCAGAGAGCACAGGGCCTACTAGAGGATGCCGTGCTCTCAGGCGATCCCCATAAGGTCTGTTTCTGATTGTTTAGTCAGAGACATTCACACCAGTGGCCTGATGGAGGTCATTTTTTATGGCTCTGGCAGTGCTCATCTGTAAGGCACCTCCACTAGAGGTCACTGTTCTCATGTCTGTCTGTTTTGTAGTTTTTGTTGATCGACTCAGTTTCCCAGAAGGCACCTCGGTCAGGTGATGAGAGAGCTCACCTGAACCGAGGTAGTTCATTAAAGATTCTATAAATAGCAGTTTGTTCTGGGAAACTGGGTCGAGCATTGTTTGTATGAATGTACAGTCGTGGCCAAAAGTTTTGAGAATTACATAAATATTGGAAATTGGAAAAGTTGCTGCTTAAGTTTTTATAATAGCAATTTGCATATACTCCAGAATGTTATGAAGAGTGATCAGATGAATTGCATAGTCCTTCTTTGCCATAAAAAATTAACTTAATCCCGAAAAAAAAACTTTCCACTGCATTTCATTGATGTCATTAAAGGACCTGCTGAGATCATTTCAGTAATCGTCTTGTTAACTCAGGTGAGAATGTTGATGAGCACAAGGCTGGAGATCATTATGTCAGGCTGATTGGGTTAGAATGGCAGATTTGACATGTTAAAAGGAGGGTGATGCTTGAAATCAATGTTCTTTCATTGTTAACCATGTTGACCTGCAAAGAAACATATGCATAAAAATGGCTTCACAGGCGAGGATATTGTGGCTACTAAGATTCCACCTAAATCAACAATTTATGGGATCATCAAGAACTTCCAAGAAAGAGGTTCAATTCTTGTTAAGAAGGTTTCAGGGCATCCAAGAAAGTTCAGCAAGCGCCAGGATCGTCTTCTAAAGAGGATCCAGCCGTGGGATCGGAGGGCCACCAGTGCAGAGCTGCTCAGGAATGGCAGCAGGCAGGTGTGAGCGCATCTGCACACACACAGTGAGGCCAAGACTTTTGGAAGATGGCCTGGTGTCAAGAAGGGCAGCAAAGAAGCCACTTCTCTCCAAAAAAAACATCAGGGACACATTGATCTTCTGCAAAAAGTATGACGAATGGACTGCTGAGGACTGGGGCATATTCTCGGATGAAGCCTCTTTCCGATTGTTTGGGGCATCTGGAAAAAGGCTTGTCCGGAGAAGAAAAGGTGACGCTACCATCAGTCCTGTGTCATGCCAACAGTAAAGCGTCCTGAGACCATTCATGTGTGGAGTTGCTTCTCATCCAAGGGACTGGGCTCACTCACAATTTTGCCCAAAAACACAGCCATGAATAAAGAATGGTACCAAAACACCCTCCAACAGCAACTTCTTCCAACAATCCAACAACAGTTTGGTGAAGAACAAGGCATTTTCCAGCACGATGAAGCACCCTGCCATAAGGAGAACTAAGTGGCTCGGGGACCAAAACGTTGAAATTTTGGGTCCATGGCCTGGAAACTCCCCAGATCTTAATCCCATTGAGAACTTGTGGTCAATCCTCAAGAGGCGGGTGGACAAACAAAAACCCACTAATTCTGACAAACTCCAAGAAGTGATTATGAAAGAATGGGCTGCTATCAGTCAGGATTTGGCCCAGAAGTTGATTGAGAGCAGCCCAGTCGAATTGCAGAGGTCCTGAAAAAGAAGCGCCAACTCTGCAAATACTGACTCTCTGCATAAATGTCATGTAATTGTCGATAAAAGCCTTTGAAACGTATGAAGTGCTTGTAATTATATTTCAGTACATCACAGAAACGACTGAAACAAAGATCTAAAAGCAGTTTAGCAGCAAACTTTGTGAAAACTAATATTTGTGTCATTCTCAAAACTTTTGGCCACGACTGTATGTATATAAGTGATTATATTACTGTCATGTGGGAATTTGTTTTTGTTTAGTTTTGTTTCTTTGAGTTTTATATTTTAGTTATATTGTTTAACCTGTGTTTTTTTAAGAGGGCTCTATTATTGGTTTGCTTTATGTTCTTTGTGTTAGTGGATTCATGGAGCTGTCTTGTTTAGTTAGGCTGTGTCTCCTCATGTGTAAGTACTGTTCTGTGTGTCCCCAGTGTCGGTCTTCTTGTTTAGTTCTTTGTATGTAGTGTCCCTTATCTGTTTAGATGTGTGTAGCCACTTGAGTGCTTAGCCGCTAGCAGGGTTAGCCGCTAGTAGGCCTTGGCTGCTAGTAGGGTTAGCCCTTAGTAGGGTTAGCCTCCAGTAGGCTAGCCTCTAGTGGGATCGACTGCTAGTGGTTTTGTTCTCTAGTAGGTTAGCCGCTAGTTTGGAATAGCCTCATGTGTGCCTTGCCTCTTGTGTTCCGGTCCCCTAGTAGGTCAGTACTAACCCGGTTAGCCACTAACTCCCTTAGATACTAAACTGGTTAGGTCAGCACCCCATATATCAGTATTCAGTGTAGCTACTAATCCGACTAACCACTAACCCATGCAGTCCTGTCTCTAGCCCTGTCTCGTCCTGTCCCGTCTCTAGTTCCCGTCTCTAGTTCCTATGTTTCTTTAGTTAGTTCCAGCTCCATGTCTCCCTGTGTCAGCTCTTAGTCCCTGTGTCAGCTTTTAGTCCCTGTCAACTGCTAAAAGCATGTGTTTGCCCTGAGCCCTGAGTTATTATTTGATTTTGGTGTTTTAGTTAGTTTGTTTGTGTTTTTTACATTACCAAAATAAAAAGACTATTTCTGATGAAAAACCCCTCTTCATTTATGCCTGCCCTATATGCCCACGGCAACAACATCAGCCGATCTGGCCTATAGTAACAGCCAGACCATGACATCATCTAGTTCCTCCTTACACAAAGGAGCAGATACACATCCTGCTGATGGGTTAAGGACCTTCTACAGCCCTGTCCAGCTGTAGAAGGTCCTTAACTGTCTGTCTGTTGGCATCTCCTGTATGCTCTTAAGACTGTGCTGGGAGACACAGCAAACCTACTGGCCATGGCATGTATTGATGTGCCATCCTGGAGGAGTTGGACTGCCTGTGCATCTCCTGTAGTGTCCAGGTATTGCCTCATGCTACCAGTAGTGACTCTGACCCTAGCCAAATGCAAAACGAGTGAAAGACAGTGAAAGAAGATATGTGAAGGAAAAGGTGTCAGTGGCCTCCATCTGTAAAACTGTTCCTGTTTTGAAGGTGGTCTCATTGTTGCTTGTCTAGTGAACGTGTTGTTAATTTCATTAATACCAAAGCAGCTAATTGACTCAAACTACATTAGCATTAGGACACAACTACCAATGAAAAGCATTTAACTTTTCAATAAACTACATCCAAGAACATAAAAATTATATCAACAAAACACTCAATCATTTTTAAAACATAAAAAGTAACAGCGCCACAGACGTTCCTCACTGAATTTAACACTGGGCAGTGCATACGGCAGGCAGAATTAAGGGCTGATGAAACACTGGGGCAGCCTGAGGAGTGGCAGAGAGTTGACCACACATGCCTCACCATACAGATGTGTGAAGGGGAGAATGTCTATTACCGTCGCACTCACCGCCGCGACAAAACGACAGCGGCCAAAATAAATCAGTTGCATTTCAAGGCAATTCGTGAAATGACCGCCGGGTGGCGCAAAGTGATAAAAAGTCATAAAAAAGTCTAAACAATATGCTGTATCAAAGAAATACTACAGTAATGGTAATTTCCACATCTGTATATTTTATACAACAAGCATGAAAAATCTTAATCAGAGCTATTGATATTTGCTGTACAATAGTGTAACGAGTAAAAAAAAAAAACATTGAAGTTGAACATTAAAACAAGTTCACTACACTGTAAACCCTAATGCTCAAAGTAATTAAACACATTGAGTACTGTTAACCTAAATAATTGAATGAATAATAATTTTGAGTACGTAAGCAACAATAACTTAAGTAAAACTTCCACCAGTAAACACTCTATGGGTCTCTCGTGGCGCAGTGGTTATGTGTCTCGCCTGCCATGCAGAAAACCCCTGGTTGGACAGTTTGGAATATTTTTTATTTTATTTATTCAACAAACACAAAAATTGATAGTTCTGTTTACTTAAAATTGGAAACATCATTAATTAAAAAAAAATATGTAACCGATTATCTCAATTATTTGGCGTTTTGCCAACTTAATCGGGTTTACAGTGTAGGGTGTGGGGTCTCACACAGGTGTCAGGACATATGAAATAAAAGAAGTGATGAGTAGACACAGGATTGAGACTAAATGCGTGTGTGGCATGTGAGCCTCGATTATTAGTGAGTGAAGTGATTATTATTAAGATTATTATTAAGGTTGAAAAACAAACAGAAAAACTAATACACACATATAAGAATGACACAGCAGGGACTGGATTTCTTTCTTAGGATGAAAATGATGATCATCAGTGGTACAAAAGGAGGGACCTCGGTTAAATTCACCAAGGTGGAATGTGGACAGAGTACATAAAAAAATTAAGTACATAAAAAATGTACTGTAGTCAGCCACTAGAGGGCGTGAGAAACCTTTCAGCTTCATCCATTTTTCACAAGGTAATGCTTTTGTCACCCTGTTAGTAGGTGGCATCAAACTGTAAAGCCCCAAATTCACTGTGTAAGCCAGGGTATTGAATTATTAAATTCAATTCAGGGTATGGAAATATTGTGCTCCAAACACAATAGAAGAGGACAATCACCGCTTCTACGTGTATACCTTTGAAATTTGTAACAAATGACTTTTTTTGAAAAATGAAAATGTAAACAATTACAGTAAAAAGCAGGGAATAAAGCAAGAAATAAAACATTACTATCAAATAAATTGTTATCCAATAGTTATGAACATAAATTACAACAGAGAATACATTTTACAAGGATTGCATGGAAAACCTCTGGAGATGAAACTTTTTAGATATTTATTTGTAAAAAAGTTTGAAAACCATTCATCGTTTTCCTTCCGCTTCACAATTATGTGCCACTTTGCGTTGGTCTAGCACATAAAATCCCAATAAAATACATTTACAGTACGTTTGTGGTTGTAACGTGAGAAAATGTTTAAAAGTTCAAGGGGTATGAATACTTTTGCAAAGCACTGCCGATTGATAGAAGTGATCGATAGAATGATGAAGATATATCACATTCAAACCCTGTAAGGAACTGCAGACAGCTGATGTGCTTTTTGCATGATTTTGTATGATTAGTAATAGAATAAGCCAAATTTAAACATCTTATTTGCCACCAATATCACATCCTTCAGGTGTGTGCAATGCAGAACTCCACAGGTTTGCTGAAACATAAAACACACCAGATATATTCATCACAGTGTAGATAACATTTGTGTACTGACCGTATGCGAATTCCTCTGGATTGCAGCATGTTGCATTTGCACGTTTACATATTGCAATTTACAATTTTATGCAATTAACTGTGCAACACTTTTTAGAGGACTTAATTGTGCAATAAAGTTACTTGACTTTTAACTGTGTTTTAAAAAGCCACTGTAGGTTTACTACTGTAATTCACTGACCAAATTATTTATGTCGTAATTTCCCCTTTTTTTTTTCTCTGTAACATTAGTTTGTACTCCTGCACACACACACACACACACACACACACACACACACACACACACACACACACACACACACACACACACACACACACACACACACAATATATATGCTAGTGTATACTGATCACATAATCCAATTTATTCCTATTATTCCTATATGTACAGTATAATAATATTTTTGTACTCACATGGTTCCTTTATTGCAGGAATAACTATTAGGTAAACCTTTAAAAAAAAGAGACAAATTATAATTAGAAGTGATCTTTGCAATGGTAACACAATCAGAATATCAGATTTTATATATACTGTACTGTATGTGTATACACACAGCATGAGCAACATTTGCTCATTTGCACTTCCCTCAGGATTAATAAAGCTGGTTCTTGATCTGAAATGAGTAAAACGACTTTGTATCTACTGTGTCCATCACATCTAATTGTACTTGTCCTATTTTTTTTTATATACCAAAAGGACACAATGAGAGAACCCAGTATTCTAGACGCACAAACTATTATAAAGGGATCAGGGCAACTAAAACAGTATGTGTCTGTGTTTAACCAAGATTTCCTCTATTTCCTCTCACCTCTTCTCTATTTCTCCACTTAGGATTTTAAAGCGCGAGAAACAGCGCCACTTTCCTCCTTTATGCTGAAGGTGTGTTGAAAAAATTCCATACTATTGTCACAGAAAGATCTGTACCTCTGTACCATCTACATCCCTCAGGGTCTCAGTTGGATGTTTGTCCTATTTATTGATGTGTAATTTCAGCGCATTTGTTTTTTATTCTATTTTCTTTCTTTGGCCCTGGTACCTTACCGGTGCTACCTAAACGATCACACAAAGTGCGGCGGCCCCTTATATAAACGCCTGGCCGTTGCCTATTCAGAACTCCGTGTGGTAGCAGCCTGCGGATCTGCCCGTTCTGAACAGTTTATGTGGGGCGATCTGTGGCAGGGGGGCATTTTAGCGCATAACACCGGTCTAGATATATTTCTTCATCTGTAGTCTGATACTGAGTGCGGCTTGTGCCACCACTTTGGGCCGTCATCAAAGAGTTGACCATCTCTTCATTTCTCACAATTGCAGCAACCAAGTTTCTCGCCGACTCACACGTCATTTCTAAAGATGGCGCTGTGTTTCGATGACGTCATGTTTCATTCAATATATACTTAGTTTTCATTCAATATATTCAGACTTTTTATTCAATATATCAGTTTTCAATCCATATATTCATAATTCATTCAATATCTATATATATATATTTCAATCAATATATTCTGAATCCATTCAATATTCTCACGTTTCATTCAATATATTCAGAGTTTTCATTAAGTTCTCTCATTAATATTTACAGCATGCCATATGCATGTAAAGTTTACTTGTATCTACATATTATCTGAAACAGATGAGGTTAAAATATTTATATGAGTATAAAATATGAGTAGTGTAAACTATGCACCCCCTACTTTGGCAGTATGGGTATGCTCATGTCTTATTTAGATGGGCCCACAGCTAAACTCTTTTGTTCCCTCATGTTACTAGTCTAGTCTAGGTGGAGAAATTCAATTACTTTTGATTAGACTATCGCCTGTAGTGATGATTGCGATACAGTAAGTTCATAATCAAGAAGTGAAAAGATTGCAGTTAGTAGCTTACTAGGTAAAAAAGGAAAACCTTATATATAAATATAAATAAAAAGTAGTAATTTTATGTCAAGAAAAGAAATTATAAATGTCAAAAGTACTGACTATTTAAATGTTTTTTGGTGACTTTGATTAATTGTAGAATTCAGGCTGCAGATTAATAAAGTGTGAATGTTTAGTATAATATTTAACATAACAACCATTTTTTTCTATAATAATACTGCAGATGGTGCATGATGATAATTACCTGAAGATTCACCACCAACACTGATGTGAACAGGAACCTGCAGATCTCCTGCACTGCACCAGTACCAGCCAGCATCCCTCTTCTTCAGTCCTCTTATCTCCACACTGAAGTTTCTCCCATTATCACTGATGTGCACTGCTGAATTCTGGGATGTGTCAGTCTTCCCCACTGTGCTGCAGCTTCTGTCTCTGAATCTGCACCACTGCTTCTGTTTATTCCTATACGCAGCACTGTAGAGACACTGGACTGTGACACTTCCACCTTCTGCACCGCTCACTCTGCCCGACTCTACAGACAGATCAGGATCTGAAGAAACAGACAGCAGATGAGTTGTGTAACGGAATCTGTCACAAATCTTATATTTCTGCCTTGTTTAAGTTTCTTACCTTCACTAACTGTCAGGTACAAATAATCACTGTCATCTGGGCTCCATTTACTACCAATTTCTGCTGCACACCAATAATATCCAGAATCAGACACGGGGTTCATTTGCACAGTGAACATATTCTGCTCTGGATAATCAATGACTGTTGTAACTCCAGGTGTGTTTGCATAAGCGACTATACTGCAGGTAGACCAGTAAGACCCTTTGCACCAGTATTTACAGTTTGTTTTGTATTTCTTATCATAAAGACATGGAATAGTGACCGGTCTTCCACGTTTTGCAGCTACATTTTTCAGTGTCCTCATGCTCTCTACATCTGCACACAAACAACAATAGAAAACACCGTTAACATTAAACACACACTGATTTATAATGATTTGACTGAATCAGGAATCACTGTGTTAATACTGAACCCTAACAATGATAAACAACTTTAAAAGTCTGCTCAGTGAAAATAATTAGTCTATATGAGCTTATTTAAACATTAATTATGCATAAATATATTATATACTGTAGGAATGAGGCAGGTTTAATCTTACCTAATATCCAGAGAAATAACACAAAGAGAGTTACAAAACCAACTAGTGAGTAAAATCTCATGGTTTTCTAAGAGACTCAGATGGCAAATATGCTTTCTTTTTAGATTAGTTCCTTCTCTCTCTCTCTCTCTCTCTCTCTCTCATGGTTACAAACTCAGAACTTAGACATCCGTACAGAAAACCACAAGCAGCATGTATGTAACAGTGCTGACATGTACAGTATGTGCAATTTTCATGGTCCTCAGTGTCATAAACAAAGAGTGTCAGTTGCTACAACAGAAATCCATTTAACAGTTTAACAACAAAATGAAAACTCTATGAAAAACTTTTTTCAAATGAATGTATTTCAAACTGATTTTGTGCATATTTTCTTTGAGGCTGCTAAAAAAAAAAAACGCACAAATGTCAAAATATTATGTCAAAATTGTAATGTTAAAAAATGTATGTCATATTGTCATACTGTTATAAAATATGTCTAAATTGTTATCAGTGTGAATTTTGCAAAAAAAAAAAAAAAAAAGCTACAGTATAACTCCACTTCCCACAGTTTTATCACAATGGATAAATTACTGTAGCATGTGCTGTGTTTGTGGTAACTTAAGCAAGCCATTTAGCATCAATAATATGTTGGGTGAGTTTATCAAAATACTGTATATAAAAAGTAGTCAGTCAAACAGCAAGTAGTAGCAGCAAATTAGGACAAGAACAAAAGTAGGGAGTTTTGTTGCACGCAATCTTTTTTTTTTAACTACATAGATTATTACCGTTTAAGAAAAACACTATAAACGGTTTTACATGTAAGTTTAGAGCTTCTAAAATAAATTTATAGAGCAGTTTTCAACATAGAATAATGATTTGCCAAAATGAGTAAAATTCTGTAAATTGCATTTAACACATTCTGCTGTCAATCTTTTCTCATTTCAATAAAGCATTGCAATGTTCTTGGATTATCCAGGTGTTTTTCAACCTTCTTATTTGTAGTTATTTTTACCCTAGCTCTAAAATATGTTTTTATTTTTCTTTGTAGGGTTTTCCATAATGTAGACATCTTAATGTGGACAATAATGACCCCCGCATTCTTTACCCTCATTATGTAGTGTTTTGGCTCTGGGTCAGAGGTATAACGAATCTTTAGCGATGCGGATTAATTTGATTAACTGAATTAAACTTTATCTCATACACTTCATACAGTATACTATCCATCCACCATATAGCACAATTGAGTGTATCTTACCAATCCTGTTTATCCTGCGCTCAACGAGGATAATACAACGTCTGGTATTTATCAATTACGAGCAAGGTAACGTAAGATCTGGGCAAATGTTTAGCCTTTACAATACATGACTAAGACAACAGTTCTTTATAAAGAAACAATAATCTGCAATAGATGAAACTACGCTACTTAAACACCCACACACACACAAAGTTAAACATACAGGTCAAAGTTAAAGCAGTTTTCTCTGCATATTTACATCCAAGTTTATTTCCTCTGCATTGTTTACTTTCACCTCTGCATCCTCTCAGTGTCCTCCTCCGTATCTCTTTGGTAATGTTTAGAGTCCTACATAAAATCAGGTCTCTAATGCAGGACAACATTAGTGCGATCAGCTGTTTCCTAGTGTAAATGAAGGACATGGCTGCCGTGCGCTGGTCACATGGAGCCCCCAAAAACATAATTAGTGTTGCAATACTAAAAATTAGAACACTTTCAAAACAGTGATACAAACAAATGAAAACACACAAAAAAAAAAAAAAAAAAAAAAAACCTGGAGATCAACCGCACCAGAGAGCTGCTGCATGCTTGCCTATGCGCAAATGGCTCGCTGTAATGGTGCTTTTTTTTACTCTAATTAGGACGAAATACATTTTTATTCACAATGTAATGAACAATTTTACATTTTAATGGTATATCATAATAAATGCGGTATAAATTAAAATAAAATGTAAATAAAAAAAGAGTGGTGGATCAGTGGTGTAGTGGTGAGCACTGTCGCCTCGCACCTCCAGGGTCCTGGGTCGATTCACTGCAAGGTTCGATTTTCGTCTCTGTGCTCTCCCTGTGCTTGGTGGCTTTCCTCCGTGTACGCCGGTTTCCTCCCACAGTCCAAAGATATGCAGATTAGGCCAATTGCCATTTCCAAAATGCCCGTAGTGTGTGAATGAGTGTGTGAGCGTGACGGTGTGTAAGTGTGCCCTGCAATGGATTGGCACCCTGTCCAGGATGTACCCCACCTCGTGCCCTGGAATAGGCTTCAGCCTCCCCAAAACCATGTATACAGAATAAAGCGATATAGTCAATGAGAGTAAGTGAGATAAAATAGAGTAAATATATAATAAACATAGACGAGCTGCAGTGAAAATATCAAAATGTTATTAGCATTTAATGGTCCCCGCAAATATTTTCTGACTTTTTTCTGATTTTTTAAACATTTTCTGTAGTACTGTTTCCAGACTACATGAAGTTTGATACTTTCCCATTTCTGCCTAACTAGGGTAGGCAGGATCACACAATATGAATAAAATATGCATTATGCAGCAGTTATTTCCAATTAAGCAATGTGATTGAATGAGAGGCATTCCACAAGCGATGGTAGATGGTAACATCACTGGATAAGTGAAAATGAAAAGAGAAACTTAAAAAATTTACAGAAATTTAAAACTGCTTTTGCCTCATTAATTAGACTAACTGGCGCTTACTGTTGGTCACCAACTCCATAACCCTGCATTCACACCGAACGCGGCGAGAGCGTCACAGTTCGCTCTCGCCGCCCTGCCGCCGACGCCTGTCGCCGCTCTTCGCCGCTGTTGGCTGCTCTGATGTAGACCGAATGCCTTTCTTGTATTTAAAGGGGCCGCAAAGCAATCAAGCTTGTTGATCTTATGGAGACCAAAATGTGGAAGATAACAAGAAATTGATTCATAGAGAGAACCGTATTGTAGAAATAAACAAATTATAAGCCATTCGTATGGTGTGGCATCTGTTCATTGTGAATTGCTAGTCTAATTTAATATATACATATTTTATTATATTATTTTTCCTATTATTATAACATTAGAATCACTTACTAGACTTTGTCTTTAATTAAAATAACATTAATAATTATTAATAAACAGCCGCTATCGCAATAATCAACCTCTCCTCCATTTTGCTTGGGAACTAATGTCGCCGGAACAAAAGTTACCGGACTGCATCCCGCGGAATCCTCCCAAGCGGAGGACCTCCATTTTAATTGGTTGCCGCTCAACCGCATCATAGCTCATTACCCTAAAGTTGAGCTGATTTCAACTGTCTTCGCCGATCTCGCCGCCCTTGCCGCCCTCGCTGCCCTCGCCGCCGGCTCCTATTGAAAATGAATAACTTCCGGCGTCTTTGACGCTCTCGCCGCATTCGCTGTGAATGCAGGGTAAGTCACGGTTACAGAGTTTCCGCAGTCATGCTCATGATGTCGTTGTGCTGGACACTTGAGGTCATGCTGTTGTGTTGTATATACTGTATGCACTGGTATGCAGATTTGTACTGTTTGGGGATAAGATATCTGCAGAGAGCAACATCATACAAAGACTAAGTTATGTTGACGAAGGGTAAAAAAGTGTGAATTCACATGATTTCCTGATAGACACTGCAGTCCCAGGTGCTGCTGTGGTGAGAAATAATTATAATTAGAAATATGTGGGTAAAAGAACAGTTGCAGTATTTCCTTGTATGTCAGAACAGATCAGTTAAAATGTAAAAGAAAAAAGTTTGGCCACCTAAAATATTTTCCTACCTTAATATATAGAGTACAGAAGGTAATGATAAATGTTCTTATCTCCTCACACACACTCTCATCTAGTCTCTTGTGCTGCACTTTCTCTGTTCTTTTACACACTTTTTTTTTTTTCATTTTTTTAAACATTCTTTTGTCCGCCTCTTCCTTCAGGCAGGCGTTTCTCTTTTCTTTTCCACGCTATTTTCTCTTTTATCACAAACACTTTTCTACCAGCAGCAGCTCATCTCTCACACTCTCGTTTCTCACTGACACACACAAAGTTTTCAACTGACACTCACTTGTCACAGTACTTATCTTTGTATCTGCACCACTGCTTCTATGTATTCTGATACATACTGTAGCAGTGTAGAGACGCTGGACTGTGACGCTTCTTCAACTCTCACTCGACTCTCATTCTGTGGCTCATCGGGATCTGTGTATATGGTCAAAAGCAAATTACAGCATTGATAAAGACACCGATTTGTATTTGCCGATTTGTAAAGTAACACCTGTCGCTAGTTATTATGTTGTATACTGTATATTCCTTATCATAGTGGAAAAGTGACAGATGCTTCCGTTTAAAGATTTAACTTTGTGGATGCTGAGCATGAACTCTCAATACCTGTATGCAGAATAACAAAACACTACTATTAGTGTGTTAGACTTGCTTTCGCCTCACATTACAGACTTTACAACTTTTTTCTGTTGCTGATCTTTATTATTGATTATTTATGGACCACGATCTTGGATCACAGACTCTCTCGAGTCGACTCCTCGACTCTCTCGACTCCATAATCCTCATGGATCAACCACTCCACTGAATGCATTGGCATCATCTACTGTGGAGTCTACCTGTGTTATTCAACAGACTCCAGCGCACCACAAGCCAAAACTGTCATGCACACCCGTAACACGACCGGCACTAGGACCCGGAAGTAATAAGGTCGGGTTTCAGGAAGCATAAAAGGAAACAAGATGGCGCCTCACATTGCTCAGTCATTGAGTTTGCCCATGCTATCGCCGACGCTTCGCTCGTCTAAACGTGAGTACTCACTTTCTTGGGTTTTGCTTTCGATTGGGTGTGTGTATTTAGAACGCGGGTTTATTTGTGTAAACTCTTGCTCCCGCTTCAGGAGAGTTCTAATAATAACCAGCGTGGTTATCCTGCCTGCTCGCACTATTTCCGCGTTTGGGTTTACCATCCACGCTACAGGGCTAACTGCTAGTCTTCTGGTTCATCTCCGGTTAGTTCGTGACACAAAACCAAATACAGAACATCGTCTACATGCTGTGACAGTGACGGCTACCTTCCAGATTCGCTGAACATCTTCTATGCTTGGTTGGAAGTGCAGAGCAACATGACACTGAGGAGGACCAACCTTCCTCTCAATGACCAGGTGCTGTGTGTCTCACCATGACTGATGCGAAGAAGATTATATGCAAAGTCAACCCACATAAAGCTGCTAAACCAGACAATATCTCTGGCTGAATGCTCAGAGAAAATGCTGAACAGCTGGCAGATGTTCTTACTGACATCTTTTTGACCAGCATCATAATTCCTATGTGCTTCAAAACCACCACCATGAGACACATTAAGAACCCGCGGACCCTTTTCACTGGACCCACAGCAGTTTGTGTATCATCCTAACCATTCTACGGACAACGCCATCCACCACACCACACTCTATCTAGCCATCACACACCTAGACAACAAGGAAGCTGAGTCTGGTGGTCCTGAAGACCACCTCTTGTAACTTGAGCTCGGACTTTTTCACTGCAAGGCCTCAGTCAGTGTGGATTGGGAACAGCATCTTCAGTACTACCACACTGAGCACTGGGGCCCACCAGGACTGTGTAGTCAGCCCCCTACTGTCAGGACTGGGTAGCGACATGAGTCAGCATAAAAGGATGAGTCAGCGTACAGTACAAAGAAGTGCACAGACTGGTGTAACTCTCTGAATGGTGATAAAATCAAAACAAATATTTGTTGACTTGAAGAGGACACCACTTCAGCTCCTCTGTGGAGATCGTCAAGAGCACTAAATTCAGCAGAAGAGGCCTCAGCTGAGAGGGGCATTAGAGAGCCAAGGTACTTTTCTGGGCCCCTTATCAACAAGAGATCCAACAGATTACCAACAGAAGACCCTGACATCACTCAACACTCAGATTAAGCAAATGAACCCACTCCTCAGGCCCTCTCCAGGACATGCATTTGGTCATGAAGCACACCTTTCCCACACATTCCTCCATGGACTCTCTGACTCGATCAAGGATGAGCTGCCTGGCCGAGAACTACAGTAGCATCTGACCTGCAAGTGTGAACTACTGTGAGCTTATTACTGTGAACAAAATCATTTAGAAATTTGATAATACGAGATATTGTTAATGGTTAATACAATTAATTAACATTTTAGAGTTTTTACAGCTTGTTCTACAGCACGCTAGCTGACTGAGGAGGAAAACTACCAGCATTATCAAAGACGACAGACAAATTTGAACTGATGTCATAAGATAAAAGATTGAAGTTGGTAAGATCTCATAAAAAAAAAAAAAACTGGCTAAACAGCTTCTTTTATAATGCTGTTGCCTTCATCATACATGTCAACACAGACAACCGTCCTACAATATTTGTAAATATGCAGACTTGTAAAGTCGACTAGAAACCATACATCGTCCATCACACACCACTTTGTCAATCAACCTCTATAAATTTGTAATTCAAAATAAATTGTCAATAATTTCTGCTGCTTATTTACTTGCCACACAAAAGTGTATTGCACCGAGTGTAGTGACAAAGATATTCTTAATATAAATATAATATAAATTCCTTAATTTAATAAACTGACACAAGGACAGTTTTGTTGCCATAAGAACATCTCGCAAATTAGAACCAGCCGTACATGGGTTAAGTAATTTCCTTTGTAATCTATACTCTCAGTTTCATTGATTCACTGTTTACCTGTTATCATACTGTACTGTATAGTTTACCCACATGCTGCTTTCTGTAATTCCAGTTTCATGCAATTTGTCTTGCTTTTTCTTTTAAATAACATGAAAAACTAAAACGTAAGTCTGCGATAAAAAAAGAAGCTGAAAATTTTTTGCCAGAAAACAGAAAAAAGTGTAGGCAAATTACAAGGTTTATTATAATAAACAAGATAATTGAATACAAATTGAATGTGAGCACTACTGTATGTGGCAATATATGTTCATCTAAATTATCTCCAGGGGAAAATTTGGAATTCCTCTTTCAAAAGTATTCTATAAACAATGTCCAATTCCTGCATTAAATTACTCTGTTGTAACTGATATATATGCAATAACACACGGCTTTGTGAATCCTCAGTGCTACTCGAATCACAGCATTCAGTTGTATGCAATACAAAACTGCCCTGGGTTTCTGAAACATAAAACAAATCAGAAATCAATCACATTCTATATTACAGCATGTAATGATGTGACACACTTGCATCAGCACAAATTAAAATGATTTGCTTTGAAGCCTCAGTCACTAAATGCATCTTTTTACTGGTTCACTAAATTTGTAATGTTAACATATAGTCTAACTTTAGTTTGCATTTGATTAAACTACAGTATGTTGTCCTTAAGTTAAACATTTGTTCATCTACAAAAACTTGAATTTTGGCAGAGGGCAAAAAAATGACAAATTTGTAAAACTGCACAGAACAGTGTGTCTTTGCACTCACATGGTTTCCTCACTGCTAGACACTGCAGTCACAGGTGCTGCTGTGGGTGAGAAATAATATAATTAAAATTAGAAACCAGGGAAAGAAACAGTTACAGAATATTTTCTCCCAAACATGGACATATGATGCTACCTGAATTTCTCTTCAAGACAGCTCTGTTTAAGACATACGAGAAAAAGATAGAACGTAAAGTTTAACCACTTAAAATAATTTACTTCATTCAAATGCATTACACAGGGTAATGCTTAAACTTACCACTGCGCCATAAGTACTCTATAGACTTTACATTGGTGGAAGTTTTACTTAAGTTATTGTTACTTAAGTACTTACGATTACATAAAATATCAAATTTGTTCAGCTAACTTAA
This sequence comes from Clarias macrocephalus, assembly GCA_011419295.1. Taxonomy (NCBI): domain Eukaryota; kingdom Metazoa; phylum Chordata; class Actinopteri; order Siluriformes; family Clariidae; genus Clarias; species Clarias macrocephalus. Next base: position 6,698 of record JAAGKR010000327.1, on the reverse strand, counting down.
AAAGTGTGATTTCTACGCACTCATAAATGCCAAAAAGGTCTGAATATTCAAAAAGGTCTATTAATTTGACCTAATTGCAATTATTTAAATTAACAGTACTTCATATGTTTAATTATGTTTATTGCAAGTTTTGTGAAATACGGTTTTATCCTGTAGCATTTAGACTGTATTTTACTGTTAAATTTACAGACATTGTTTACAGTGTATGTTCCAAAACAGTTTTGATAATAACATGCAGTAATATGTGACACTGTGAGACAAAACCCATAAACAGATTGAGCAAACAGATCTGGAGCAGTCAGAGGTGAGAACTTGTAAAACAACCAGAGTCCTTTCCCATTCATTTATAGCCTAGTAGTGTGCAAACTTAAGATTCACTATAGGTTGATTAAAGATTGTTGTTTTTATTCCACACAAATACAAGGAAATACTATATATACATCCATAGTTAATGTAAATTGACCATAAATATTATTGAAATGCTATGAAAAAAAAGAGACCTGAATCCTAACACATGACAACTGTGGAATTGTTTAATTCAGAAGCCCCGTTATAAAGTGTCTTTGATGAAATCAGAAATGAAGGTTGATGCATTTTTGAAGAAACCGAAACACTGTTGGTTGAAACTGGATTGAAACTTCCCCCATTAGAGTTGCAGAAACTGGCAGATGCCGTGAATGTTTTAAGATGTCACCTTTATCAAAACAAAGGATGACTAACCAAATACCGAAATAGTGTAACTGATCTTTAATGAAAACACTACTGTTATGAACAGTGTATGGATTTACCCACGGTTTTACACAAAACCCCACAAAATAATGAGGACTAGTTCTCAAGCCATCATAAATAACTTTATTGGCTTTCATTTTTAGCTAGTTTTTGGGTCTTATGGTCAGGACTCATTGGTGCCATTTCATGTGAAAATGATTCCTCATGCTTCCACTGCCTGTGCCATCAAGGAAGAAAAACTCCATGGATGTGTTAACCTGCTCATTCAGTACGTTCAGGTCATCAGCTGACTTCATTTTATTGCCACATAACATTGCTGAGCCTAGACCTGAGCAACTACAGCAAACCCAGATCATAACACTACCTCCAGAGGCTTCTACAGTGGCCACTATGAATGATGGGAGCATCGCTTCATGTGCTTCCCTTCTTACCCTGATATACACATCGCCCTGGGATAGGGTCAGTCTCTGATGAGTCAATAGAGACTCATCAGACCACATGGCGTTTTTCCATCGCTCCAAAGTTCAATCAACAACAACAATAACAACAACAACAACAACAACAACAACAATAATAATAATAATAAAAACACTCACAGACAAACATTGCCATAAGAAATAGTGTTGAATTATTATTTTAAACAAAACTTCAGTGATGGAAAAATTACAATGATTTAAATATTCAGTAGACATGTACATGCAACACTTTCTTGGGTGTTCATTTATAAAATATATAAGTATACATAGTTATGCTAGATCATGGAACTGTTTATTTTATTAGCAAACACTAGTTTGTTCGTTTGTTTGTTTGTTTCATGCATTTCCGTTCCAGTGTGCTTGAAGTTTCGTCAGTTTGATAGAAGGAATTGTATTAAGTTAGCTTTAGCAGGTATCATGTGGCAGCTACAGTAAGGAAACTGGTCTTTTCTGAATGACTGAAGGTCATGTGATGTGATGTAAGTCTGTGGTATGAGTGTGGTGCATGTTGTCCTTGTCCTGATCAGGTTTGTTCATAATGCTGAGGATGAACATGAGACCCAGTAGAGATCCCTGAGGCACACACAGTTTCCTTCCAGCCAAACAGTACATCAGTGTCTAAAGAGAATAAATACAATCAGTGTGTCAAATGTTTGTAATTTTGCCCTACATTTATGAGCAGGTTAAATACTGTACATATGTCTTTAGTGTATTAAACACCTCTTAATGGCAAACCACAGAGCTGTAGATGGTCTTATCATCAACATCATTTGGAGACACCTGGAAAAGGATATGAATAGGACTATTAAGAGTTTTAATATCAAACCAGTTCCTGCCAGATTAGTGAGTAAACTAGGGATTATGGATTTAATCGGTTTATTTATATATTTTTTTTGCTTAAATTACATTCCTATAGACATTTTAGACTTACTGTTTTCTTCTTCAAAGCAATATGTATAGAGCTGTAGATCACGTCTTCCTCATTAACATTTGATGCTGAAGACTGTGGATGTAAGAAACGGCTGTGTTAAATGTTCAATATTGATAAATAAATGTTAAATAAAATGACTACTACTAGTAGTATTAATAATAAATTTAAATTAATTCATGAGTGGACCAATGGCTTGCTGTCTTACCTTTGGCTTAGAAACAGTGCCGTATACAGCTGAGTGTTTAGCTGTTAAAGTGGGCTTTTTCAAACACACACACACACACACACACACACACACACACACACACACACACACACACACACACACACACACACACACACACACACACACACACACACACACACACACACACACACACACTATGATACACAAGGATGTAATTGTCCTCTTAAATGGTGTAACCAAAAGGTGATATTTTAGTTTTTCAGCCATGTTTGATTATCAGCCAAAACAAAATTAACACAATAATTTATTGTTAAACAACAGCCTTAGTGAAAATCTTTGATGTTAGTAGTTTGGGTAAAATAATAATGGATTGTATAACAGCACATATTAAATGCAGTACTAACTGTGTGAACAGTGGCATCATTACTCCCCTCTCTGGTTCCGATTTTATTCTTTGCTTCTGGAAGTTGGAAAGAGAGAATAAGGACAATTTACTCTTAGATAGTTGCATGCAATTTTATATCATTAAAAGATCCGACGACAACAACAACAACAACAATAATAATAATGGTAATAATGGTAATAACAACAACAACAACAACAATAATAATAATAATAATAATAATAATAATAATAATAATAGTAATAACAACAACAACAACAATAATAATAATAATAATAATAATAATAATAATAATAATAATAACAACAATAATAATGCTAATAATAATAATAATAATAATAATAATAATACTCACAAACAAACATTGTCATATGAAATATACGCTTCCTATTTTCTATTTGCTCTCTGATTCTGGATAAACTCTTGATTACTGTGTTTGACTCCTCACTGATTTATCTGACTACTCATTGCAACAGTCCTCTGGATTTAAAACATTGTAATGTGTTTGGCCTGTTTAGACTGTCACATGTGGATTGTAGAATCGCTTGTAAATAAACGTCCAGCGAATGGATTCTCAAAAACCTCTGTCCTGACCGTTCCAAAAAATATAATAGAACAACATTAAATAAATGTCCTTCAGGGACACTTACTGCGTTTCTTTATTAGTATGCAGATGAAGATGATGATGACCAGGATCACTAGCGGCAAAAGAAGACCCAACAGGTACCAGTAGATTGTGGATTCACTCCAACTATAGACACACACTTGTGAGTAAACACTGCCATATCACAGGAGAGGGAGTGCTGTAGTACTGAATATCAGCATGGCTGTGATCTGCTCATAGGCACAACAATGCAGCCAGATGTTGAAGTGCTGATATTTAGCATAACAGCATGACTTTGAGCGTTTTATTACTTTTCATGCAACTGAATCTATTATCAACAGATTATTTTGCTTTTATTTACATGAGATACATGAATAGTATCTCATGTAAAGGTCACATGTTCACTTTTTAAACATGAGCATTTGTTCGTTTTGCACACTAGACACCTGGTCATCTTTCAATAAGGCAACATGTTGACAAACCTGTAAAATTCAGAGAACATAATAGCTTTTAGGCATTTAATGTGTTTAAGAAAGAAGAAGTATATGTATGCCGTCATATGGTTTCATTACTGCTAGACACTGCAGTCACAGGTGTTGCTGTGGTGAGAAGTAATTATAAATAGAAATACATGGGGGAAAAGAACAGATGCAGTAATTTTCTTTCTGTTTAAAATAATGATTGAAAAGGACAGAAAGTCTGACCACTTACATAATTTTTTCCCTTTTTACTGTATATACAGTACATTACACAAGGTAGTACATGGTAGTATCCTGTCTATTGCCCCAAGTCCCGTGGAATAGGGTCCAGGCCTCCCATTATACTGAACAGGATAAGCAGTATAGAGAATAGAGTCATGCTTATTAAAGGCATTAAGCATGTGTTTCGATGTTCCTAATAAAGTCATCAGTGAGTTTAAGTTATTATGACATGAATACAGCTAGTAGGTTAATACATCATATACTGTAAAATTAAATAACAGGGTTTCTTAAGGTTTCTTAAGGACAACAGCATACAGTGAAGCTCCCTACTTACGTGTCAGTACTGACATAGTGGGTGGTTATGGTTCCTGTTGAAGCCACTGTTTTGGTCACCGTTTTATTCAGCGTTATATTCACTGTTGTAGTCACTGCTTTCAAAACTGAGAAAAAACAATCAATGTGATTATCACCGTATGGTTTATTAAATCAGCGATGAGTGTGTGTGATAATACCTGTTGGTGGATCAGTGACACTGATGTGAACAGGAACCTGCAGATCTCCTGCACTGCACCAGTACCAGCCAGCATCACTCTTCTTCAGTCCTCTTATCTCCACACTGAAGGATCTCCCATTATCACTGATGTGCACTGCTGAATTCTGGGATGTGTCAGTCTTCCCCACTGTGTCTGCAGCTTCTGTCTCTGAATCTGCACCACTGCTTCTGTTTATTCCTATACGCAGCACTGTAGAGACACTGGACTGTGACACTTCCACCTTCTGCACCGCTCACTCTGCCCGACTCTACAGACAGATCAGGATCTGAATAAACAGACAGCAGATGAGTTGTGTAAGAGAATCTGTCATAAATCTTATATTTCTGCCTTGTTTTAGTTCCTTACCTTCACTAACTGTCAGGTACAAATAATCACGGTCATCTGGGTCGGTTTTACTACCAATTTCTGCTGCACACCAATAATATCCAGAATCAGACACGGGGTTCATTTCCACAGTGAACATATTCTGCTCTGGATAATCAGTGACTGATGTACTTCCATGAGTGTTTGCATAAGCTACTACACTGCATGTATACCAGAAGTATCCCTTGCACCAGAATTTAGAGTTTGTTTTGTATTTCTCATCATAAAGACATGGGATAGTGACCGATCCTTCATGTTTTCCGGCTACTTTTTTCAGCGTCCTCATGCTGTCTACATCTGCACACAAGCAACAATAGAAAACAGCATTAACATTACACACACACACACACACACACACACACACACACACACACACACACACACACACACACACTGATTCACAATCATTTGGTCTAAACCAGGAATTATTAAGAAAGAATTAGTCTACATGAGCTGATTTTAAACCTTCAGAAAATGAAACATACACACAAATTATATTGGAATAATACAGGTTCAGTCTTACCTGATAAACAGAGAAACACAAAGAGAGTTACAAAACCAACTAGTGAGTAAAAACTCATGTCTTGTAAGAGACTCAGATGACAAATATGCTTTCTTTGTTCTAGATTAGTTCCTTGTCTCTCTCTCTCTCTCTCTCTCTCTAATGGTTACACACTCAAAACTCCAACATTTGTATAGAAAACCACAAGCAGCAGGTAAAAGTGCTGATGTGTACGTATGATTTTCATGGTCCTCAAATAGTGTCACGAACAAAAAGGTAAATATAGATTTTTATTATATTAGGTCCGTGTGCATCTTTTGTTGATTAAGATTTGTTAGGAAGCTGCCATACAGAAGTCCATAGAACTGATGAAATGAAACTCTGCTTTGATTAAAAAAAAAAAAAATAAAACATGTACTGCAAAATGATATACTGAATATTTTTGCTGAATATTTCTCTATGACGTTATAACTCCTCTTTGGAATTAGTAAGATAATTTATCTATCTGTCTATTTAAGAGCAATTCCCACAGCCCTGACCTTTACCACACAGAGTGCCTGAGATAAAATTAGCATTTAATACTTTATTGGAGGAACTGAAACTTTTGCTGTTGGTACGTGTTTAAATCTTCCCTTTAGTGTTTCAGAAGCTGACTGATGCCTTTTGTTGAAGCTTTGTAGATGAAATTCATTCCCATTCTTGCCAACATTCTCACACATTCCCGTGTGGTCTTTTGTCTTGTAAATGCTGGGGATCACCAACATAAAAGCAAAAAAAAGAAATTGCATAGATTTAATTATAATTATTTCTTAAAGATGAGATCTCAGCCAACAAACCCGACGACCTCCCGCATGGAGAAATGGTTCCATTGGCTGCATTGAAATCAGATCGTCCCTGGTTGGTGTCTTAAGAATGCAAGTACATTTAATTTATATTAATTAAATATTAATTAATTAACACACTTATTGTATGTCATGTAGTAACAAATCTACACTGCATGTTAAAAACACTTGTCAACTATATTATTTTTATATCACATAACACACACATCTTTATATTGTAGGCCACTATGGTCATAGGGACTCTCTCTCTCTCTCTCTCTCTCTCTCTCTCTCTCTCGCTCTCTCTCTCTCTCTCTCTCGCTCTCTCTCTCTCTCTCTCTCTCTCTCTCTCTCTCTCTCTATCTCTCTCTCTCGCTCTCTCTCTCTCGCTCTCTCTCTCTCTCTCTCTCTCTCTCTCTCTCTCTCT
>JAAGKR010000326.1:141058-219229 GCA_011419295.1 Clarias macrocephalus | reverse complement strand
TATAGCACTTCCTGCCATTTTCATCATCTGCTTAGAAAAAACACTCATATTACTGTATGTAAAAAAGGAAAATAAATTAAGATAGAAAAACACTTATCCCACACGTATCTGTGTTAATTATTAACTGCATCATCCACTTTAGATAACAGGGTGACATCACGGACCTACAGCAGGGTTTTTCAAAACACACCACATAACATGCCGCGCTATGCTTCCAGGCATGCTAAAGGCATTAGCTGAGAAAGTACACAAAGTCATTACTCACCCATTAGCAGTGTAAATGACTTACTATAGAAACAACAACAACAACAACAACAACAACAACAACAACAACAATATTAAACTGAGAGCATGAATTAGAAATCTTTGATTAGTAGCTGCACTAATGAAACCTGACCAATCAGATCAAGAACCCAGAAAGCACTGTGAAAAAAAAAAAAAAAAAAAAAACCGGTTAATGGCTTGATAAAAACTTTTGTCTAGAACAGATTTATGCTGTAAATGGTATAGGGGGAGGTTAAGTGAAAGGAACTATTAATGCTTCATCATACCAAGACATTTTGGACAATTTCATGCTCCCAACTCCCACCAGTGCCCAAAGGAAAAAGTAAGAATTGTGTGCTACTCAAGTTCATATGTTTGTGAAGGCAGGTGAGCGAATACTTTTGGCAATATAGTGTATATACAGTATAAGAGGTAGCTAGGCTGGTAATTATTGTTTTTACAATTACACTATTTAAAACAGACATCAATTTCCAGGAATCAGGGGAAACCCCACACCATCCTGACCCGGTAAGTGCAGTAACCGTACACAGGTGGCAGTTTTGTGTTTACAAAACAGCACCTTGTCTGAAGAAACAAAAGTAAACATCATATGTAACACTATGTGATTCCCTAAGTAACGCTGACTCAGCACACAATATTATTGCCATAACACTGTTACACTGTGTGTGTGTGTGTGTGTGTGTGTGTGTGTGCAACTGTGTGTGTACTCTGTGACTCTGTGTGTGTGTGTGTGTGTGTGTGTGTGTGTGTGTGTGTGTGTGTGTGTGTGTGTGTGTGTGTGTGTGTGTGTGTGTGCGTGCGCGCATGTGTGTGTGTGTACGTGTGTGTGTGTGTGTGTGCGCGTGTGTGTGCAACTGTGTGTGTGCGTCTGTGTGTATGTGTGTGTGTGTGTGCGCGTGTGTGTGCAACTGTGTGTGTGCGTCTGTGTGTATGTGTGTGCAACTGTGTGTGTGCGTCTGTGTGTGTGCGTGTGTGTGTGTGTGTGTGTGTGTGTGTGTGTGTGTGTGTGTGTGTGTGTGTGTGTGTGTAGGTGTGTGTGTGCGTGTGTGTGTGTCAGTGTGCATATGTCATATCATTCATGCATTAGAAAGACATTGTCTCATTTGGTTGAGGCTCATTCATATTCATAAAAGAGCCTCATAAAATCTAAAACGTTTTGCCTTCTCATGACAGCATACTTGGGTTTTGTGTGTGGTTATGTATGTGTGTGTGTGTGTGTGTGTGTGTGTGTGTGTGTGTGTGTGTGTGTGTATAATTTAGGTCAGGTCAGTTTGACCAGTGGAAGTTGACAGAGGAAGCTACTCTGTGACCACTCACAATGTGTGTGTGAGAAAATGACCGAGACCGTGCCTTTACTCTGTAGCCGGTTCAAACTGGTTTATCTGTAACTCTGCGCCCAGAGTGAGTGCATAGTAATGCACCACCTAACCCGCAGACACATGGATCTTTTGAGTCATGATGAGAGTGTGTGCGCGTGTGTGTGTGTGTGTGTGTGTGTGTGTGTGCGGTAGGGTAAAACGATCTCTCACTCATGACCAGAAGTCATCGGCGTCTTTGGTGACCATGGTGTTGTTGTTGGCTCTCCAGCCATCTGTCTGACTCTAATGCGGCCTCCTGAAAAGAGGATTAGTTTTGTTTTGTTATCTTTGTAATCAATATGCATGACGGTGACAAAAAAAAAAAAAAAAAAAGCAGACGTTGCACCCCTTTAGTATGACATCGCAGGTAATTCCTGTTTACACTGCATCTTGTTTTGGTCAGAGCATTGCCGACAACAACCTCCTTAATCCTCACTTTCTAAACAACCGTGCAGCAGCTCCGGTAGACCATGAAGCATCACACTGGCATTTTCACTGCGTTTGCATCACCGACTGTTTCGTAAATCATTAAACCTGACTAAACACAGTGCCACAGATATAGAGAATTCATGTGGGTAACAGTGCCCAGAGGTGCTGTGCTTCCTGAAAGACCACATCCCTCACCAGAAACTTCCTGCTTAAAAAAAAAAAATCACCCAGGTCAAGTAGCAAACAGGAAGATCATATTTGCCAGCTTTAAATGTTAGATAGAACATTTACATGCTATGCAATACTTCAGACTGTATTTGTTTAGTAAACCAAATATGTACATCCTAAACTGGTTTAAACCAGATGTCCTTGTGAGGCATGGTGTGTGAGTTCTACCTTTGACAGTTCCTCTATTTCATCTAAATCACCTTGGTTCGTCAATGTCCTCAACTAGAATTGTGTGTCAAAGTTCTTCCATCCATCCATCCATCCATCCATCCATCCATCCATCCATCCATCCCTGTTATTCTCTGTAGGGTCATGAGGTATCATGGACCTGTACCAGAAAACTTATCTTTATTGCTTCAGTTCATCAATTGTCCCTGCTAGATAGGTGTGCGATTTTCCATCCATCCATCCATCCATCCATCCATCCATCCATCCATCCATCCATCCATCTGTCCGTCCATCCATCCATCCACCCATCCATCCATCCATCCATCCATCCATCCATCCATCCGTCCATCCGTCCGTCCATCCACCCATTATCTATAATGTTTGTTCTGTTTAGAGTTGCAGGGAACTGGAGCCTAACCTAGGGAACTCAGGGCATAAGGTAGAGCACATCCTGGAATACTGGACGGGGTGCCAACACAGTGCATGGCAAAAACACACACTTGCTTACACATTCAGTCATACACAAGGCGCAATCCAAATACACCACCATCTTTGGATTTTTAACAAATTCAGTTTGTTCTTTTTTTTTTATATATAACTAGAAGCCTAATTTAAACCACTATTGTGACCCTGACCACACCGTTACTAATGACGAATGATTGCTGTATAGGAAAAACTAACAAACAACAAGCATGTAATATTCAAAAGCTTGAACACAAATTTGGAAATTATTTTCTACATTCCAGAACGATACTGGAATTTTTAAAGTATGAAATCACACATAAGGAATTAGGTTGCAACAACATCGTTCAGTTGTAATTTTAAGACATGAAGGTCAGCTGTTCTGGAATAGTTCTTGCAAGAACAGTCAAGAGCATTTGCAAAACCCATCAAGCACCATAATGAAACTGATTCTCATGAGGATCCCAGGAAAGGAAGACCAAAACTTACCTTTTGTTCATTTAGAGTTATCAGCCTCAGTAATCACCAGCACCTCAGATCAGAGCCATTAAGAAGGCTTTACAGAGCATGAGTAGCAAATACATCATAAAATCAACTGTCGATTACTGTATATATTTGTGTGGCTATGATAGGAAGGCACCAGAACACCCAGTGCATCACAGTCTGCCGTGCATAAGGCTTAGCAGGCACAACAAGTCTGATCCATGGCATCCACACCCCAAAACCCTAAATGATACACCTCTAGTGTCCTGCTCCTACACACTACAGCACACACCCAGAGGTCCCATAGAGCCACACCCCGAGGGGCCAGAGCTGGCCAGGTGGCACAACATGATGGTTTTAATGTAATTGTTTTTTATGTTATGTTTGAGCAGTGTAGTACTTTTCCTGTTCATATCTGACTGAATGATGTCTGCAATTGGAATTCAGTTCCCTTCCTCATGGAAAGAAAACTATTTCTAAAGTATGACACCTACTGTAATGACTACAATGATACGGTGTAGACGTTAATTTAATAATAATAATAATAATAATAATAATAATAATAATAATAAAAATAATAATAATGCATTTGTAAGACCCTTAAAGTGTCTCAATTTTCATCAAGAAATAAGGAATCTGGAAAAGAAGTTGATGCTTGTTAAGGTGGCCTACTAGCTCAGGATGATGTCAATATAAGTATTTTTTCAGCCTTGCTGTCTTAACCACAACAAACTAACTCAATGCCACAACCCACACAAAACAGGAAGTGAGGCAAAAATCAATTGCACATTGTTTGATTTATGTTTGCCAAGACTGATGCTCTTGGAGTTCATGCTAGAAGAACTTCACCTTTCAGTCCTCAGTGAGCCTGATCCTAAACCATGTGGGTGCTTTGCTTGAGAAAATGTACTAACAAGTGCTTGTGTTGTGCGAGTCAGCTATGCCTCCAGGAGCGGGGCTGTAATTAGGACGTCTGTCTCATACTTTCCTTTAAACAAGAACTTTGTAGCCAGCATTTTTTTTTTTTTTTGAATCTGCTTAAAAACATAGTGACTAACACCGGGGATTATTTTGGGGCTTGGATTCTTTCACATGGTGCCAATTACCATATTTCTTTCACATTTTTTCTTGGAAAGGCTTGTTTTTCTTGCACAGCAGTCTAAAAATAAATCCCTTGAATTCACAAGCCAGGTTTGTAGAGCTTTTTTTTTCTTACTGTCGTTGAGATCTTAGGTTTTACGCTAACACATTTGAGCTGGATCTCAATCTTGATCTGCTACATTGGGAGATGTTTAGTCAAGGCTGCAATTTAGTGCTTGGTAAAGAGAGTATTTGCATTCTTGTCCAATGCATTTTGAGATGCTTTTCTGCTTATCACGTTTGTCAAGAGTGGTTATATGGAAACTTGTAGCCTCTGGCATCAACTGTGTTCAGCAGCAATGGCATTCAATCTGCTTCTGATGATACCAGGCCAAAGGTTTCTCATATTTGAATTCCGTTGCCGAAGTCGCAATTTACTCTTTTATGTCACAATCTGTTTGTGCATTGCGTAAGGATATCTTTACACAAGTGCTAAGTTCAAGGATGCCATGCTGACCAATGACATTATCATTTACCAGTTGAATTCAGGGGTGACACATATAATCAGGACTGCTTCCATTTCTTCATCAAAATAAGACAGAACCCCTTTTTTTTCTGAATTGATTTTTGCCAAGAATGACATCACATTTATTTATCACGACATTACGCAGACCTCTTACTTTTCAGCTGAAACGCGAGTCTCTGATATGTTTCGTCTGGCATGGTGGAACGTTTCCTGGATAATAACCTGAAATGTGACCATGTGACCCAAACTCTCATTCAACAACATGATTAAATGTACTCCGTTTTATGCATGTCTATAGCAACAATGTAATTGAATAAATGGATGTTCATTTGGGATTCATGGAAGGAGTCTCCAGTGTCATAGGTAAAGGAGTTTCTTTAACACAGCAGATATGGAAAAGTCTTCAAGACTTGAGAGATTTGGAGTTTTTGGTTTAATGTGCATCATGTTAATATGACAAGAGAAAGAGAGAGAGAGAAAAGAAAGTGATGCAATTGTTGAATCCAAGTAAGAACTTGGCAATTTGGTGCTGTCTCTCTCTCTCTCTCTCTCTCACACACACACACACAGTCCATCAATTTTGTCACAGACTTCAAGTACAGGCATGATTCTCCCTACATGCAAAATTCTTGCTTAACAAAAATGTCTTTATTTATATGAGCAAAGAAACTGAGACACTCTAACTCAATGTTTTCTACTTCTATGAATAATCGCTCATCAACCCTCAGGACTGTCTGGTCATAAGCTGCAACAATCGCAACGTTTTATCAAATTACATCACTGATTTATCCTGTTTGGAGTTTGTGCACGTAACATCATATCCTCCACCACAGTGGCTCGACTGATCCCCGCCACCATCAGATATCATAGAGATGAGAGCAATTATATCCAGCATGGCATGTTTGTAGAGGAACATTGTTCTGAGACGATAAGGCATGATGAAGCCAGCTCTATCCTAGAAAAAAACATCTGGACCCAACAAAGGATCAGCATATCAAAGCATATCAAGAAGAAAAAATCAAGACACATGAGTTTATAATTGTTGTAAATTTTTCATCTCTTCATTCATTATAACTTTCCAATAGACTTACGGTTACAATATCTAGACTTGGATTCCTTCCTCTCATGATTTCTGGTCAGACTCCAAGAAAAGCGCGATGTCTCCTTGCTGAGGTGGCCCTTGACCCTAGTTAAATTAAGCGGCTCCCATTGTTATGATTATCAGAAGACAGTTTGGCTGGGCTCCGCAAGGCCAGCGCCAACACTTCCTTCCGCTTGCTGGGGGACGACGGGGAACCAGGGAATTCGGGACATAATCAGGCAGGCGCATAGAAGAAAAGTTCAACAATACATTTTCTTCATCAGATAACAGATTCACAAGTGACATGCATTAAAGTTTCTTACAAAAGTGGCACATTTTTCAGCACATACACAATCTGGACATTTCTATTATCTGACTAATGCTGTTTCTCTCACTCTATATTCAGTTGTTTAGATTGAGGTTGCTGACTTAGGGCATGAGGGGCAAAAGGAAAAAAAAAAAAAGAAGGCCAGGAAAGAAGCAAGAGCAAGCACTGTTCGACACGGCTTGTGTGTATGCTGTGTATAAAGCAGCCGTCCGCACCCATACAGTATGTTGAGAAAGGCTTGGTTGTTTATAGATGCAGACAGGATTTGAACAATTATCCTAAAAGGCTATTTTCCGTTTCAAATGAACTAGCAGGAGATATTTATAGCATACCATCATGGGAGAGCATTTTTCTCATTTAAGGTCCAGCACGAACTTTGACAGAATTACGAAAGTGTTAGTAATGTTAGAACTGTCAGAGATCAATGTTTAAATGTGTACAATGTTTAAAGAGTTTCTGCTGATAAAGACTGATGATGGTAGTTTCGCAGACTCTTTAGTTCTACAAAGCTACTGTCCCCTATCCAGAGTCCAAAGCCTTAAAAATGATAAGGATGCTCAACCCTGATAAACACACGAAGGAACATGAACATTAAAGCATTAAGACTCGGAAAATCATAAATTACTTCTATTTAAAAGTAATAATAATAACAGTAATAATCATAATAATAATATTTTATATTATATCTTACATTATATTGTTAAAAAAACACAAAATTGTTTCTATTTGAGAGCCCACTTTTCTTTCTTAGATCACTCCCCTGTCAATCACAGTGACACCAGCCAATCATATGTGAGTCTGAAGATGATAATAATAATAATAATAGTAAATAATAGTATAAGAAATAGTAAAAAAAAAAAAAGGCTAATTTAATAACACTAAATAATCGGTTTATATATAAACCAATCAGCCACAACATTATGACCACTTGGCTAATATTGAGTAGGTTCCCGGTCCCTTTTTCCACCATACCAGTGATGCACTGTGTGTTCTAACACCTTTTTATTACAACCAGTAACAACACCCATGTGCATTAGTGAGACTTGGCCACTCATGACCCTGTCGCCAGTTTATCGGTTTTCCGTCCTTGTACCACTTTTGGTATGTCCTGACCACTGCAGACCAGGAACATTCCACATTGTTGGCCCCTGTCAAAGTCTCTCAAATCGAAATCAAGTCATAATTGTTTTGGGGGTGAAGGAGAGCTACTCAGAATTAGGATTCTGTATTTCATTATTTCCAATAGTTTATATTAATTTAAATTCTGCTAGAGAGAAAGGGGGCGTGTCAGCAGGCTACGTGACGCAATTCTCAGGATATAAATACCGCGAGCGCTGCGGCGTGTGCTGCACTCAGCCTCGAGCGAGCACACAGAGCGTGCGGAATAAAATCTCGTTTAGTCTCTCGAGAACTGGCGAGAACAAAGAGAAAGTTCCGCAGCCGCAGGAGAACAGAGAGTCTCAGTGGAACAGACCGCAGAGAAAGATGGCGAGCTACACGACGAGGTCAGACAGCTGCCGGGTGTGTCCCTCCGCACGCGCTAACCGTTTCGACACGGCTTGCCGCAAGCGCGCGGTGCCCAACATCTTCGAGCACGTGAGCGAGGATGCGCTCGCGCGGCTCTTCCGCAAGGCGGGCGACGCGAAGGCCGAGGAGCGCGTGCGGAGCATCTTCTCGTGCGCCAACGACCCCGACGAGACGGCGCGCGCTCTGATGGCGCTCAAGCAGCGCAAGAAGGACAAGTTCCTGCAGATCGCGCGCACACTCCGCGGCCTTCTGAAGCTGCGCTGAGGATGCACTTCACACGGCTCCGGTAGAAGAGCCGCAGGACAGATACCGAGCGGGAAGCGGACTCCGAGTCCACACCGCGCTCACATGCTCAGGGACACGGAGGGAAAACTTCCAGTCTCCAGAGAGAGAGAGAGAAAGAGAGAGAGGCGCTCACAGCCCGGCGGGGAAAACCGCGTATGGCAAGCCAAAAGGTCCAGAAGTGCTTAGAAATGGACCGTTTTACCGGCGGGTGAAGTGCCGGTGCCATGCTGTGATGATGAAGCACAAACAGCAGCTCTGAGATGAAGCTCAGCTCTAATAAATGCACATCATACAGGAACGCATGAAGGAACGTCCGGAAACTTCTCATGAACTTTTGCAAAGGCTAAAGGACTAATGGCACATAAACTAACGTGCAGTCACAAGCTCCTGCGTTAATGCATGTGCTTTTTTTAAATTTAATTTATATATATTTTAATATTATTACAATCCTTTGACATTTTGGTCATGCATTTTTACACATTTTGTAATTTTTTACAATAAATTATTAATTTTTGTTTAAATCCTTGTGATCATTCTCATGCACTTCTGCTGTGTTAGTAGTATCCTTTTAGTTGAACTTTGAATAATAGGTTACTTAATTATTAATAACATTTGTATCTTCACAGAAGAATGCAGTTTAATTACATCAGTACTTGTGAACTGTGTTCATGTAAAGTCCCACCATGGATATTGGGGCTATCATTGTAATTAGTTAAGAACTATAATACAGTAACATAGAAACCAATTAAATATTATATCATGCAATTAGATAAATGTACTTGTCCATATGCAGGACTTTACTTAAACTCTCTACTTAAACCTCAGTCTTACAAAATAAATAACTGACCTGTTAACACCTGGCAATAACCCTACCCCGATTAACGTTATTCTGGTGAAAAAGTCTTGCACAGCACTTTGAACACCCACACCTGAGACATCAGTGAAATTTGCCCTGGGTGACATCAGTGCACTGATGTCATCCTTTCTCCATGACCAATGTGCTTCAGTAGTTTGCAAGCCATCCAGCGGATTTGCATTCGAGGCAGCGCTCATGCCTAATAAGTCTAATACTGCAGCATTCTGGATCCTGATTAGTAAGAAGTTGTTGGTTACTTTTTAGTAAGAGAAGACTTGAACTGACTTAGATTAAATCAAATAAAACATTTATTTGTCACGTACACAACCATATACCGTATGATACGCAGTGAAATGCTTATATGACTGTCTGTGACCTAAAAAAAAAAAAAAAATTACACCACAAACGAAAAATTGTAGCATAAGATACCATTAAACTAAAAATTTAATTTGCAATATAATAAGATTTAAGCTGGAAATTAAGTTACAAAATAAAATGCAATAAAAATAGAAATATACATTTCACAGGGATAGAATTTATAAAATGAAAATGTAAACTGTAAAGTATTAAAGTATAGAGATGTGGGTATCTGGGTATGACATGATATGAGATGTCACAGCAGCAGTGTGAGTGTCCAAAAGTGCAAGTTGGTCCTCGTTTATGTGCAAATGAGCAGTGAATTGTGCGAGAAATGCACATCATGATTCCGATGTGTTACCAGGAATGTAGTGTGTGTGTGTGTGTGTGTGTGTGTGTGTGTGTGTGTGTGTGTGTGTGTGTGTGTGTGAGAAAAGCAACTCAGATTAGGCCCCATTTGATTAGGCGTCTCAGAGAAAGAAATCACTCCTAAGTGGCCAAAAATTCTTAGAGCAATGCAATTTTCCCCCTACTTTTAAAAGTAGGAGTACAAGCTATTTCTCAACGGTTTTAAAGTAAGAAATAACTCATATCTCCACCAAATGTAGGAGAGTTCCAGAAGTGTCCTAACTAGTTAGGAGTAGCAAGGAAATTGAGTTTAGGTAGAGACGTGTGCATAGGAGTGACATTTTAGTAATGCTGAAAGACACAGCTCATAGAAGACACATTTGGACAAAAATGGAAAAAAAATTTTTTTTAACATTGCATGCAGTATGTAACTGGTTATGTAACAAAGATTTTGGGTGCTGTCTCCACAGGTGTCTGCTACTTTATGTTTTTTAGCAACAGGGAAAGAGAAAATGTAGCTTTGAAACAATGACAATCAAACTTTGCTCTTAAAGCATTCCAGGTTATGCTCATATCCCACCACAGTGTGAAATCAACAAAAAACTACATTCTTGGAGTTGTGGGCATCATCCATGGCACACACATTCATATAATTGTATTTATATTTATATATACTCAAAAAGTTTATATATGAATAAATGTGTACAGTTTATGTATTTATATTGAATTATAATAATTATTTTATACACACAATATGTTTTTGTAGAGATTCTGCACTAAAACAGATATTCACCCATAACCGGTTCCAGTGTTTATTGATTTTCAGCTGGGTGGTCAGGCTTTGTTTCACTGCCTCACACACTCATATCCACTGTTGAAATAAGCACTAAGAAAAGACGATCTGGTTTCTCTCGGTCAGCTGGGATTTATTGTTTTCCTGCTATGTGGCATAGAACTCTGGTATGAACCAGTTCACTCAAAACTCATTCGTTGTGTAGATAAGAGCTTAATTAAATTATAACAACAACTATGCTTATAAACTCATTATGTCAGGACTTCCTGCTGGCGTCAGACAATGACTAGTTCCATCACAAGCATTTGTTTAGATAGCACGATGCTAGCATTTAATGTTTTAGTGTCGAATGTTGAGGTGTGCCCTGGCTTAGGGCTGGGTTTGGGATAAGAGCCAGTGAGGGAAGGAGGAGGATTAGCGGATAGCCGCTAAGCTTATCGTTCTGGTAGTTAGTGGCTCATCTGGTACAAACCAGCTACGGGCAGCTTGGAGTGTGTGATCTGACATCTGACTACCTGAATACCACGTGTGGAACTGACATAGTATTCTCATTTATATTTATAAGGTGGCATGACCTGCAACTCTCTCTTCCTCAGGTAAACATTGTTAATACTGAGCAAAAGCCCTAAAAAATGAGCGCTAGTTCATCCACTCACCCCTCTGTCATCATCACTTTCTACAGTATGTCTCTTTCCCTCTGAGTCACATTTTTTTAGTCACACCTCCCAGAGTGTGAGGACATCACATTGTAAGAAAAAATTACCTCAGTAACTGAGAACATTAATGTTAACTTTAAATAAATAAATAAATAAAAACCGACAACGGACAGAATATAGACTTAGCGGCCACTATAGTGTACACATAAGGAACACCTGTATACTGTACCTGCTCCATGATCCAGACACTGGTTTAAGAATTCAGTTCAATTCAAGTCAATTTCATTTGTCAAGCACTTTTAACAGCTGTCACTGTCGCAAAGCAGCTTTACACAATCAAAAGAAAACTATGGAAAGCCACAGATGGCAACTCTGTGCATCTGTGGTGAGCAGAAAAGCATCTCATGTTCAACATTCAGCTATAGCAGTTGAAAAATCACATCAGGTCCCGATCCAGGCAGCATGTGGCGGGTCCATGTGAGTGGTTGTTTGTGTTACTCTAGCCTTCATGTCATGTCTGGATATTCTACGGGCTGATGAACTCCCATTTGTTGGACAATGGTTCATTTTATGAATGGTTGGTGTGTCTATGTTTCAGCAGTGGCTTCTGGTGCAATTTTTTTGGGGGGCCCAAACAAAATTAAAATTAAACTTTTAATACTCGCCTGTAAATAGCCATTTATCAGGTAATTGCGCACCATTAGTACTAGTATAAAATAAAGTCCTGACTCACATCACATCCAGTCAGCAGCAGGAAAAGACTCGTTGAGAAGGTCCAATCACATGAGCCCAAATATTTGAAAACAATATTGATTCGCTAAGAAAAAAAAGTGGGAGGGTTCAGGGCGAACAGAGCTGCGCCTGAAGGATGATTTGAAAAAATCCAATCAGAGCTCAGCCTCAGGTCACATGCTTTTCAAAAATGTACCTATCTACATAGACACACGTTTGTTCGGCGCCCCGCGGACACGAACACAAATGGACGTAATACAGTTCAGATTTTTTTTTATTGCAAATAAATTATATTAAGAAATACAGCAGAATATTGTGACTAAATGACTTGATTTCATTATTAAAATAAATAATTATTATGTTAAATAATTACATGTTAAAGTGGCATTCTTCTCTGCCTAACTTTAAGGGGGGCGGCGCCCCTTCTATTGACTGTGTTTCAGTATGATATATTAGAGTAAAGTATGCAATAATTATGATCATTCTTATGCACTGCACTTAAAATTATATAATAAACTCTGATAATTCTAAGCAACAACATTCTATAGTATTACTTAATATTATTTAACAACTGATTGTCAATTCAAATTAATGGCAAAGTATTGAAATTAATCACTCTAGAACATCCTAATGTAATATAAGGAGAATAATCAACTTTGGGCTGGTAACATTAACTCTGCTTTTTATCACATGCGGCATGCTTGATTATTTTCTCATAGCACAAAACTGAGTATTTTATTCTCTGCCTGGATGATTTAAAATGTATACAGTGTGTAAAGACACTGTGCAATCTATAAAGTCTCTTGTCTCACTCTCATCTCACATTATACACTCAGCTTATCTGACATGTTTCCTGGCCTTCTCTGGGTGAAATATGAAATGTTATGTATGTATCTGTTCCCTGTTCCTTTGTTCTGTGTCTATATTATCTCTTCTACCACACTCTCCAATCGGTTCAGGCTGGAATTGATGAAGTGGCATTCCATCAAAAAGGAACACACACACACAGGCACAGTTTAAAAGCAGTACAGTGGCAAAGTGGTTGGCACTGTGGACCTCCAGCGTCCTTCAGGTCTGTGTGTGTGGAGTTTGCATGTTATCCATGTGTTCGGTGGGTTTCCTCCATGTTTCATCCCATAGTCCAATGACATGCATGGTAGACTAAAGGGTGTTTCCAAATTTCCTGTAGTGTGCAAGTGCATGCTTGTCCCCCGCATTGGATTGCACCCCATCTGAAGTGTATCCTTGTGCCGAGTCCCCGGGATTGGCTCCAGGCCTCCTGTGACCTTGCATAGGAGTAGCAGTATATAGAATGAGTGAGTGAGTGAGTGAGTG
The DNA here is from genome assembly GCA_011419295.1 of Clarias macrocephalus. Taxonomy (NCBI): domain Eukaryota; kingdom Metazoa; phylum Chordata; class Actinopteri; order Siluriformes; family Clariidae; genus Clarias; species Clarias macrocephalus. The sequence goes on along the minus strand of JAAGKR010000326.1, from coordinate 205,912 downwards.
AGGGAGTGGATTATTGGATTCTGGAAAAATATGTCACACATTTTACAAAGCATACTGTATGTTTTTCTAAGCGCAACATGCTTTTTTTGAAAACACTGTTAAGCTGCACTAATGATGTGCCACCAACCTAAAAATAAGTTGTTGTGGTGTTAATGACTCCATCAGTCTTTCATCTTTGAGCAGAAGAACAGTTCTCCAATATGGTATGTGTGAAGTCAGAGTGCACCAGAGCATAACGTTCTACTTAACCCTTTACATGCAGGAAATGCTTTCCGACCACATGGAGAAAGAACCATGTCTCCAGGCTTCATCAACAAGGGTGAGATTTAATCATTTAAACCCACTCATTCACACATACTCATTCAAGTTTTTTATTTATTTTTAAAATTTTTTTACAATAGTATGTTCTACACACATTGAACAATACTGAAGACATCAAAATTCTGAAACAAGAGTGTGTTAAAAAGTTTCACATTTCAGATTTCTCATAGTAACTATCATTTGCCTTGTTGATCAGCCAACAAGTGCTCAGCCACTATGTGAACACTTTCAAGACTGTTGGAAAAACCAGCACGGTTATAGTACTGTATTTCAGGGCCAATTTAGTACAAAGCTGTCAAAGCCACAGTTGACAAGCATACACAGAGAACTTCTGGTGAGGTAGACAAAATAATGTGTGACATTTTAAATAAATTTAATAATAAACTCACTGCTATTCTTTTCTGCTATGCATTTCCCCGATTTTCTCCATAATTTAGTCGTGTCCAATTCCTCCCCGTCACTAGGGGGATTCACATTAAGGCTACTACTACCACTCAGCCAGGAGGGCCGAAGACTATCACGTGTTTCCTCCGAACCACGTGACGCCAGCCGACCGCATCTTTTCGAACTGCTCGCTCACGCACCGTTGGGGGCGGAGTCACACACTCAGAGGACAGCGCTATCCGCTCCTTTCGCTTGCGTGAGCTCACAGACGCCCCTGACTGGCTGTAGAGCCGTGATTAATGTGGGAGCACTAAGTAACTCTCATCCCTCCCCTCTGAGAGAGCTCGGCCAATCAGACCTCTAGACCTCCGGCTGCGAGAGGTTACAGCATCCCGGGATTCGAACTAGCGATCTCCGAATGATAGGGCGAGCGCGTTTACCACTGCGCCACTCGGAGGCCCAGCAGCAGACTTTTACCATCAGGACACTGGAACTTTACTGACCAGAGTCTCCTGCTTGGCACAGACCCTTTTTAAATTAGGCAGAAAAACGTCTCAGCAGAAGAGCGTTTTGCTGAAAAATATCCTGGCATAGAAAGCGGCGGTCGTGGCTACACCCCCACCGCGCACAGCACGGGGGCGCAGTGGCACATTCTCCGCCAAAAGCCGAACTAACTTTATTAGAAACTCCATCTCAGTCTCGCTGAGTAATTAAACACATCCCTATGCCAAAGATCCGAGAACGAATGAAGCGCAGCCTTGTTTCCTATTCTACCGATCAGGATTCAGTCGTGTCAATTATGATGTAAAAAATGACAAACAAACGTAACCAACTCGCACAGGGTGCTTTCAGGATATTAACACGAAACAAGCTACATTTTATTGTAGATATTTTGTTTACAGCAAGAGGTTTAATAATGCATACATTTCCTAAATTTTCTTTTCTTTCATTGCAAATGTCACATTTAAAGTTAGAATGGCAACCACTATTGATTTTAATTATATCATTTCATTCGTATTTATTACCGGCTAATCATGTGGTGATATTCCGTTAAAAATAATAATAATTATTTACAATTATTACAATGTTTGATGTTTTTTTTAATGTTTCATTTTATTCATGCTAGCTGACAGTTGTTGACAGCATGTTGGAAGCAAAGGAGGATTGTGTAACACTGTCCATACTGACTGTATGACGTTACATTTATTTATTTATTTAGAGTAAGTACGTTTTTTAAACATTGTTTTAATTTTGTGGTGATTAAATCTTTCATGGTGAACCAAACCAATTAAGGTAATGTGGGACAGAGATTTAAAATGTGTTATTTTATAAAAACAAATAACTCCATCCATCCATCCATCCATCCATCCATCCATCCATCCATCCATCCATCCATCCATCTCCACTGAAGGATACCTCCCAGTATGACACAGAAGTTTATGATGTTGCTGCCCACTGTTACATTTGTTCTGCAATGCCTGTGACAGAAAAGGACAATTTATGTTTGGTCTGCTTCCAAGGTTGTACAGTAGGCAGCATAATCATCAATTTTTATATAATACTGTGGGGTAATAATATATCTTTATTTGATGGGTCATCCGGTTCATCCTGTGTCCAATTCTTAGTTTACTAATTAATAATTCCTATTTTGTTTTTTTCTGCCAATTTTCACATTTTTTTATGCAAATGTATGTCTTTTTGGTTCACTATCCCACAGGAACCTTAACCGTGTTCTGCTCTCAAGTCTGGAAATCTATGCAGGAGAGTCTGGTTATGGTGTCCAAGCTCCAAGAACTAGGGAAAGTAAAACGCAACGTTAAGAGACTTTAGAATGGGGAGTCACTGATCAGCAAAGGAACTATTTAATGTTGTTTTAAAGTAAGACTTGACTGGGGTGCTGAGGAGAGTGAGAGATCTAAATGTCCACTCAAACAGTGTGTGTAATTTGCAGCACTATGCTGGTGTCAGTGATCTGGGTCTGATATTATCACGTTTGTTCTTTGTAAAGTTTCGTAATAGAAGAAGCGAGTTGCTCGGTCTGGCCGCTGTGCTTCGGTAAGCTTTTCTGGTGCCAGGAGGGACTCAGTCAAACACACACACACACACACACACACACACACACACACACACACACACACACACACACACACACACACACACATACGTTGTCTGTCAGAAAGGTCTCTGTTTATTAACAGTAAAAAATGGGGTTTTTATATGTTTGACCAAACGCCCGTGCCATCGACAGATGTTACTACAAAGAACATAAACCACTGTAAATGTCCTGGTGCGACCCTGAAGAATCAAAGCAGAGGAAGACAGAGAGGTGTCGGTCCAGAGACGAATCACAAGATGTTGGCTCGAGTTATGGGGGAGACGGAGAAGGAGACAGAGAGAGATAGAGAGAGAGACATGAAGAGAGAATGAGAAGGTGAGCGTGGGAGCGTTCACACCTTTAAGAACAGATGCAAGAGGAGACAGGAAGATCGCAGCAGGAAAGATTTAACACGTTAATTATCAGATCTATGAGGAAGAGAGCAAGAGAGTAGAAATAACTCTAACATTCTTCTTTTTTTAAAATTGTTTTTGCCTCTTAATGCTGATTTTTCAGACCAGCCTTCCTTGATCATGTCTGTCTTTACTTCTTCCATTTTCTTAGTTGGTTCCAGGGGGAATGGTTTTACTATACCAATCATTTTGGAGGGTGTGTGTGTGTGTGTGTGTGTGTGTGTGTGTGTGTGTGTGTGTGTGTGTGTGTGTGTGTGTGTAAAGTGATAAAACTGATATAAAATAGACACTATATAGAAATCCTAGACCAATTCCTTAGTTTGCTGTATAGTTTATTCTGATATGTCTAACATGTTCCAGACCTCTTCTGTTGTGCTTCAGGTGTTTTACCCACTACCTCCATCCACAGTGTGTATGTGTCTGATGACCATGTCAGATCAACACCCAGAGATCATGCAGTGACTTGTTTGGAATGATTGCATGCACTTAATGTTTGTTTAATGCCCTTAAAAACAAGAAAGAAAGAGAGAGAAAGAGAGCATCCAGGAAAGGACAAAAGATATATTTTTTTTTGTTACATATAACCCAAAGCATATTTTATCTAAGTAAAATATAGCATCTTGCAAGGATGATATGTTATGTTCTTATTATTTCATGTCTCTGTGGTTTTTCACTTGTTGTTGACTGATTCCAGTGTCTTGTTCTGTGCTTATATATATATATATATATATGTGTGTGTATCTGTGTACAGTATGTGTGTAACCCATAACCAATGGTTCCTTTATCACAAGGAATTTCGAACCGTCTGCCCACCTCCACCACCTGCTTCAGCCGGCTCATACTGCCCAGCTACAGAGTGAAGCTCGTCCTCAGAGACAAACTGCGTTATGACATCAGCATGAACATGGACTTCGAGCTCCCTTAACACAAAGCCAGTGGAAGGAGCTGTTTATTATTTCAACATACAGTATAAAAAGGGTTTCAGTTTATTGTGAACTCCAGGGACTTTCCACACAGTACTAGCTGCACACCATTGGCACTTTCCCTCAGAAAGATATAAAGCCAGAGAGCAAACTTTATACTAAAACATGAAGAAAATAAAAGATATTTAGATTTCATCCCTGTTATTTTATTAAAGCTCATAATCAGTAAAGATTAAAACACACATATCATACAAGGACAGTGTAATTATTGCGTGCATGTGAATATTCCCTTAGAAAGTCAAACATAAACAGGAATTATCTTAAGCGTCTCTATCCAGCACAATCATGTCCTCACCTGAACCTACACACAAGTTATTTCAGCAGAGAGAACTCAGATAAATGCTGCCTAATGCACACTGTAAAAAATAAATTGTAAATTTTACGGTAAAAAAACGGCAGCTTTGGTCGCCAGATTTTTACCGTAAAAAAATACGTTATTGCACTGTAAAAAAATAAGCCGTAAATTTTATGGTAAAAAAACGGCAGCTGTGGTTGCCAGAAGTTTACCATACAAAAAAGGTAGCAACATTTTTGCTTGTACAGGATTATACTGTATATTCTATGGATTTTAATTGTTTTTTTGTTTTTTTTTCGAGCCTGGCCAGAAATCGAACCCAGACCCTGGTGGTGCAAAGCAACGGTGCTAATCACTACACTACTGTGTTTGCTCTGCATTTGTTGTACGACAACATTTGTATAGCAAGCGCAGTAGTGTAGTGGTTAGCACTGTCGCCTTGCACCGCCAGGGTCTGGGTTCGATTCCCGGCCAGGCTTTAAAAAAAAAAAACTATTGAAATCCGGAAAATGAGTGCAATTCTGTACAACCTAAAAACATTGCTATCATATTTTTCACTGTAAACTTCTGGCAACCACAGCTGCTGTATTTTTACCGTAAAATTTACACTTTATTTTTTTTACAGTGCAATAACGTATTTTTTACGGTAAAATTCTGGAAACCACAGCTGCCAGTTTTTTACCATAAAATTTACGTTTATTTTTTACAGTGCAAACAGGTTTTTATATTCTTGCTTTACTCATTTTTTTTGTCTAGTGATGTAGAAGGTGGGTGTAGAAATGTAGATTAGTGATGCACTCAGGCTTTGTGAGGGAGGGGCCTAAAAAATAAGGGCACCTAATATATTCAATAAGAAATATGGAGATAAAATATGCATCTGGCATGTTGTCCAGCATGCTTCATAGCTCGGGACAGGCTCACATAGAAAACCAATTTCAAGTGTACGGTTGCAGACAGTCGCTCATTCATGTACAGTGCCATGAAAAAGTATTTGCCCCCTTCCTGATTTATTTATTTATTTATTTATTTATTTATTTATTTATTACATTTTTGTCATACATGAATGATTGAGATCATCAAACAAATTTCAATATTACACAAAGATATCCCCAGGTAAATACAAAAAGCAGTTTTAAAATGATGAGTTCATTTATTAAGGGGAAAAAAAGCCGTCTAAACCTACCTGGCTCTGTGTGAAAAAAGTAATTTCCCCCCTAAACCTAATAACTGGTTGTGTCACCCTTGGCGTCGCCGCTCTTTCTTTCTCTGCCCGCTTCTCTTCTTTCTCAAAATATGTGCTTTATCCTGGAACCATGTCCAATAACCATATCGAATATCAGGAAAATTACGAAAAGAAGAAACAAGGAACACATGCTGTACAGGACACACATAATGCACCCGGGTTGGTTGAATTTGTGTAAATAGTGGTGATCACAACATTGCGAAATCCTGGAGAGCCTGAGTACAACTTACATTTCTTTATACCACAGCTGAGAGCTAGAGATGTCTTATTGACAGTTTACCTTTAGTAATCGTTACAATCATTATTACTGTGAAGCACAACAGTTAAAAGTTATACACAGTTAAGTTTTGACTTACACAAAACACACAGTTTTTTATAATGACTTGTGAAACTGTAATGAGGTACAGTCAGGTCACATTCCCAGTTTCCAAGCAAGACATCTAATCTGGAATATCAGAGAAAATGTTTTGCTGCAGTAAACAGGTTGCTCAATGCTGCTCTCACATCAGCTACAGTACACAAGATTGTTTTTTTTTTTTTTTTTTTGTAAATTGGGAAATAAATCCGGTCAGGAACAGTTCTATGGTTAGAAACAACTTGTTCATTAAACTATTAAAATTGCCTCCAACCTACCTAACAATTTAAGGCTGCCAGGCAGAATGGACATCACCCTGTGTTTATTCAAAGTGCAGTACTCACTACAACCAGCAGGGCTTTACATCTCTCATTGTTCTCTATACAAAACAATGTATCTGTTGGTAAAGGATAAGAAAACAATTTATTGATTTTTAGGGTGATTATATAATAATAGTAGAATATCACAATAGGAAATTTCATAAACAAATTTTTTTCAGTTCAATGATTAGCAAAATTGTGGCTGATTATGATGAAAATAATGAAAATTTAATTGTGCCTCCGAGTGGCGCAGTGGTTAAGTGTTCGCCCTATCATCCAGAGATCGTCGGGTTGAATCTCGGGTGATGCTGTAACCTCTCGCAGCCGGAGGTCTAGAGAGAGCTGATTGGCCGAGCTCTCTCAGAGGGGAGGGATGAGAGGTACTTAGTGCTCCCACATTAATCATGGCCCTACGCGAGCGGATATCGCTGTCCTCCGAGTGTGTTACTCCGCCCGCAACGGTGCTCGAAAAGATGCAGTAGGCTGGTGTCATGTGGTTCGGAGGAAACGGTTCGGTAGTAGTAGTTTTAATGTGGAGCCCCCTAGTGACGGGGAGGAATTGGACATGACTAAATTAGGGAGAAAATCAGGGGAATTTTTTTTTATTGTATATATTATAATAAATAGATATACCATAACATTTATATAAGATTGTGTATAAGTAAAGTGTAATCAGCTTACAAAGACCAAAACTGCCGAAAAATGCTTCAGTCACGGGAACATCAGGAATACCACAAGAACAGGAATGCTGTTAAATACTGTAGATCATAATTTTTTTCAGCTGAATGATTGTCAAAATGTTGGTTGACTCGTATAACCAAAATGGAAATATAAGCATATAATATTTAGATGTTATATAATGATAATATAACATTTGCATAATATGAACATGGGCTCCCACACAAAAGTATTCACTTGCCTGCCTTCACAAGCATATGAACGTAAATAACATTCAGTTCTTAATCCACAGGGTTTAATATGCTATTTACAATAGTGCACAGTCATGTTGAAACTGGAAGAGGCCATCCCCAAACTGTTTCCACAAGCGGCATGAAATTGTACAAATTGTCTTGGTACTTGTACAATTGAAGGAAGCATGAAATTGTACAAAATGTCTTGGTATGCTGAAGCACTAAGAGTTCCTTTCATTGGAAGTAAGGGGCCGAGCTCAACTCCTAGAAAACAACTCGACACTAGTTCCAACATGACTGCGCACCAGTGCACAAAGCAAGGTTCATAAACATTAAACGAAGAAACAGACGAAACAGATACTGTATCAACTCAGATATAAAAGTACGCAAATAACAAACACCGTTCAATTGTAGAATGGTTTTCCTTTCCCTGTTTGATTCCTTTAACGTTCTTGGGGAAAAACGTCAGTGGGCTCTGAGCCATTTCGACATTTTTAAAACGTTTGCACTGTTCAAATATTTTGCAGAAGTTAAGAGTTAAGAAGTTCTTTCTGTAAAACTCAAATAAATTCAGTTTAATTTGTATAGCGCCTTTAAAAATTGTCATTGTCGCAAAGCAGCTTTACACAATCAAAAGAAAATTATGGAAATGAGTATGAAATTGAAAAAAATGATTTGATAGTTCCTGATAAAGCTAGCCAAGGGCGATGGTGGAAAAACTCCCTGAGACTGCAATAGGTTAGAAACCTGCGAGGAACCAGACTCAACAGCAGGAATTGTTGTGCAGTCATACTATGCGTTAGGTGCCTGGAAGTATAATATAACAGTTGCTGTCTTTAAGTTAACATGGAGTCGAGTTAATTTTTGGAGGCTCAGACTGTAGGAAGTTCCAGTCCTGAACTTACTGTACATGTTTATTAACTGCAAATTGTATGAAGAAACAGATAAATGAATAATACAAATGATCATTTCCTGTCTGACTTTCACATAGGTGTGGGTAAAGAATTCATTAAGTTATTATTTATATATTCATCCTGCCTCACCCTGTTGAACTAGCTGAGACATGCGCTCTGTCCGTATCCAGTTAATAGGCTCATATTTGACCCTGTTTCCGTGTTTGGAGTTAAGAAGAACTTTGTGGATTTCAAGACTGGACAATTACACAATTGGTATTACACCTGGATCAGGTGTGTTAAAGGGAGAACGTAACCACCGACATAAATTTGTGCTGTAATTAATGTTTGATTAATAATGTTCTGAATCCTGATTGGTCAGAAGGTGTTGAGCCGCTATGACATTAGTGCGGTTGTGCATCTAACACACATTAATGCACTCTGTCTGATAAGCTCTTTTTTACACTATACTTTTTATTTGACTCATCACTGATGTTAATGTTTTGGAGTAGTTTTTAGTCCTGAATAAAATAAGCATTCCCTAAAGCAGATGTACAGTAAATGATGTTTAGACGAACCAAAGTTTCCTTTGTTATTTATGGTTTATTTCTGCTGATGTTCATGGTTTGTGAATGTTAGTTAATGGAATTTTAATGTAAAGCATTCCTCTTGTCTACATTAGGTCACACCAAGGGTGCGTTCGCAATGATGAGTAGTGAGGCAGGACAGCTTTTAGCATCTCTCATCTAAACATCTGGTTCAGCTCTACAAGGACGAAACTATTGTTTAACTGCTTTCAGTTTAAAGAATTCATCTTTATTAAGCTCAGTCAGTTTGTTTCTCGGTCGTATGTTCAGAGGTTCCTGTTGTTCAGTCCCTGTTTAAAAACCAACTCCAACTACAATCAAAGTTTTCAACATTCTTGAAAATGTCATAGATTTCCTTGCCGAAATACAACATGTCGGTGGCACGGTGGTGTCGTGGTTAGCACTGTCGCCTTGCACCTCCAGGGTCCAGGTTCGATTCCCGGCCAAGCTCGATTCCTGTCTCTGTGGTTTACTCTGGTAGGTTTACTCTGGTTTCCTCCCACAGTCCAAAGACCTGCAGATTAAGCTAATTGGCGTTCCCAAATTGATGATGGATTGGCTCCCTGTCCAGTGTGTACCCTGCTTTGTGCCCTAAGCCTCATGTGATAGGCTCCAGGCCCCCTGAGTGAGTGAGAGTGTACAAAATGCAGAAATAATAGATGAGCACAACACAAAAGATCTTGTCATGGAAAACATTTGTGGAAAGATTTATTGAGGATAAGGAGTGTATAAATATTATTGGATGTATCTTAAATTATGCGTGCATCTGTTCGGACTTCACAGTATACATCAGGTTCCTTTAATAAAACTTGGACAACATGCGACTGCACAAACTGGCAAACTAAAGTGCAAGAGACAAACTAAAATTATATTTAATAGGATTTGCTGATCTAGGATCAGCCTTCACACTTCAGTAAAGAAATACAGAGTTACTGCTGTTACAGCTGATCCAAGGCCAGTTCTCCATTTTCAATAATCATTAGGTAAAAACCATGGGCTGATCCTGGATCTGTGGTTGTCCTGAATGGGGGGGGGGGATGATGCAGTTACGTCACACATATAGCTGACATTAGGTATAAGGTCCTTTATTGAGTTATTGCTCAACGTGACTGCATAATGCTTTCTAACCTGACTAAATGTCCACAATGCTACCCTCTGGTGGTGGATAAAGAGTTACTCAGCAAATTAAAACGCTTCAGAACCATCAGAGTTAATGCTCAGAAGTTCAGCAACTGTGGGAGCAGCCAATACACAACATGTGCTGTCTCAGAGGCAATACGATACACAGCCTTCACGACAAAAGCTCCCATTTCAGAGCTCCAACTGCAGTAACATTTTGTGCAGGTGTTTAAACAAAATGGCCATGTTGCCACTCCTTATTCTGGTTCAGGTGGTGTGAATGTCCGGCAGCGCCCTGTGTGGCCTCAAGTAATGGGCTGTCAGGTTACAGATTTTAACTCGGTGGAAAATGCACAACTACAGCGTCACCACTTTGTGTTGTTTATAAATAGAGATTAACGAAAACTGCTCCATCATTCATTTGGATCACCTCACCATTTCATAACTAGGATTGTGTTCCTCCCTGTTACCTTGGTTTGCTTCTTCCCCGTGGCATAAACAATGCAGACAGGGCAATCTTCCTGCCCCAACAGGAGAACAGCCAGCAGCAGATCTCGTCTCTAATCGTATCCTAAATAAAAAACACATGGCGGTTAAAGCGCAGAGAGAACTTCTTGGACAACTCAGTGCTCTTTAGCATGATGTCGATTGAGTTACTGGAGGTGGTGAGAGCGATTAGAGATCAAGGAGATTGAAGTCAGGGTTTCCCCTATATATACAATACTACTATAAAAACAGAGGTTCTTCAGCATCCAGGTGTTTGTTAATATAATGCCAAGACGGAAAGACATAAGCAATGGTCTTAAAGAAGCTATTGAGAAGTAAGAAGGATTATTAACAAGTGGAAAGCCTCCCATTAGTGGATGTCCCAACACAATCACGACAAGTCCAGACTGTGCAATGTGAAATACAAAAAAACCCAAGAGTTACATCCCAGACCCCACAGGGCTCACTGGGCAAATTAAATGTTAAGGTCCATGAGAGATCAACTAGAAGAAGACTGAACAATTATGGTTTGTTCAGAAGGATTGCCAGGAGAAAGCCGCTTTTGTCCAAAAAGAACATGGAAGCATGACTAAAGTTTGCAAAACTCCATCTGACCAAAAACACCAGACTTCTTAAATAATGTCCTATTGACACTTGAGACCAAAGTGGAGTTGTTTGGCCTGCCCAGCTCCATCTTTGGAGGAAACCAAACAGCATATTTCAGCAGAAACACCTCAAGCACAGACGTGGAGGGGTGAAGATTTGTGCTTGATTTGCAGCCACATGACCTGGGCAACTTGCAGTCACTGAATCAACTATAAACTCCTCTGTATACCAGAGTATTTTAGAGGTAAATACTTAACCTAACTTTGGTGAGACCTGAAGAGAGCTGTGAACAACGAATGCCCAAAAACCTCAATGAACTGTGCATGTAATACAATCAGCAGAATGTTTTAGAAGGACTACTTTTCTAATTTAAACAGTGGAAGTCTCTGTACACTGTAGTTATTATTTCTTTTCCTACCCATTTTCCTACCCTTACCCGCCTTTGCTCTGTGGTTGGCTTGTACCACCCCTCTTCATTAAAATGATTTTGCCTAATTTGTAAATGATTCCACAAGTTGACATTTACATTGTCCAATCATCGCTGACATCCTTTTACGAAAGCGGGATTAGTCGGAATACACGTAGAGGGAAAGATAATGACCCTCTTTCCTTGTTATCTGATGAAATTCCAAGAACCTTTACTGTATGTTAATTCACTTGCAAGATCGGTTCCTCTTGTAGCCGGTTCCAACCAGTCACAAGGTTAATAAGGTTCAGATTTTTCTTTCTGTTCTGTCTCTCTCTTTTTTATCTTTGACAAAGACCCACAACACAGAGAGAGAGAGAGAGAGAGAGAGAGAGAGAGAGAGTTTTAATCCTAAGATTAAAAGACTAATGAGCCGGTGTATGAAATAATCCATTATCATGGGTCTATACGCACCGAGTGTGTGTGTGTGTGTCCTGAGTTTATTGAAGGTTGTTGAGAGGGAGTTACACCCCTGACCTTGGTCTCCAGCCACGACGCACAATAGTTGTCCTGGTTCCAAACTTTGTCTCAGTCTCTCTAGAAAGTGAACGAGGACAACGGTCCAGGAAGGGGGGTGGGGGGGGGGGGGGATGGTGGATAGAGAGAAATCTAAAACAATAGATCTTTCAGACCTCGGGGGATGTGACCACCGAGATGAGGGTGTAAACCGTTTGAAAAGACGAGCAGTCATCTTCATAGCACTTCCTGCCATTTTCATCATCTGCTTACAAGAAACAGTTACTCATATTACGTAAAAAAGGAAAATAAATGAAGATAGAAAAACACTTATCGCAGCTTCTTTGCTAATTATTAACTGCATCATCCACTTTAGATAACAGGGTGACATCACGGACCTACAGCAGGGTTTTTCAAAACACACCACATAACATGCCGCGCTATGCTTCCAGGCATGCTAAAGGCATTAGCTGAGAAAGTACACAAAGTCATTACTTGCCCATTAGTAGTGTAAATGACTTACTATAGAAACAACAACAACAACAGTATTAAACTGAGAGCATGAATTAGAAATCTTTGATTGGTAGCTGCACTTCTGTCAGGGCTGCTGTCATAGAAACCTGACCAATCAGCCTTTATTAAACCTGTAATGTTATTTGCTTTGTATAATCGCTTTATATGGTAAAAAGTGACACACACACATTGGCCACACACACACACAAACACACACGCGCACACACACACACACACACACACACACACACACACACACACACACACACACACACACACACACACACAAACACACACGCGCACACACACACACACACACACACACACACACACACACACACACACACACACACACACACAGAGAGAGAGCGAGAACTGTGCTAAAGTATCACATAGGTGTGGAAAAATGCTGGTTAAGTAAGAATGCTTTCAAAAATAAAGTGTTAATAGAATTTATTTATTTATTTATTTTATTTTATTTTATTTTTTTTGTCAATTAACAAAGTGGGAAGTACATGAACAGAAGAGAAATCCAAATCTAATTAATATTTGGTAGGACCAAATACTTTGCCTGCAAAACCCGAATTGAAATCAGTTCTTCTAGGTACCCGTGCACACAGTTTACGAAGAAACAGGTAGATTGATCAAAACATCTTGGAGAACTGACCACAGATCTTCTATGTACGTAACCTGCCTCAAATCCTTCTGTCACTTGATGTAATCCCAGACAGACAGTGTGATGTTAAAATCAGAGGTCTGTGGGGGCCAAACCATCACTTTTGAATTGAATTGAATTGAAGTTTCAGGACTTCTTGTTCTTCTTTACACTGAAGAAAGTTCTTCATGAAATTGGCTGTATGTTTGTGGTCGTTAACCTGCTGCAGAATATACATTTTGGGACCAATCCAATGTCTCCATGATGGCATTGAGTGATGGACAATTATCTGTCTGTATTTCTCATCATTGAAGACACCATTCATCCTGACGAAATATCCAACTCCATTTGTAGACTTACAAGGAACATCCGCCATGCTTTACTGTTGCCCGCAGACACTCATTATTATACCACTCGCCAGCCCTTCAGGAAACAACCTGTCTAATGTTACAGCCAAATATTTCAAATATTTGAGCAACTGCTGCCATATTTCCTGCTGCACCCCAGTTCCCATATTTTCATGCATAGTTGAGTCACTTAGCCTTGTTTCCATCTTAAAGGTTTGGCTTTGGGGCTAAAATTCTTCCATAAAGACCACTTCTGGTGAGATTTCTTCAGACAGTAGATGGATATACCTGGGTTCCAGTGGTTTCAGACACTTCTTTGCTTAGGGCACTGCTTAACATCTTCTGATGTCAAATGTACATAAGCATGATCATCTAAGTTTCCTTGGCCGACCACTGCGTCTACAGTCCTTATCAGTTCCTCTTTTTGTGCTTCTTCAAAATAGCTTGAACAGCACATCTTGAAACCCCAGTCTGCTTCTAAATCACTGCTTGGGATTGACCTTGCTGATATAACTACCTTGTATCTTGTTGCTGTGCTCAGTCTTGCCATGGTGTATGACCTGTCTTCCACAACCTCACCTTAGTATCAGAGTTTGGTTGTAACTCACCCAGGTTTGATCCTCCACACCAATTTTCTACACCTTCCTAAACATTTGCACAGTGTGGTATATACAGACGTACAGACATACAGACATACAGACATCTCAGACCCATGGTAAATGTTAAGGTTTGTGACAGCACAGCTGGACAAATGGACAGATGAGACCAAAATGGAGGTGTTTGGTCTTGTTGCCCAGTGCCAAACAGCATTTCAGCTGAAACAACTCGCACAGGACCTGGGCACCTTGTAGTTATTGGGTCAACCATGAAGTCCTCTGTATACCAGAGTATTGTACAAAACCTCAATGAACTGATACCATATGCATACTTTATACTTCGAACAGAATGCAACTAAATGTCTGAGTGGTAATGAAAAATGTTAATAGGTAATCTGTTTCTGTAGCAGTTAAACATAACATGTGCAAATCATGCAATCAAAAACAAGTGGGAAAATGGTTGACCGGGGAAACCTGATAGTCCACTTCCTTGCTTTCTTTGTTTGCTTGCTTGGAATCCTTACTAAATGAACAACTTTCCGAAAGGTACAGTAGCCAAGGTGGTGGCCATTTTGTGAGCTAGTTTTCATGCAGCTCTCTTCTTTGCCAGCTCTCATCATCCTTTGTGCTTGCTATGGGTCCCGGGGGGTAAACACACCGTTCTGACCTGGTAAGAAACATAACCGTATACAGGCGGTGGGTTTGTGTTTACAAAACAGCACCTCATCTGAAGAAGTGAAGGTAAACATGGGGTGTAACGCTATGTGATTCCCTAAGCTATGCTGACTCAGCACACTTCTTGTTGCCACAACACTGGGACAGTGTGTCAATGAGAATCGCATTGTAATATGATTTGGTTGAAGTTCATAAAAGAGCCTCATAAAATCTGAAATGCTCTGCATCCTCATGACAGTGTGTGTGTGTGTGTGTGTGTGTGTGTGTGTGTGTGTGTGTGTGTGTGTGTGTGTGTGTGTGTGTGTGTGTGTGTGTGTAAGTTTAGTCAGGTCAGTTAGACTGAAGAAGAGAGTGTGTCACACTGTGTGTGTGATAGAATGACCGAGACCGTGCCTTTACTCTGTAGCCGGTTCAAACTGGTTTATCTTTAACTCTATGCCCAGAATGAGTGCATAGTAATGTGCCACCTAATCTGCACACACTGACCTTTCGATGAGACGATGAGAGTGTGTGCATGTGTGTGTGTGTGCAGTAGAGTAACACACTCACTCATGACCAGAAGTCATCGGCGTCTTTGGTGACCATGGTGTTGTTGTTGGCTCTCCAGCCATCTGTCTGACTCTAATGCGGCCTCCTGAAAAGAGGATTAGTTTTGTTATCTTTGTGATCAACATGTGACAGTGATCAAAAGCAAAGCAGACGTTGCACCCCTTTAGTATGACATCGCAGGTAATTCCTGTTTACACTGCATCTTGTTTTGGTCAGAGCATTGCCGACAACAACCTCCTTAATCCTCGCTTTCTAAACAACCGTGCAGCAGCTCCGGTAAACCATGAGGCATCACACTGGCATTTTCACTGCGTTTGCATCACCGACTGTTTCGCAAATCATTAAACCTGACTAAACACAGTGCCACAGATATAGAGAATTCATGTGGGTAACAGTGCCCAGAGGTGCTATGCTTCCTGAAAGACCGCATCCCTCACCAGAAACTTCCTGCTTTAAAAAAAAAAATCACCCAGGTCAAGTAGCAAACAGGAAGATCATCTTTGCCAGCTTTAAATGTTAGATAGAACATTTACATGCTATGCAATACTTCAGACTGTATTTGTTGAGTAAACCAAATATGTACATCTACGTACTTCTACTGTACATCCGATCATACTCTAAAGGAAACACCATTAAAGCAAACAAGTCTGATCCACATCACCCTACAACCCACAGCACCCAAAGGATCCACCGCTAACATCTTGGTGCTAGACACCACAGCACACACACATAGATCAAAAAAACAAGGTTCTGCTTGTTGACATGGCCTAGATTAACCCACAAGTGAGTCAGCCTTCTGACTCTTCTGGACTTCTTCTTAGTCCCATATTCCATATTCATAACTCTTTTTCAGTCTTGTTGTCGACCACTGTTGCCACGACAACACAGAATTCTACATTTAACGGCATGCAAAACAGGAAGTGAGGCATAAATCAATTGCACGTTGTTTGTACAAAGTGTTTGATTACCGTTCGCCAACACTAACATGTTCCAGGAGTTCATGCTAAAAGAACTTCAAGTTGCAGTCCTTGATGAGCCTAGTTCTAAGTCATGTGGCTGCTTTGCTCGAGTTGTGCTTGTGTTGTGCGAGTCAGCTATGCCTCCAGGAGCGGGGCTGTAATTAGGACGTATGTCTCATACTTTCCTTAAAACAAGAACTTTGTAGCCAACATTTTTTTGAATCTGCTTAGAAACACATAGTGACTAACACCAGGGATTATTTTTGGGCCTGGATTCTTTCACATGGTGCCAATTGCTATATTTCTTTCACATTTTTCTTGTAAAGGCTTGTTTTTCTTGCACAGCAGTCTGGAAATAGAACGGTTTGTCATATTTGAATTACGTTGCTGAAGTTGCATTTTACTCTTTTATGTCGCAATCTGTTTGTGCATTGTGTACAGATATCTTTATACAAGTACTAAGTCCAAGGATGCCATGCTGACTAACTACATTATCATTTAGTAATTGAATTCGAGGGCGACACATATACATCAAAACTGCTTCCATTTCACCATGTAAAAAAAGACAAACACCCTTTGTCTAAGTTGACTTTATGCCAAAAATGATATCACACTTAAATGATTCAGATCACTAAACTAATTTTAATATTACTCAAGATAACCTGAGTAAATACAAAATGCAGTTTTAAATTAACATTTCATTTATTAAGGGAAAATAAATGTGCCAGCCTTGGCTGCAATAACCACAATCAAGCATTTGTGATAACTGGTTGTGATAAGTCTTTCACATCACTGTGGTTGAATTTTGGCCTATTTATTTATTTTAAATTTTTTGCAGAATTGTTTTAATTCATCCACATTGGAGGGTTTTCAAGCATGACTAGCCTTTTCAAGGACCTCAAGATTTAACGGACTTTGATTCGGCCACTCCAAAACCTTCATTTTGGTTTTGACTTTGGATCATTGTCCTCCTG
Source organism: Clarias macrocephalus (assembly GCA_011419295.1). Taxonomy (NCBI): domain Eukaryota; kingdom Metazoa; phylum Chordata; class Actinopteri; order Siluriformes; family Clariidae; genus Clarias; species Clarias macrocephalus. The sequence goes on along the minus strand of JAAGKR010000326.1, from coordinate 188,711 downwards.
CATAACTCTTGAGCTAGATCTCACAAACTGATGCCCGGACATTGTCCTTCAGGATTGTCTGGTAGAGAGCAGGATTCATGATTCCATCTATTTTGACAAGTCCTCTGCAACTGATCCAGAATGCAGCAGCAGGTCTCGTTTTCAACCTTCCCAAGTTCTCCCACACCACCCCACCCCACTCCTCGCTCCCTGCACTGGCTTCCTGTAGCTGCTCGCATCAAATTCAAAACACTGATGCTTGCCTACAAAGCTAAAAATGGCCCAGCACCCACTTACCTCTCTGCTCTAATCACACCACGCACTGCACCACGTTGCCTCTGATCCTCCAGCACTGCTCGCCTCATCCCAGCATCTCTCAGGGATCGAGGGCGGCATTCATCCAGACTCTTTTCTGTTCTGGCACCTAGGTGGTGGAACGAACTTCCTCTAGATGTTCGTACAGCAGAGACTTTGACGATCTTTAAACAACGACTCAAAACGTATCTATTTCTCCAGTACTTACAGGACTACCCCCCCCCCCCCGCCCCCCCAAAAAAACCCTCTTCCCAGTTGTGTTAGACTAATGGCACTTAGTTATTGACCTAGTTAACCCAGTGTAAGTATCTATCCAGTGATATAAACTTTAAAGCACTTTTTGTAAGTCGCTCTGGATAAGAGCGTCTGCCAAATGCCTAAATGTAAATGTAAATGTCATCCAGGTCCTGAAGCTTCAAAGCAGCCAAACACCATCACCATCAATGTTTGACTTTTGGTATGATGTTCTTTTTATGAAATAGCCTTACAGTAGATGTAATGGGACACACACCTTTAAAAGAGTTAAAGTTTTGTCTTATCAGACAGAATATTTGACCAAAAGTCTTGGGGATAATCAAAATATTTTAGGTAACATGAGCAGGCAGCATGGTTGCATGATGGTTAGCACTGTTGCCCTGCACCTCCAGGGTCTGAATTTGAACCCTGCTTTGGATCGGTGTGGAAGGAGTTTGCATGTTCTACCCATACTTGGTGGATTTTCCTGTTTCCTCCCACATTCCAAAAGACATGCAGATTGGGCTAATTTGCATTCCCAAACTGCCTGTAGTGCACGAATGAGTGTATAGATATGTGAATATAGTGAATTGGCACTCTCTCCAGGGTGTATCCCACCTCTTGCCCTCAGTCTCCTGGGATAGGCTCCAGGCCCCCTGTGACCCTGTATACATCCTGTATGTTCTTTTTGGCCAGCAGTGGCTTTCGCCTTCGAACTCTCACATGGATGCCATTTTGCCCAAGTTCTTTCTTTTTGTTGAATCATAAACACTGATTGAGGCAAGTGAGGCCTGCAGTTTTTTAGCTGTTGTTCCGGGTTCTTGGATTGAGTTCCTGGATGAGACATCGCGGTGCTCTTGGAGTAACTCTGGTTGGCCGGCCACTCCTGGGAAGGTGTCTGGCAAGGTTCACCAAGTTTTCTCCATTTGTAGATAACGGCTCTTACATGGTTTGCCTTAGAAATTGCTGTATTACTCTTTTCAGATTGATACATCACTTACTTTGCTTCTATCTGTTCTTGAATTTCTTTAGATCATGTTGCTTTTTAAGATATTTTAGCATACTTCACTTCGTCAGACATATTCTATTTAAGTGATTTCTTGATTCAAGTAGTCTGGCAGTAATCAGGCCTGGGTGTGGCAAGTGGAAATACTTTTTCACATACTGTAGGCCCAGGCAGATTTAGACAGCAATTGCATTTACTTGGGTTATCTTTGTGTAATCTTAAAATTAGCTTGATGGCCTGAATCATTTATGTGTAAAAAACAAACAAACACATTTCTATATGTTTCATCTGCCACGGTGGGGCATTTCCTGAATAATCACCTGAACTGTTTGTTCAGAATCTGACCATGTGACCCAAACTCTCATTCAGCAACATGATTAAATGTACTCCTTGTAATACATTTCTATAGCACCAATATAACTGAATAAATGGATGTTTATTTAGGATTCATGGAAGGAGTCTCCAGTGTCATAGGTAAAGGGATATCTTTAACACTGCAGACATGGAAAAGTCTTTATGTCTGAGACATAACTCTTGTTAACATGACAAAAGAGAAAAAAGAAAGTGACGCAATTGTTGAATCCTAGTAAGAACTTGCAATTTGTTTCTTTCAGTCTCTCTCTCTCTCTCTCTCGCTCACACACACATACTAATACACAGTCCATCAATTTTTGTCGTAGACTGCAAGTACAGACATGATTCCACCCACATATTAAGAATAATTTCTCACAAACCCTCAGGACTCTCTGGTCATAAACTGCAATGATCGCAACGTTTTATCAAATTAAATCACTGATCTAACCTGTTTGGGGTTTGTGCATGTATTGTCATATCCTCCACCGCAGAGGCCCAGTTTTGGCTGATCCCCACCACCATCAGATATCATGGAGATAAGATCAAGGCATGTGTGTAAAGGAACGTTGTTCTGAAAAAAAAAAAAAAAGGTAAACAGTGGTACAAATAATGTTCCTTGAAAAAACATTTTGTACCTTTTCAATAAATGGACCCTTATTGGTATAATAATAAAAAAAAACCCTCTAATGATACAATTTTTTACCTTTTAGGGTACAACTGACATGATGGTACATAATTGTTCTACCATAAAGGCTACAGAATGTTCTGGACAGTGGAAGGAGTTTAGCTTTTCCTCAGAACAACACTGGAGATTCTGACAGAGAACAGAGGAGGAGAATCCAGCAAGCTGTTACCACAGGTTAAGCTATTAAGTCTTAAATAATACTTATTCTGAGAATATAAAACTTATATTATTTTATTTTTCCTTGTTTTTGTTATCTTTGGCCAGCTTATTTGAAACATTGTCTTTCAATGTCAATTACATAGCTTAGGGTAGCATGTAGATAACAACCCTTATCATGCTAACATACTGCCTTGTGTAGCTTAGCACAAACATGTAAACTCACGGTGGCTAAGATATTGCCTTATGTTCTAATCTATTTCACCCCATTTTGGATACCTTTAGCTTACGGTAGCTATTTGGTTTAGTTTTTGGTTAGCTTATGACACTGCTATCTATATCTTATTTAGCACAAACACTTTAGCTCTAGGTGGCTAAAATACTGGGTTATGTAGCTCACAGATTTTGTGATATTCAGATTAAAAAAAAAAAAGTTGTTATAAGTCGTTGTATGACATTACAAAAACTTGCCATTAGTGATTGTTGATGATGATGATGATGATGATAACATCCATTTTTTTATTGTGTTATCATGCTCATGTTTTTTCGTCTTTTTTATTGTGGCAGTGAAAATCAGCCACCTGTTTGATAGAAAGCAAATGCAAACAAGCAGGGAAGATACAGAAAGCCACTGACTGATGATGACCACGACTGGGGTCTGGATTTGGGATGAATCTCTTGTATTTTTGAAGTGAAAGGACACACGATAAGTATCTGTCTGCACCTGTGACTGCATACAACCAGTACATGGACTGACGTCAGGTGAAGGGAGTGTTGCCACTGCTGATCACAGGGTCTGTGTGCAGTGTAAAGCAGTGTATCGTAAGCAGCAAAAAACACCATGGAACTGCCAGGTATGCCATACAGTATTCACTTGTGTCTTCATTTGAACAGGAACTGCTTTTCGAGAGTGGCACAAAGATGTATGACTGTGCATAGGGTATAAAAGTGGGCTTTTACAAACCTAACACCCTTTCTTCATCGTGCGCTCTTCTTGTTTACACTGTTTTACCCTGAATGTGTGTTTTTTGTATGGCCATATTTATGCAATAAATGTGTCTTCTGTGTATATGATCATCTGTGTCCCTCTCCACTCAATCCTGGACATTTTCATTGTGAGTGAGTACTGTAGGTTATGCACAGGTTGTAAGAGTGAGCTTTAAAAAAATTTTTTTTAGTTCTTTTGCCTGTCAGTTAACTATATTCAGGGCGGCAAGGTGGTGTAGTGGTTAGCACTGTCGCCTTGCTGGTCCGGGTTTGATCCCCGGCCAGGCTCGATTCCCGTCTCTGTGTGCATGGAGTTTGCATGTTCTCCCCGTGCTTGGTGGGTTTCCTCCGGGTACTCTGGTTTCCTCCCACAGTCCAAAGACATGTAGATTAGGCTAATTGGCGTTCCCAAATTGCCCGTAGTGTGTAAATGAGTGAGTGAGTGTGTGTGTGTCTGTGCCCTGCGATGGATTGGCACCCTGTCCAGGGTGTACCCTGCCATGTGCCCTAAGTCTCCTGGGATAGGCTCCAGGCCCCCGTGACCCTGAATACAGATTTTTGTCTTCTCTGGTGTGAATTACAGTATTATTCATGATCGTTCATGCCTCATCTCGTATGGCCTTACTAAACAAAAAGAGTCTTCGAAAAAGTAAAAGAAGATTTTGTTTTCTGTTTATGATTGAGCAGGATGATTGTCACATCATTTTGGAGAATAAACTCCAGGCTACAAGATCGTGTTCACAAAAGTCTTGTACACAAATGTTATAAAGGTGGTTTGTGGTGATATTTCAGTGACTTTGTTTTTGTTGTTTTTAATAATCATGCATAACTGTCATTTTCACCAAAATACAAATTTGTACATACATGCTGCTCATATATTACTGTAGCCCAGTTTGTACTGAATAATTAGCCTTTAGACATTTATATGTTTATAAGTAACTGAAAAATATACAAATGCCAGGGTCTGAAGACACCTGCAGACGTCTAAGGGATTTATTAAATATTATTTATTTAATATTTAGCTTTTCATCCAATGATGTAAGCCATTTGCACACAATTTATTTAATTATGTAATTATGACCATAATATTAAGTATATTGTGCATGTAGGGTTTACTATCCACTGCCCACTGCGAATAGCAACAGCTGTGATTTGCTGAAGTTGCTGAGGTCGTTTGAGAGACTTCCAGATATGTATAGTCACCGGGTTTGTGCACATCTCGTTACAGTGTTTTTGATGCTTTTTGTTTAATTTCTGCTCTGAAAGAAATGTTAGGTAAATGCAATGGTAGTGAAAAGTGGGTAAAATTTTTTTATTTTTATTTCATTGTATATATAACTTTTCACAAACTGTTCAACTGTACAATTCTAACTTTTATGGAATATGGAAAATTCTATTTTATATACTGTACAATTTTAGTATGATTGTATTTTGTGAAAGGTTTTTCAGATAGTATATTTGTGGAAGTATATATTTTTACAGAATATTTTACTTTAATATAAGGCAGTGTTCAAACATATGCATTTGATACATGTTCATAGTTTCTGATAGCACATTGATTGAGTGTCATATTCAATGGGAAAATAACTTTTTTTTTTTTTTTTATAGTTCTTAGAGGAACACATTAGACACCATTAGGGGCCAAAAGGGCTTGTCACTGGGGTGGTACCTTCAAGGACAAGCTTTGATTAGGGTACAATAATGTACCAGCAAGTTTAGAAAACAAAAGGTTAATTTTTGTTGCCCATTGTACAAATAATATCCTTCATGGCACAAACAGAATTGGTACAAATTTGAGTATCTATATTAAGGTACCATTATGTGCCCTTGAAAGGTACAGCCCCAATGGGTTGTACCTTTATTAGTACAAAACTGTACCTTTATTTCCTAGAGTGTATGATGAGGTTAACGCTATTCTGGACAAACATCTGGAACAAGAGTGGTTCCTCTTTACCGGAGGAAATAGGATGCAAGAGACACAGAGTCATGAATGTTTAACCAGATTGAATGGGATAATGAGAATTGGATTACCGTCAAACACAAACACCTTACCATAGGATGTAGAGACAATGACTCAGGTAAGCTTTCTTGTGCAATAAGCTAGAAAGGGAACATTCTGTGTTAGGAAAATACCCGAAACCATAGTGGTGTGATGAAATGGCCTTTTAATTAACATGAACCATGTTTAATGGTTTATTCTTTGTATTATTACTGCAGCAATTGTATTTTTCTTAAAATACAAATAATATATTTGTATATTATCTCTTTACAGTTACATTTGTTACTGTTTACAGTTATACCCATTTCCTCTCTTTCTGGAGACCCCTGCCAGAACTATTTCTTAAAGTTCCAGGTTGCTTTGCATTTGTCTGTGAGGTTTTTGTATTCGTGTGCTCGAATGTGCTAAGCAATGCAGAAATGTCATGGCAGCCATTCCGACCAATCAGAATCCAGACATTAATAGCACATTTGTTTGCCATCATCTTTCTCAAACACCATGTTGCAGCCTGTTCAGCCCCAAATGACCAATATAAAATATGTCGAGGAAAAATAAACTTATGAGTACATCAATGCTGCAAATTTTTAGTCTCAATGTTCATTATAACTTTTCAATGGAGTTACGGCTATTCGTAAATACACTATCTAGTCTAGGATTCCTTCCTCTCGTAATTTCTGGTCAGACTCCAAGAAAAGCGCGATGTCTCCTTGCTGAGGTGGCCCTTGACCTCAGTTAAATTAAGCGGCTCCCATTGTTATGATTATCAGAAGACAGTTTGGCTGGGCTCCGCAAGGCCAGCGCCAACACTTCCTTCCGCTTGCTGGGGGACGACGGGGAACCAGGGAATTCGGGACATATTCAGGCAGGAGCATAGATACAACAATACAGTTCCAAACATATTTCTTTGTCAGACAATAGATGCACAAATACCATGCATTCCAGTTTCTTGCAAAAGTGGCAGATTTTTTCAGCACATACACAATCTGGACATTTCTATCATCTGACTAATGCTGTTCCTCTCTGGATTCAGTTGTTTGGGTTGTGGTTGGGGAAATGGAAGGGGGGAAAAGGAAAAAAACCAACAAACAAACCCCTCATTCAAAACACAAACTGTCATCCATTGCAAGCTCCAGGAAAAAAAAAAGCAAGAACAAGCGCTGTTTTACATTCACAGAGTGTAAAGCAGCTGTCCGCACCCATACAGTATGTTGAGAAAGACTTGTTTATTATAGATGCAGACAGGATTTGAACAATTATCCTAAAAGGCTATTTTCCGTTTCAAATAAACTAGCAGGAGATATTTATAGCACACCACCATGGGAGAGCATTTTTCTCATTTTAGGCCCAGCACGACCTTTGACAGAATTACTGAAGGGTTAGTAATGTTAGAACTGTCAGAGATCAATGTTTAAATGTGTACAATTCTGAAACACTTTTTGCTGTTAAAGGCATACAACTTATCTGTTAATCTAGTTTGCTCACAGGATGTTCTGTGCTTCTGAAGAAGCTAATGACCTCTATCCAGAGTCCAAAACCTTAAAAAATTGAAAGGTTGCTCAAGCCTGATAAATACATTCCAGGACACCCCTGGTCTATGATTTAATTCTGGATATATAAAAAAAAAATCATGTATATATATATAAGATTGAAATGAGTATTATAATCTATTATAATATAGGAAACCATAAATAAATGAAACCATTAAAAAATAATTATATCCAATATTTTATTATTATTATTATTATTATTAGTAGTAGTAGTAGTAGTATTAAACCACCAACTCAGTTCTATTTGAGTGCTCTCCTGTCAATCATAGTGATGCCAGCTAATAATTTGTGAAATTTGTTAAAATTAAATAAATTCTAAATGGATGTTTTAAATAGTATTATTTAAATTTTAAGGTTAATAATAATTAAGTAGGTGGCTTAGTGGTTAACGCTGTCGCCTTGCATCTCCAGGATCCAAGTTTGATTCCCACCTCAGGGTCTGTGTGCATGGAGTTTGCAAGTGCTTGGTGGGTTTCCTCCGTGTACTCCAGTTTCCTCCCACATGTGTGTGTCTTTGTGTGCTCCATGTGATGGATTGTGCCAATGTCCAGGGTGTACCCCACTTGTGCACTAAGGTCATGAGTGAGTGATAATCAAGTACAATAACTAACTCTGGTGTCCATTCTACTCATATACAATTTGTTTAAATATTTTGGTAATAATAACATTTTATTCTGTATATTATTCATTTCCATATTTAAAGATTATGCATTTATTAATTTATTTAAATTCTGCTAGAGAGAAAGGGGGCGTGTCAGCAGGGGGCGTGACGCAATTCTCGTGAGCGGCTCCTCAGGATATAAATACCGCGAGCGCTGCGGCGTGTGCTGCACTCAGCCTCGAGCGAGCACACAGAGCGCGCGGAATAAAATCTCGTTTAGTCTCTCGAGAACTGGCGAGAACAAAGAGAAAGTTCCGCAGCCGCAGGAGAACAGAGAGTCTCAGTGGAACAGACCGCAGAGAAAGATGGCGAGCTACACGACGAGGTCAGACAGCTGCCGGGTGTGTCCCTCGGCACGCGCTAACCGTTTCGACACGGCTTGCCGCAAGCGCGCGGTGCCCAACATCTTCGAGCACGTGAGCGAGGAAGCGCTCGCGCGGCTCTTCCGCAAGGCGGGCGACGCGAAGGCCGAGGAGCGCGTGCGGAGCATCTTCTCGTGCGCCAACGACCCCGACGAGACGGCGCGCGCTCTGATGGCGCTCAAGCAGCGCAAGAAGGACAAGTTCCTGCAGATCGCGCGCACACTCCGCGGCCTTCTGAAGCTGCGCTGAGGATGCACTTCACACGGCTCCGGTAGAAGAGCCGCAGGACAGATACCGAGCGGGAAGCGGACTCCGAGTCCACACCGCGCTCACATGCTCAGGGACACGGAGGGAAAACTTCCAGTCTCCAGAGAGAGAGAGAGAGAGAAAGAGAGAGAGGCGCTCACAGCCCGGCGGGGAAAACCGCGTATGGCAAGCCAAAAGGTCCAGGAGTGCTTAGAAATGGACCGTTTTACCGGCGGGTGAAGTGCCGGTGCCATGCTGTGATGATGAAGCACAAACAGCAGCTCTGAGATGAAGCTCAGCTCTAATAAATGCACATCATACAGGAACGCATGAAGGAACGTCCAGAAACTTCTCATGAACTTTTGCAAAGACTGATGCACCTGATATTTTATAGAAATATTAATTTTAATATTATCACAATGCTGTGATGACATTTTGGTCATGAATTTTCACCCGTTTTGTATTTTTTTTGCAATAAATTATTAACGTTTGTTTAAATCCTTGTTGTGATCATTCAATGCAATTGCACTGAGTTAAAGATAAGTTTGTGAGAAATGAAAATAATCTGGGCCATCTAAGCTTCGTAGGTCTATTAGCGATTCCACATGTCAGGTTATGGTAGAATAAACAACTAGAAGACAAATGATGTTATATTATACACTCCTCAGTAGTACAATTTTAGTCAAACCCCTAATAAAAAAGAAAAAACTTAAGGCTGCTTAATTTTATTAATTAACTCTTGTAATTAAACTATATTAATCAGTGAAGGTACATCAGTGCTCATTTAAAGTCCCACCGATGGAATTTATGGATATTGGGTTCATCATGATCATTTCTAAAGCAAGCTCTAATACAGTAAATTAAAATAATAATAATAATAATAATAATTAAGGCATTTCGATGCTGGAGCCCAAAGAAATTACTTAAATTATCATAATGATATTAGAGATCACCCTGTATTTAAATCTCCCTCTTACAAAGTAAATAGCTGACACATCTGTGTCAACATCTGGCAACAACCCTTCCCTGATTAATGTTGCTCTGATGGAAAAGTCTTACTCAGCACTCAGATCTTAATCTTGATCTCTGAACACCCACGCCTGAGGCGTCAGTGAATTTTGCCCTGGATTACATAATCGCATTGATGTCATCCTTTGTCCACGACTGATGCACTTCAGTAGCTGCGAGTCATGCAGCGGATTTGCATTTAAGGCAGCGCTCATGCCAAATAAGTCTCATACTGCAGCTCTGTTGTGTTCCCGATCCTGATTAGGAACAGGCAAGGACTGATTTAAATCTATGCGTTTGTTATAATATGTTAAAGTTTCCATAGTAACCATTAATTCACATGGCATTGATGTAAGATTAAACAAAAAAAAAAATAGGGTTAGGGTTTTCTTTTTCCATGAAGTAAACACTTGTTACGAAATAACAAACCAACGACAATGTCAGGGCTGCTGTTGATGAAGTTAATTACCATTTCTGACCAATCAGATGCAAGAAATGTGACATAATCAATTTTAAGTTGCTGAACTATTTTGATTTAAAAAGACAAAGATGTTGCTGCTGAACTCCGAAATTCACTGGTAACCGTTTCCTGAGTTTGGGTGTAGGTGTCTATTTAGTTTCAGCAGGTTGGTCGGGGTTTGTTTCAATTCCTCACACGCTCCACTACTGAGATAAGCACTAAGTAAAGAGGATCTGGTTTCTCTCAGTCAGCTGGGGTTTACCGTTTAGAGACTCTTCCTGCTATGTGGCATAAAACACCGGTAGGAACCAGTTCACCCAAGATTCATCCATTGTGTAGATAAGAGCTTAATTACATTATAACAACATCTATCCTTATAAACACATTATCTCAGGACTTCCTGCTGGCGTCAAGCGACGGCTAGTTCCATCATAAGCACTTGTTTGGATAGCATGATGCTAGCATTTAACAGACACGAGACACGCTGTGTGCGAGTGTTGAGGTGTGGCCAGGTTTAGGGTTGGGTTTGGGATAAGAGCTAGTGAGGGAAGGAGGAGGATTAGCGGATAGCCGCTAAGCTTATCGTTCTGGTACTGTAGGTAGCGGCTCGACTGGTACAAACCAGCTACGGGCAGCTTGGAGTGCGTCATCTGACATCTGACTACCTGAATGCCACGTGTAGAGCCGGGCAGAGGCAGAAATTTACCTCAGACACAGAGTTCTCATTTATATTCATAAGGTGGACTGATCTGAAGCACTCGCTCTCTCAGGTAAACATTGATGATACAGAACAAAAGACCTAAAAAAGCAAGCTCTAGTACATCCACTACCCCATTTTTTCGCCCCATTTCTCTTATTCAGAATGGACCTAGTTCTATTTCTTTTACTTATGTATCTGCACCCGAAAAATCTCCACACAACTTCCAAAGTGTGAGAAAATCATATCGCGAGAGAAACTCACCTCAATAATTGAGAACATGAATATTAACTTAATTAAATAATAATAAAAAAGGACAGAATATACACTTGTCGGACACTTTAATAGGAACACCTGTTTACCTGCTCTATTATCCAGTCCATGGGCTTCCAGTCAAAACTTTGTGTTACTCTAGTCTTCATGTCAGATCTGGGTATTATTTTGGCTGATGGACCATGGTTCATTTCATGAATGGTTGGTGTGTCTGTGTATGTTTCAGTATATGCAATAAATCACAGTATGATGTAACTGAGTAAAGGATTTAATAATTCTGATCATTTTTACACTGCATTTGAAATTATTTTAAAGATCTATTCATCATCAAACGCAGAATTTGTTTTATATTTTTTAACACTGCATGCATATTTATAAATCCATTGTGCTGTGGTAAAATAGAATTGGGTTCAGTCATTAGAAATACTGTAATACACACTCTTACTTGTTAACAAAACTTATTAAAGCTGGAATAGATAAATATGTTAAGCTGATACACTCATGTGGCCTACCAGTCCAACATTCCCTGGCTTTCTCTGAGGTCATTGTGGATGAAAAGTTCTCTGCGTTTGTATCTGTGTGTGTGTGTGTGTGTGTGTGTGTGTGTGTGTGTGTGTGTGTGTGTGTGTGTGTGTGTGTGTGTGTGATTATCTGATGGAATGCCACTCCTTCATTTCCAGCTTGAACTGGTTGGAGAGTGCGATAGAGGAAGTGATACAGACGCAGAACAAAGGAAAAGGGAACAGAGAGAGAGAGAGCGAGAGCAAGAGCGAGAGAGAGAGAGAGAGCGAGAGAGAGAGAGAGAGAGAGAGAGAGCGAGAGAGCGAGAGACTCACTGCCTTCAAATGAGTTTGTTAAATCAGTAGCTTGGAGCCTGGATACTGTTTAATGGACAAATCCTGGACGATGTCTTCCAAAGAAATGTCTGCTCTCCTTGTGAGTCAGAGTTAAAAGGATGCGTGTTGTTAAGTGCATATAAAGAAGGTAAACCATTGTGGCGTTACAGACGTAAAACGTATTAAACAACCACTTCCTGTTTGTCACCTAGAAACAAGAAAAACACACAGACAGCAAGAAGTTTGACCTCCAGTTAATCCTAGCGTGCTGTCCCGCAATCGTTTTAACCTCATGCTGATTCAGGTTTATGGTGTCCATAACAACATGTGGGATGATAACAACAAAAAAATAATAAAGTAATAAAAATAATAATAAATAAATAAATAAATAAATAAATAAATAAATTCCCAGAACAGTGTACTACTGGTGTGCGTTAATGCATTACAATGCTTGTCATTGTACTGAACCTAGGTCTTGTTTCTGTTTAGCTGTCAGTTTAGATTCAGGTTATGCCAAGCTCAGCACATGCTGACACACTCAACAAAGCCATTTTCATGTTTCTGACGCACATACCCTCAGCACACACAGTTTTAGACAGGGCTGTGACAAATGCCAACTGGGAACACCCAAGGGCTGAAGGGCACCATTTAGAGTTCAGTATTGGGTTAACGGTGGATGAAAAGGTTGGCAAGAAAGGCAGGAAGATCAGAAGGACAAGCGTCAGTTGACGTATTCCAATGGTGGCCAAGCATGGGGGTAGTAGTTTCAAGGGCTTTCCTCAGTGTGCCTCTGGGCATTTCCAAAACTCGTGAAAACTTCCTGAATACAGACAGCTGTCTGGAATCCCCCAATAAAGCTTTTCGTCAAAGGGATTTGAAATGCCATACAAATTCTTGTTATATTACTCACTCTGTCACTACAATCAGAGGCCCACTACGTGCTCTAAATGAATTGGTGCATTGTGTTTTGTGTGTGTGTGTGTGTGTGTGTGTGTGTGTGTGTGGTGTGTGTGGTGCGTCAGTGCCACATGTTTGAGCTGACCCCAGTTTTGTATTGCTGCCCAGAGTGTTGACACTCTGACGCATAACTGCACCCCCCCCCCCCACCCCACCAGCCAAAATATTTGCAATATTTAAGCAATAATACAAGTGTTGATATGACATACAAATTAATGTACACTTGGGAATGAAGATAAAAAAATAAAAATTTAAAAAAAGTTGGAGTTACACAATGAATAGCAAAACAATATGATTTTAAACATTTTAATGTTGTTCTTGTTAGTCTTTCGGCTGCTCCCGTCGAGGGGTCGCCACAGTGGACCATCGATCCTCACAACAACTTGGCACAGGTTTGACATCTTCCTGACGCAAATCCACCATTTTATCCCGGCTTGGGGAGGCAGGGAAGTATGGGGTTTGCCAACGCATTTTAAACATTTTAATGATTATATTTTAATGAAATGTTTGTTTATAATGAACTGGGACATGGAAAGTCCGATTTGGGTTTATAATGATCAATGTATGTGCAAATATTGTTGTAAAGAACAAACACATACACAAAAATTATACCCAAATGTCATCTCTTGGTAGAAATTTTTATTTTTTTTAAATATATATATTTTTTTATTTAATAGCGATTATAACTTTATTTAAGTAAATAAATGAAATAACAGCCTTTATGTTACATTAAATGAATTCTAAATTCCTTTCCCCTGCCTGCATCATCTCTTTCTCTTCAATAGTTATCATTTATCATCAACACTAAAAGCTGTTGTGTAACAGACACATGACTCATGGTTCAGTGACACAAGCCTGCTTTCTGTCAGGGTCTGTGGAGTCAGTCCCAATCGCAAACACTAATAAAAAGTCATTAACGCAGCCTCTGAATTTACCCCACAGGACACTGTGGCGCCTCCTAAACTGTGTCCCCGTCCTCGCTGTGTGTGTGTGTAGGATTTGGAACTGCTTGTACTTTCGACACCAGCCCCCGGTAGAGCATCCTGGCAGCCTCTCTTCACGCTTTTCTCCTCCTCCACCCATTGTTTTCCCTCCGTCCTCATGTCTGTCCTCTCTCTCCAGCCGAGAGAAGCTGCTTCCTGTCCGGCCCAGGCTGGCAGACTCTCTGTCTCGCGCAGGCTCCGGCGGCCATTGTTCTCGGGCTCTTCTCCTCTGTCCTCCTCCCATCTCGTCTCTCCTCGCCCTTCGTCCATCTCCACAGGTGCAGGACCGAGGAGGAAACGCTCCCTGCTGCAGCACAATGGCCTGAGCCACCTCCTATTGATGTATCTGTTTCTCTCTCAGTTTATTTATTGCCTCTGGGACGATTAGCCGATTGTGTGCAAAGAAATAGAGGAGTTTGTAGAGATGACAACGGTTTGGCTCATGATAAAGAGTTTGCAGTGATTGTTATTGCAGCTGGCTAATTATATATTCATGCATCTATACTTAGGGACAATGTAAAAGTCCAAGGCCCCAAAAAAGAAAGTTTAACATTTGACATTATTATCCTTTGAATTTATATAACATCACAAGTAGGTGAATAAAAATAATAATTTATTTTTCTATTATTATTATTATTATTATTATTATTATTATTATTATTATTATTATTATTATTATTATTTTTGTTGTTGTTGTTGTTGCTGCTGTTGGTGGTGGTATTGTTATTATTATTAATAATAATAATATCATAATATATAAATTAAATATATATTTTTAATTAATTAAATAATTCATACATCATGCATGTAGAACTACATGTAAAATTGATATTTATTATTGATATTTCTATTATTATTATTATTATTATTATTATTATTATTATTATTATTATTATTGTTTTTGTTGTTGTTGTTGTTGGTATTGTTGTTATAATAATAATAATAATAATTAATAATAATAATAAGCATCATCATCATAATATATAAATTAAATATATATTTTTAATTAATTAAATAATTCATACATCATGCATGTAGAACTACATGTAAAAATTGATATTTATTTATTTATTCACTTGTTATTATGAACCCCTTCTCTCATATCTGCTTTTGCATGTAGTGATATAATTCATTCTAGTGTCAGTTTAAAAATCATTAACATGTCTTTTAAAAATAATTAATCGATTTTAATAATAATAATAATAATAATAATAATAATAATAATAATATATAAATTAAATATATATTTTTAATTATTTAAATAATTCATACATCATGCATGTAGAACTACATGTAAAAATTGATATTTATTTATTTATTCACTTGTTTGCATGAATCCCTTCTCTCATATCTGCTTTTGCATGTAGTGATATAATTCATTCTAGTGTCAGTTTAAAAATCATTAACATGTCTTTTAAAAATAATTAATCGATTTTTATTTCAGATAATTAACTAATATGAATCCATTCATATGAATGTCATTTTACAAATCATAAAAATAATTTCATGTAATTTAGAGAAAACAGATTCAAGCTCTAAAGCTTTAACATGTTAAAATTATTATTTCTTTTTCAATCAAAATTAATTAATCTATTTTTAAAACAGGGTGTATATATGCTTAGATTATAATTTCTAATTATTTTCCAAATTTTTATGTTTTTTTTTTTTACTTTTTTTGAAATTAGAATTTTTAAAACAATATATCATCATCATCATCATCATCATCATCATCATCATCATAAAAAAAAAAAGTAAAAAAGTCCCCCCCCCCCCCCAACCCCAAGCCCCACCCCCCTCAGCTACACACTCTTGACTCTTGGACCTTGCTATCTTACACCAATAAATCATTCACGGGTGACGGAAGCGTAGTATCCCGTGTCTGATGTAAGAGATCTTGGTAATGGACGTGTCGACAGTTGCGGCTCATTCCTGCTTTAAACACAAACAGGTCCTCAGAGTCCAGCATTTTAGTCGGGTCAGTGTTCTTAGCACTGTTGCAATCAGCATGCACAGACAGTGCAAGGTCAGGTGTTGTATTAGTAGTGCTCAGAAAGAAATGGATCCTTCTTAGAAAACACAGGCCACACAGGATGTTGAACATAGAGCAACATAATGATCTACAGCAGGGTGCAATAGTCTGACTTCATTCCCAAGAACTGTTATTGTTTCACCAGTTATGAACAAATATATACCACAGATTCTTTTATTCAAAAGAATCTTCGAAATATCGTTATACGTGGAAGCTGGAGTCTGTAATTAAACAACCTCTAACAGCATTCTAATAGGCAGAACGGTAGCAGGAGTGGCTCAGTGGTTTAGGCATTGGAGTACGATTGAAACCCAACCAAACACCATCAAGTTGCCCCTGTTGGGCCTTTAACACTCAACTGCTTACATGCAAGATAAGATAGAAATGTAGGTCACACTGGATAAGGGTGTCTGCCAAATGCCATGAATGTAAATTATTATTCTTTAAACGCGAATAAAAGGAAATGGGTTAGTGCCAGGACCGAAATTATTAAATGGACATTCCACAATTAGACGTAAAAATGTGATTATATACAACAAACTTTAAATGTTGTTGGTGTTTTGGCTGCTCCCAGCAAGGGGTCACCACAGTGGACCATCCGATCCACACACAAGCTTGGCACAGGTTTATACACCGGATGCCCTTCCTGGCGCAACCCTCCCATTTTTTATCATACCAGTGGCTGGGGTTTGGGTATTGGGCGCGAGTCGAACCCGGGCTTTCGGCATGGCCGCCAAGAAACCTACCATTGCATCACTAATGCCCTCGTACAACAAACTTCAAATAATATAATATGTTGTAATATAATATTTGATCATTTGATCATTAATTGCTGTGAATTTGACTTAACTCTAGATTCATATTCAGTGCATATTATGTGCATTATAAATTCCTTAATAACTTTTTCATTTTAAACTCAAAAATAGATAGCAGGCCTACGCTTTTAACCCTGTTCAGATAAATATTGAAGCATTAGAAGTCTTAATCAGTGCGATTTTTTTTTTCTTACACACATCCCTGGCTTTCTTCTGAGGAAGTGCAACAATAATGGAGAGAGTGTTAACCCACCATCCTTCAGTGCTTGGCAGGAACTCGATAAAGGAAAGGGGAAGCCGATAAGCTTGTATTGCTTTGAGATCTGTATCAACGCGTGCAAGTGTTAGGCAGAGTGCCAGACAGACAAGACAGACAAGGATATTGGGCCATTTTCCACCCCCCCGATACCTTCCACCCTTTTTAGTCATGATTGAACCAGCCGTCTGGCAAACGCCCGTCACTTCCGCTGATGCAACAGGAAGCCGTTATTATAATGTCATTACAGCAGTGCGAAACCCGAATACGCAACATTAGTAAAAAATAAAAAATAAAAAATCTGAAAGCAAGTTAAGTGAACACAAAAACCACACAGGAATAAAAAACCGTGCTGCCATTTTGGACACTGTGTGTCTGATTACCTTACTAGCCCTGCGTCTCCAATCACTGCTCAATTTCAGGTCAGCAGTCTGCGTTTCGTCTTTCTTTCACACAACTTTGCTGCTTAAACCCTGGAAACTGCGGAGGAGGAAAATGTCACGTCTGTTTTCTCTTCCTAGTCTTAGCATCCTTATCCTTAATCCCCCCCCTTTACGTCTTCTGCCTCGCCGTTCAACGCTGACTCATCGTCCTGTGTCTGGATGAACCGATAGAGCGCGTGGAAATGAAATTTAGTGCCGAATGAAAAAGTTGAAAGAACGCGGATAAAACAGCGAGACAGAAAAAAAGGACGGTCTGCTGATAGGCAGTGGGTCACATGATCGACCTGCGCCCCTGCGGGATTAAAGCTACCACACGTCGGCTACGGTTACAGAGGATCCTGGTGGGGACTGAGCTGAGGAGTTAAGCAGGGGTCGCATTTACTGACTCACAGCTCGTCATTCCCGGAAACTGACTTCCAGTTTGTTCCCTCTTTCATTTTTAACAAGAAATGAGTTTACTGGAAGCAGCGTCTCTTGAGAATGCATGGCAAAGATTTAATTGCAATAAGAATCACGAGCAGAAAGTTGATTGAGTATCACAGATTTGAAACTCTTACAGGGATAATTATGCACGACTAGAAGTCAGAAGTATCGGAACGCAGGTGAACTAAACACGAGGTATATTCCAGTTGACTTTCATCAGCGTGTCAAGATGCGTCTTGATTTCAACTTCATCCACTTATGCCATGAATATTGTGGCTGGTTAGTGTATATGGTAAATGCATTTTAAGATTACAGCACGGTGGATCATGGAAACTGCAGAATAAAAGGGTTTTAGTAATAGTTTCTGATTAGATTCGATTTTCCTCCTAATACGGTAAAGCTGCTGTCTCCATATCAGTACTTCAGAAATCGGCGCTTACGTGTTTCTTTTTCTTTTTATTAACACACTTGTGTATACACGAGTACAGTGTACAGTGACAGTAAACTGCGCACTGAAGCATTCCACATGTGTCAAGTTTGGAGAAACGGTATAAATTCAGTTATCACTTGTGGTCAAAACAACACCAGAGCCAAATTCCTGAGTCCTTCTGTTTTTAGTTTGTGTCTCTCACACTATTTTGGGTCATTTCACTTTGCACTCCAGCAAGAGGAGATGGACTGACTGTCTGCGCTGCTGTTAATTTGTCTTTATATTGTTTTGAAATGTCAAACTGTATTTAAAGCTTTTTTTTTTTTTACAACTGTGCAAAAGTTTGCACACCCCGAGAAAGAAACGGAATTCATGCCATTTACCAAAGACATTCAGTAGTGTTTGAATTTATAGATTACAGTTAATGTAAGTATAAAAATAAAGCTTTGCACTTTTTTCAACGATTTCAATTTCAAGTCAAATATCATACAGGGACAAGTTCTAAAGACTGAGACTCATGGGGAAGACATCCTGTTGGAGGAAACCAGAGCACCAGCAGGAAACCCACCAAGCACAAGGAGAATTTGGATGTTTTAACCAATATTGATTGTTGATAAATTATGATATCACCAAAACACAGGATTGGTGATGATTATTTTTTATTGTTAAACATATAATAAAGAAAATGTGTGTGCCAAAGAAGCTATTTCTGAAACTTATGGAACATGGAAGTGACCAATCTTGCTGTCATAAAATGTATCTTAATAATAATAATAATAATAATAATAATAATAATAATAATAATAATAATATGAAAAATATTTATGGGTCTAAAAAAACTATTAGCAAATACTGTAGTTATTCAAATCCTTTCATTAACTTATTCTTTAGTTGTAATTAATTACTTTGTTTGGTGTTAAAACAACTTTTATTACCACAGCAAACTATATTTCACCACCGCAAATGGTAGAATGATGTTATTGTTATAGTGAAAAATGACTATTCCTTTTATTGTACCAAAAATAGAAATGGCTCAAAAATATATTGCTGGTTGTGTTTTGTATTAGAACATAAAATGGTTCTTCACATGGGCTAAAAATAAAAGTTCTTCTATTTTTATCTACTGTATAATCATTAAAAAAATTTTTTTTTAAAGAGATTATTGTTGTTGAAATCTCCCCACATTATACTTATTCTAATGAATCCTGGCATTATTGTAATGCAGATTCAAAATAAAAACTGGCACTTTAATGAAATCCTGAATACAGTATGTTTACTGTATGATGTGGAACAGAGCACGTTTATTTAAGAGATTTATCCTCTGCCGTCCAGGATCGATTTCTCTTAAGGCTCATTCCAGCCAAATGAAACACATGATTGCATATTTGCACAAATAGTGGATAGTGGAAGGCGGCACGGTGGCTTAGTGGGTAGCACCTTCACCTTGCACCTCCAGGGTCTGTGTTCGATTCCCGTCTCTGTGTGCATGGAGTTTGCATGTTCTCCCTGTGCTTGGTGGGCCTGTGATTTATGCAAACGTATGATTGCATTGGTGCACGAATATACCAAAGGTGATCTTTTATCAGAACTTTCACTTCTGTTCTATCAACAAGAGCCGATACACAGAAACAGTCTTAAAGTTTCAGGCAGCTTTTATGCAGCAGGCTGTAAAGTGGCCACTTGGGTTTTGGCCCAGAAAAAGAAAGCATGGAGCTTGTTTCAGTCATTAATCACTTGTCCTGTTTGAACAAGTGTGACGGTGTGTGCAATATTGTTTATTCAGTCTCTGAATGCACACGAATGGATTGCAGATTTTTTTGCTGGTGGTCAGTTTACTGCTCTTCCCGAACATCTCCACAACAACATTGTTAAAGCTGCTTTGAATATGTTCACCTCACATGATTTGATTTCTCTGTTTATCATTTCATTTATTCTATTATTGTGACTCGACTTTGCCAAGCAACTTCCCATCACAGCGTGTGATCAAAGGAATGACAGCGTTTCCCTGAAAACACTTCTGCACTTCGACCTCAAATGACCTTCAGTCCATGAGAGTCTGTGATTGAAGTCTCTCTGATTCCACCTAGTGGCCTTTTGAGGCCACTTGATTTTTTTTTTTAGACAATAAGGTGCTGCTCCATGTTCAGTATTTTTCTCTGTGCCAGGCTTTATTTCAAATAGATGCTTTTTATTTGGGATTATTGTGTGTCAGTATGCAAAATGTTGTTGTGGACGTGTGCTTCTCTTTGTTGCACACTAAAGGTACAATGGGTGTGATGTGTGTAGCCGATGTGCCCATGGAGCAATGCTACAGTCTAGTCCCCTTTTTTTCCGAGAGTGTGACTGAATTCTACATATAACAATAACCAAATGTATCAATTTGAACAAAATTAATAGCAATAATATATTTAATGTCTCAAAATAAAATATTTCACTTATACAAAATGAAAAAGGCTTATTTTTACTATTTTCTAATGCTTATTTTATTAAAACTAAATGTTTATTTTCTTTTTATTTAAAAATGTCGGAACAACTTTTTTTTTTTTAGCTAAAATTCAACTTTTTTTTGTTTAAACATATACAACATTTTGTTTAATGAAACTGAATCCTATTAAGCAAAGTTGACTTTGTTTACTTTAAGTTGACTTTTTGATTAATGATGTTTCTTTTAATATAAAGGTGACTTTTACCTTAAAAGCTGAATTTCTATATATATAATTTTATTTTTAAGTGTATGTGTGTGTGCCCTGCAATAGATTGGCCCCCACCTCATGCCTCAAGTCTCCTGGGATAGGCTCCAGACCCCCCGCGGCCCTGTAAACAGGATAAAGCGGTATAGGTATACACTTTCAAATGTTTAAAAACCTTATTATAAAGTGAGATCCTTGCAGAAGGGAAACACATTTCAGTCTTGGACAATCTCACACAATCTGCAATTTCAAAATAATTTGTCACCGTATTACCCTGTGAAATAATTTCCAATATTACTACTACTGCTACTACTACTACTACTACTACTAATAATAGAATATGTTTTACGTCCACTAGAGGGCACTGTGTGCTTAGAAAGAAAGACAATCTAAAACATGAGGTTTGGGGGTCGCTCATACAGTGTCAGGCGGGATTGCATTTAGTTTTCCAAGTTCTCTTTGGCGCTTTTGTCTCCGTAGGGAACTTGTGATGATCTTAAGTGTCTATTATTTCACAGCACATATGAGTTAGCACAATGTCTTCATTATCAGTTATTTATAAGCAAGTTGGGCATAAAGTGTGGCACATTAACTCACAATATGCGCACGCTGAAGTCTGCTATCTCAAGCCTGCTAAAGATGGCTGTGCATCTGGGTGCTGTAACTTTTTTATGTTGAGACGATTTCCCATTTTTTTTATGGTGCGCTTGTGCTGCATAAGGGTTTCTTTATAAGTGGCGCTTTTCTGAAAGCGATTTTACCGTAATGGGGGAAAGAGGGAAATGATATAACACTGGAATGGGCCATTAGCATTTCATTTCAGTTTACATTGCAAAGAAGAGACAAGAGCCATGAGGTAATAATAAAAGCTTACGGCTTTTCTTGAGTAGATATCATTGACTTGTAATGTTGTCAAACAAACGAATGAAGAAAACATCATGAAAAAATATGTTTAATGAAGAAATTCACCCACCTAACATGTTGACACCTTTGACAAATGCTGGGTAAATGTGAAACCCATAAAGTGTTATTCGAGTATTTTCTTGCAACAAATAAACCTGTCATTTTTTTTTTTTTTTTGGTTTATCTTCTAATATTTGTGTTTAATGTTGCTTCACAGGAGTAGTTTCACTGAAGCTGTGCCCCTTGCAGCTTCGCGTTCCTGTTCCTGGATGGCAGGAGTGAACCAGATGTGGTTTTCAGATGCATTCTGAAACATTTTTCATGTTGCAGTCAGTGCAGCAGTAATAAATCACAGGTATTAATCACTCAATGTCTGTAATATGGTCATTATGTGATGTGGATGTTGTTTGAACTGCATGCTAATGCTAAACTGTGTGGGTTGGAGAGGAGGCTGAGGTTGCTGTAAACCTTTATTCAATTCAGTTTGATTTGATTTATATAGTGTTTAACAGTTACCCTTGTCGCAAAGCAGTTTTCGCACAAAAAAAAAAAATGGAAATTTGCATGAAATGTAAAAAAATATTGGAGGCTCAGGTAGACTGTAGGAGATTCCAGATTCCACAAGTCCTCAGAGAACAGCTGTCTGCTGTCTGCATCAGCCTCGGCTTTTAACCTAGACTTAAACACTGAGACTGTGCCTGAGTCCCGAACATTAACTGGAAGACTATTCCATAACTTTGGTACTTTGTAAGAAAAAGCTCTGCCCCCTGGTGGAGTTTTCATAATACGCGGTACTGACAAGCAGCCTGCATCCTTTGATCGAAGTTGCCGTGGCGGATCGTAACACACTAACAGTTCACTCAGATACTGTGACGCGATTTATGGATTGTTTATAATGTTTCCCGTGATGTTAAACAATTTTTGTCATTAAGCATGTTTGGTGTGCAACAAAACGCAACACTTTTTTTCTAATCTAATTTGTTTCTGACTCAATACAAAATCACAGTCAAAACATGTCATAGTTTACTATACTTTTTATTATTATTATTATTATTATTATTATTATTATTATTATTATTATTGATACTAAATTGCACAAACACAACTGTAGGGTGATTTATCCATTGTTCCAAAAACAGTGAGAGCTGAAGTTATAGCAGTTTGCTAAATCAAACAGATACTATTAGTATTTGTGGTTGTTAAAACGGTTGGGACCCTCCAAAAATGCACAAAATATTCTCTATTAGCAGTTCTTCTTGCTTTATTTTGCTTTGTTTTCATTTTTTTCTTCTTAAAACTGCAGAAATTGAATTGAATTTTGCTCTCAAACTGCTAATTTATCTATTCATTATTTTCCACTAAAATCCTAGAGATTGTCTAAATCCCGGGGGATTAACCGTTTCTGAACTTATACAACCGGATATGATCTGAGATCATATTTTCTCCCAGTTCTGATGCTTTAATGTTAACCTTCACTGCAGCTTTCCTCTGCATCTACATTATTTTACACTTTGCCCTGCGTCCATATGAGGATCTGATTTAATAAAAGTATATAAACTATATTGAATCGATATGTCCAAACCTTTTAAATAGCACAAAACCTCTCTGGGTATTCCTGGGTGTGTGCTGTATTTTTGCTCAGTGAACCTTTGTTGCTTGAGTAGATTTTAAGCAACACAAGCTGTGCATGCCATTAGCCATGTGTGTAACTCCACTGCAGTCCCATTAAAGTGTGGTTTAATAGCATTAAGCCTTTACTGAAACATATTGCGACTCTACATGAAAACAAAGCAATATTCTTTAACCTGATATTATTATACTATGAATAAATTAGCATAACGAGGTTGCTCTCCAAGGACACTGCACATTCTACTGTACATTATATCAAATCAAATCATGGTTACTTAGGATATTATGCAGCTAAAGAAAATAACATAAAAAAATTAAATAAAGATGAAAAAAAAAACAATTATTGTGAGTTAATTTCATTTAATTGCTTATTTAACAATAAAAAGCTAAATAAAGTTAAACAATTTTCCATAGTTTTTTTTTTTTTTTTTTTTTTTGCTGAGCTTCAGATTCTCCTAATCTGGAATTTCATAACAATAATAATAAAAAGTCAGTTTATGACTTTCATGAATTGTTACAAAGCGTTGACATTGAAAAACTCCTTTAAAAAAACATGAGACAAAGTTTCATAAGCACTATCTCCACCATACAGTATGAATGATTAGACACAAAACAAATATTGAATCTAAATAACTACAGTCGTGGCCGAAAGCTTTGAGAATGACACAAATATTAGTTTTCACAAAGTTTGCTGCTAAACTGCTTTTAGATCTTTGTTTCAGTTGTTTCTGTGATGTACTGAAATATAATTACAAGCACTTCATACGTTTCAAAGGCTTTTATCGACAATTACATGATATTTATGCAAAGAGTCAGTATTTGCAGCGTTGGGCTTCTTTTTCAGGACCTCTGCAATTCGACTGTGCTGCTCTCAATTAACTTCTGGGCCAAATCCTGACTGATAGCAGCCCATTCTTTCATAATCACTTCTTGGAGTTTGTCAGAATTAGTGGGTTTTTGTTTGTCCACCCGCCTCTTGAGGATTGACCACAAGTTCTCAATGGGATTAAGATCTGGGGAGTTTCCAGGCCATGGACCCAAAATTTAAACGTTTTGGTCCCCGAGCTGCTTAGTTCTCACTTTTGCCTTATGGCACGGTGCTCCATCGTGCTGGAAAATGCATTGTTCTTCACCAAACTGTTGTTGGATTGTTGTTCAGAAGTTGCTGTTGGAGGGTGTTTTGGTACCAGTCTTTATTCATGGCTGTGTTTTTGGGCAGCATTGTGAGTGAGCCCACTCGCTTGGATGAGAAGCAACTCCACACATGAATGGTCTCAGGATGCTTTACTGTTGGCACGACACAGGACTGATGGTAGCGTCACCTTTCCTTCTCCGGACAAGCCTTTTTCCAGATGCCCCAAACAATCGGAAAGAGGCTTCATCCGAGAATATGACTTTGCCCCAGTCCTCAGCAGTCCATTCGCCAGACTTTTTTGCAGAAGATCAATCTGTCCCTGATATTTTTTTTGGAGAGAAGTGGCTTCTTTGCTGCCCTTCTTGACACCAGGCCATCTTCCAAAAGTCTTCGCCTCACTGTGTGTGCAGATGCGCTCACACCTGCCTGGTGCCATTCCTGAGCAGCTCTGCACTGGTGGCTCTCCGATCCCGCAGCTGAATCCTCTTTAGGAGACGATCCTGGCGCTTGCTGGACTTTCTTGGACGCCCTGAAGCTTCTTAACAAGAATTGAACCTCTTTCCTTGATGATCCTATGTATTGTTGATTTAGGTGCAATCTTAGTAGCCACAATATCCTCGCCTGTGAAGCCATTTTTATGCAACGCAATGATGGCTGCACGCGTTTCTTTGCAGGTCACCAGGTTAACAATGAAAGAACAATGATTTCAAGCATCACCCTCCTTTTAAAATGTCAAGTCTGCCATTCTAACCCAAACAACCTGACATAATCATCTCTAGCCATGTGCTCGTCAACATTCTCACCTGAGTTAACAAGACAATTACTGAAATGATCTCAGTAATCTCATTGATCTCCTTTAATGACAGCAATGAAATGCAGCGGAAAGTTTTTTTTCGGGATTAAGTTAATTTTCATGGCAAAGAAGGACTATGCAATTCATCTGATCACTCTTCATAACATTCTGGAGTATATGCAAATTGCTATTATAAAAACTTAAGCAGCAACTTTTCCCATTTCCAATATTCATGTAATTCTCAAAACTTTTGGCCACGACTGTAGACTGAATCCATAATAAACCGTAAGTCCATTTTAGGAATGGATTTGGTCGCAAAGCACTTTACAGAACAGATTCTGATGTAGATGAAGAAAACCACCACTTACCAAAAATATCCTAAATAATTACATTAAATAGTAATGAGTCATTTGGGAGTTGACACTTTTTGGTGTGCTGAGTCAAAATCTGATTCCCTGGAATGATCTGGAATTTGAAACAAATAGACGTTTGGTTTCCTTCCGAAAATAACCACCAAACAAATCCCTATGAATGACCTGTTCCCATGGAGACTATAACGTGTTACAATGAACACATTGACATGAACCTGGAATTTGCAGCTGCACCACTGTCAAAGCTGAAAGAAATGAATCAATACCTTCTAACCAATCAGAATCCAGAATTCAGCAGAATGTTAGAAATGATGGAGGAAGAGTCAGTGCTTAATAGACTTTGCTGCTCGCTTGGTTGGGTGCAGACACAAGAATGTTGTTCGAGGAGGCTTTGGAGGCGCATCTGAAAAATAACAAGAGAGACACAGGAGAGAAAAAGACACGGTGTCAGAGGGAGATTAGATTTAGTGGTGTTTGCTTGAGCGCTTTTGCTGGTGCTTTTGTGTACCAAGGTTTTATTTGTAACAGTAAAAAAAAAAAAAGATGCATTTGGGAAACCGGGATGAAAGTGTGGTTTGCATTTATATTCTTGTCGAGAGAGAGAGAGAGAGAGAGAGAGAGAGAGAGGGAGAGAGTTTTGAGCTGTGGAGACCTGGAAGAGTCAATCTGAGCTACGTGAATCGATTAATTATTTGTACTTACTGATTTGTGGGTGTTTCATTCAATAACACATGCCCATGTTTCACAAGCTAGAGCACAGCACTATTGAATCACAGCGACTGTAACACTAGAGATGCTTTGCCAGAAAACAAATCGACAGTTTCTGACCAACCAGGATTGAGAATGTGCTATTAAATATGTTTTGTGTGCACCAAAACACGACACTTGTTTTACTTAATCTAATTTGCTGCCAGTAGTTTCTGTTTGACTCAATACAAAATACAAAGTAAATGTCCTCCTCTGGAAGGTAACTGAGTACATTCACTTCATTACTTTACTTAGATACATATTTCATGAATCTGTACTTTATTTACGTAGTTTTATTAGAGAATACGTTTTACCTGCTGACTATTTATGCATAGCTGTGTGACTTGCCCTTTTTTTTTCAAGACACATGTAATAATGGAATAGGTGTTTGAAATAAGAAGTGGTGCTGGTTTTTGTACTTGAAGGTGAGTACTTTATTATTTTTACTTACATGCACAAGTCAATTGGGGACTTTTACTTTACTTGAGCCAATGGAACCTCTACGTTTACTCAGGTACAGGATTTGTGTATTTGGCATTTGTGGAAGACAACATTCATGAACTTGATGACACAAAGTTGCTTTTTTTTTTTCTAACAACACATTAATTTCACATTTATGGAAGGAGTATCTCACTCATTCTCACTCATCGTCTACAGTCGTGGCCAAAAGTTTTGAGAATTACATAAATATTGGAAATTGGAAATGTTGCTGCTTAAGTTTTTATAATAGCAATTTGCATCTACTCCAGAATGTTATGAAGAGTGATCAGATGAATTGCTTAGTCCTTCTTTGCCATGAAAATTAACTTAATCCCGAAAAAGCTGCAGGATCGGAGAGCCACCAGTGCAGAGCTGCTCAGGAACGGCAGCAGGCAGGTGTGAGCGCATCTGCACGCACAGTGAGGCGAAGACTTTTGGAAGATGGCCTGGTGTCAAGAAGGGCAGCAAAGAAGCCACTTCTCTCCAAAAAAAACATCAGGGACAGATTGATCTTCTGCAAAAAGTTTGGCGAATGGACTGCTGAGGACTGGGGCAAAGTCATATTCTCGGATGAAGCCTCTTTCCGATTGTTTGGGGCATCTGGAAAAAGGCTTGTCCGGAGAAGAAAAGGTGATGCTACCATCAGTCCTGTGTCATGCCAACAGTAAAGCATCCCGAGACCAATCATGTGTGGAGTTGCTTCTCATCCAAGCGAGGGGGCTCACTCACAATGCTGCCCAAAAACACATCCATGAATAAAGAATGGTACCAAAACACCCTCCAATAGCAACTTCTTCCAACAATCCCACAACAGTTTGGTGAAGAACAAGGCATTTTCCAGCACGATGGAGCACCGTGCCATAAGGCAAAAGTGAGAACTAAGTGGCTCGGGGACCAAAACGTTGAAATTTTGGGTCCATGGCCTGGAAACTCCCCAGATCTTAATCCCATTGAGAACTTGTGGTCAATCCTCAAGAGGCGGGTGGACAAACAAAAACCCACTAATTCTGACAAACTCCAAGAAGTGATTATGAAAGAATGGGTTGCTATCAGTCAGGATTTGGCCCAGAAGTTGATTGAGAGCAGCCCAGTCGACTTGCAGAGGTCCTGAAAAAGAAGAGCCAACACTGCAAATACTGATTCTTTGCATAAATGTCATGTAATTGTCAATAAAAGCCTTTGAAACGTATGAAGTGCTTGTAATTATATTTCAGTACATCACAGAAACAACTGAAACAAAGATCTAAAAGCAGTTTAGCAGCAAACTTTGTGAAAACTAATATTTGTGTCATTCTCAAAACTTTCGGCCACGACTGTACACCGCTTTATCCTGTATTCAGGGTCACAGGGGGCCTGGAATCTATCCCAGGAGACTTAGGACACAAGGCGGGGTACACCCTGGACAGGGTGCCAATCCAACACAGGGCACCAACACATACTCACACACTCATTCACACGCTACGGGCAATTTGGGAACACCAATTAACCTGCAACATGCAAACTCCTTGCACACAGAGACTTCATTCTTATTACAATGTGGCCAAAAAGCCTTTTACATGGACTGGACTACCACTGATTTGATATCTGCTCAGAGCAATTTTATTTGTGGTGGAAAAAAACAGGTCCCTCAGACACTCTGAAGTGCTTAAATAGTTCTGATTTTGCATTTGTTTAATGGTTTAAACTTCTTTTGTCTTTGCAGCTTGCAAGTTACAGCTGAAGAGAATCGAGCCTAGACAGGAATTGAACCCAGACCCTGGAGGTGCAAGGCAACAGTGCTAACCAGTACACCACCGTGCAGCAAGAAGGAGTATCTCATTAATTTAGTAATTAATTTAGATGGATATTCAATTAAGTGGTTAATCATTGACAAACGAAATAAAATCAATAGCAAATTGCTGTGGTATAAGACGTATAAGACCACAGTTCCAATTCCAATCAACATCACACGCTAACTTGTTTAATTGTAATATTTTGGGATTATTGTTGATCCTGTTTTGTTATACAGTTAACAAGTTTAGCCTCAATGTTGTATCGATCTGTAGATTTTACTTGTAGTTTACAGAGTATTCTTGTAAAAGGTTTGCTAGAACATGCTGTACAAATGAGCACATCATTACCTCAGGAAAAAGAAAGAAACAGACTTGTGAGAGAATCTTTTTAAACAGAATGTGGATACAGTTTGAAAGATGTACAGAAAACTGTCAGAAAACCGTCAAACATGAAATGCACGGTAATACATGAAGTGCCAGTTAGCATCCAGGGCTGGGAACAGTTCACATTCATAAACATTGTGAGTCTAATTTAAAAGGGCACCTATAAAGCAAAATTCACTCTTTAGTCATTTTCAGACATCCAGATGGGTCCCCGGTGTGTGTGTGTGTGTGTGCGTGTGTGTGTGTGTGTGTGTGTGTGTGTGTGTGTGTGTGTGTGTGTATGTGTCTATATATATATATATATATATATATATATATATATATATATATATATATATATATATATAAAGTTTGAAAAATACTATATTCCATGTTTTTTTTTTTTTTTTTCATTTTCTTATTGGCCATTTTTCCTCTAATGAGACCTCATATAAGAAGATCCACTCCCCGGTCTTGTTCCTCCGCTCTGCTGTTCTCTGGTGGGCCATGGCTCAGGAGAAGCTCATTTACACAGACATATGGAGAAGGAATGAACCAGATGGAGTCAGAAATGTTTAAAAATGCATTATCTGAGGGACATTTCAGCTGGAGCATTAACACACACTTTAGGATAGCTCTGAGACCTGTGTTAACTTGGTAAAGAAATAGTAAAACATGGGACCTTTAAGGTACAGGATTGGGATTATAATATAATGCTGGAATGGAGATTTTTTTTTTTGTTGACATTTTCACATCCAAATACTTAAATAGACTAATTTTCTCGGGAAAGTCTGTTTTTTTGTATTTCCTTATTTTCTGTTTTTACCTCATGCCTGTCTATCATGGATGATTGCTAGAATTGCCTTTTCCCTCCTTTTTTACTCAGTGCTCATTTTCATTCTGTGTGTTGCTGAGGAATGCTAATGAGCTCACCTGGGACACTACAGAGAAGAATCACCTCGTCACAGAAAATGGACAAGATGAAATTGTTGTCATTTTACTTCATTCTTATTACAATGTGGCCAAAAAGGCTTTTACATGGACTGGACTACCACTGATTTGATTTCTGTTGAGAGCAATTTTGTTTGTGGTGGAAAAAAAAAAAAAAAAACAGGTCCATCAGACACTCTGAAGTGCTTAAAGTGGAGCTTATCAGAGCTTAAATAATTCTGATTTTGTATCTGTTTAATCGTTTAAACTTCTTTTGTCTTTGCAGTTTACAAGTGACAGCCGAAGAGAACAAGTAAAATTGCTTCATCACTTAATGAACCCTGAATTATCCCTGACAATCAGGACCAACATCTAAAATATCATCTGATAATCACTTGACATTCGTTTGCTATTTGACCTTACTGTACCTTCTGATGATTAAAAAAAAAAAAACAACATATTATGTAAAATTCATCTTTCTGGATTTTTCCCCCCATTTTCACTCTTTCACCTTGAGCAGCTCGAACATGATTCCCATCTGTTCCCTACGATCTGACAAAACTAAAATGTTATCGTCCACTGGAGGCTCAGAAGGAAACGAATAGAAGTGGGACAATTATATTAGAGGCGGGAAGAAAATCTCTTAAGTGACTGGGAATAAATAGTCAGAGGGCAGGGAGGGAATAAGACAAACCATACACACAAAAGGTCACAACCAGAGGAACTTCGTTAATGCAATTCAGTACATATTTCACCCACCTGTACTTTAATTTCAATAGTTTTATTAAAGGCTACATTTTATTTATTTCTCCGTTTCAAGATACAGCAAACATCTGTACTTTTGCTTATTTACTACATTTCTGTATGGTGTTGCCTTACCTAAGCACAGTGTTTGTATTATTTTAAGGCGGGAATTTCACCACGTTTTGGACATAATTTGATATTGATTGACATCAGCGCCTAATGATATAACAGGTGTTTGAAGAAAGGTGTTAAACTGGTTGTAGTCAGTGATTGGACGAAGAGAGAAAGAAAGAAAGACTGGAGTTTTTTATTTATTATTATTATTTTTTTAACCATTTAAAAGACTATTGTGAGCTAATACAAGCTCAGTACTTACGATACTTCAGAAAATATGAAGGTGAGTTCTTCTTTACTTGTGCTTTAGTAATATTTGTCCAAAGAATCTCTACTACTTTGTACTTTATCAGGTCTGATTAAAATGGAATCTAGTCCTTGTGTGTCACAGTGGAGTTTTACGCTGCCCTGGAGAGAGAGATTTTTTTTTTTCTCCCCTCAGGAGTCGGATTCAAAGCATTTAGCATGAGAAATCCTCCACTGCTGCTAACCTCTCGGTGAGTGCTGGATATTTTATTTACAAAATCCTTAGAAAAAATACTGTCCCCATATTTAGCACAAAAAAAAAAAAAAAAAAAAAGAAGTTTCTTCGACATCTCTCAAAGTCATTTTAATTACTTCTAGGAACTCCATAGGGGACGTATTGTCATTTGGTTTAGCCTTATTACTAGTAGACACTTAAGGACAATCATACAAGGTGAAATCAGTGAAATAATGTGATTGAAATTCATAATTAAAACTCGAAGTTGATTAATTAAGAGTATGTTGTACGTTGTCAAAAATGTCTACATCTTTATTGTCTCAGACTAGCTATTTGAGGTGGTTAGAATAAATATCCTGTATATACTGTACACACACACACACACACACACACACACACACACTCCAGTTTCCACAGCAACATGCTTGTCTGTGCTGCTCGAACGCATCTGCCTCAACCATAAACACTTCATGATTACATTTTGTTTCTTTTCATTAAAACACTCTTTTAGCAAAAAGTTCATAGAGAGTCAGAATGAAAAATAAATATTGTGTACATTTGAGTGACAGATAACCTTGTAACAACAGAATGGCACAAGTTTGTTGATTGACAGTTCACAGTTGTACGGTGTTACCTGACCTCGTGTGACTGGCTGATGGGTTGCAGAAGGAAAAAGACAGATGCCTTTACACCGCGAGGTCACATCTCATTGCACGGATGTCATTATTAGAGCTCGCCAGCCGTGTCTCATCAATTAGACCTCGACCGCTTTTAATTTGTGCATCCTGATAGCTGTCTGTGTCGCTTCCTTATACAAACACCGCAGGGAACGCGCAGCATCTGATTCAGTCTTCAGGGACAAGGACAAAGTCGGCACTGCTCTGCTGTGACTGTGGACTTTTTATGTGCATCTTTTACACAGAAGTTGCTCATCCCGTTGAGAAATGGTTTAACAGCAAACAAAAAAACAAATGTCTTAAAATGAAAGAAAAAGTTGTTTATTGTATTGTATGTGTACAATTATACCTGGAATTATGAAATGAGTTTATATCACGATATAAGCTCATATCTGCTTGTGTATAAGCACTGATCTGATACCAGATTTAAAATAATAACAATAATAATAATAATTAAAAAAAAAAAAGAATCGGAGAGGTGAATGCTTACAGTCTGTTCCTGTAGCAAATACAAAAAAATGTAAAGAAATTTTGTGAAATGAAAAAATATGACAGGTAAATTTTATGTATAAAGAAATTGTAATTATATTCATATACAGTATGTTGTTTTTTTGGAAAATTGCTGTTTTTCCAAATTTTTGATACTTTTTTAATTTTTGATTTTTTGATACTGAAGTATCTGCATTAGAGAAGAAATAAACAAAGTACAGAAGAACTTCACCATTTTAGCACACTCACCGGCTGTTCAACCGCTTGTTAACGCAAATAGCTCCAGTAACGACCCAATCACATGGCAGCAACTCACTGCATGTAGGCATCTGCAGAAGTTCAAACTGAGCCTCAGAATGTGGAAGAAATGCGATTTATGTGACTCTGAACTTGGCATGGTTGTTGTTGCCTGGTCTGAGTTTTCCTGAAATCCTGCTGGGATTTTCACAAAAAACAGCTTTAGGGTTTGTGAGCTAATACAACCTCTGCGCTTTTGATACGTGAAGGTGCATACTTCTGTACTTTTACTCAAGCACACAAGTGGAGGTCGTCTTCTTATACTTGAGTAATATTGGACAACAGAGAGTTGGAAAAACATTGCCTGGTCTGATGAGTCTTGATTACTGCCATGACATTTCCAACGATAGGGTCAAACAACAAGAAAGCATGGATCCACCCATCTTGGGATCAAAAGTTCAGGCTGGGGATGGTGGTGTAACGGGGTGGGGAAGATCTTCTGGCAAACGTTGGGCCACTTAGTGTTGGGCTGACCATGTCCATCCCTTTATGAGCACAGGAAAACACAGCATGTCAACAAGCCACAATTATTTCAGACTGGTTTCTTGAACATTACAATGAGTTCACTGTCCTCAAAAGGCCTCTAAAGTCATCAGATCTCGATCCAATAGAACATCATTGGGACGTGGTTGAATGGACGATTCACATCATGGATGTGCAGCCAACAAATCTGCAGCAACTGCATGATGCATGGAAACGGACCAAAATCTCTTTGATTGGCTTCAATTTCCTATTAGGAAATTAAAACAACTTCAATCGGACCAACGTCCTCTCACAAGCTCTCTTAAATGAAACAGTCTCTTCGATATTAGATTATAAACAAATATAAAACTATTAAGCCTTTTCCTAGGATGAAATGAATCATTCTGTACGTTTGCGATTCCCTATTATCATGGTTTAGAGATGATGTAGCTCTGGCCTTTTGAGTCAAGTACAGCATGAGGGGAAAAACTAGGAAGGAATTGAAATAAATTCTGAACACATGTTGCTGTTTATTCTCCTGTTGAATCTCTCTCTTGTTTTTTCTTCTGAAACATTTTACTTTTTTCCCCTCAGGCTTTATACTCCTCCAACTTTCAACAGTCATGCTGATGCTGACACACACACACACACACACACACACACACACACACATACACACACGCACACACACGCACACACGCACACACACACACACCCTGAAGGCGATGTACAGTACTTGTGGCACGGTAAGACAGACACACAACAGGTGCATTTCATTAAAATTGACAAAAGGTCCAATGTTGTTTATTTGTTTATTTATTTATTTATTTATTTTTATTTGTGCTTACTGTAAGCCAGTATTACTACATTTCCCAGACATGTAATGTGTTGTAAACAAATACAAATCTTGATTTGAAATGTGACTTTTTTTTTCTTAAAGAATTGAGATCATGCAGAATGAAAGAAAACAAACAAACAAAATAATAATAACAATAAAATCTATAAATCTGTTCTTCAATCTATTCTCTTTTTTTTTTTTTTTTTTTTTTTTGCAGAGAGAGGAAAAAGACCACCAAAGCATTTCTGCCATTTTCTTTATCTGTCGCTCAAAATAACCTTTAACTCCCTCTCGGCGTCTTTCCTCCCGAATCTTCTCTTCATCTCCAGCTCATTCCCGCGCCCCGTCTCTATCTACGCCTCACAAAGAAATAAGAAGAATTCAGACTTCTGCCTCTTTTGCTTCATCAAAAGTGACAGTTTTCTCTCGCACACTCTCTCCGGCTGGATAATTCCACGTCACGTCGGTACCGTTATTTCATTCTCCTTTTCTTATTTATCCATCCGCCTGGCACCTGAGTCAGCATCCAGCATCTTGTCTTGAAGGAAGGGAACTTTTAGTTTCTCACCCTGTCTGCAGGAAATGAAAAGCTAAACAGCTTTCCTGTCTATATTGTTTTCTGTTTTTCTCTCACTTAGCTTCTTCTTCTTTTTTTTTTCCCTCTATTTTTGCCAAACGCTGTGATTTTTACACTGATAGAGTGCATTGTTTCGCGCTGTGTGAAAGCAGACATGAATTAATTTATCATCTCGCACCGCTTCCCATGTATGATTGTCACTGAGTCACAGGGTTACTTGGTGGAAAGTAAAAACAAGCCAGTGAAGAGACATCGGGTTGTGAGATTGAGGACTCATTTTAGAAGCTGTAGAAGGTGTCATAGCCGTGTTATAGAGCCAGGAATATTGTTGCATCTTTATTTAATAAGCTCTAATGCAATGATGTCTGCAAATTGTATGAGAATGTTGTTTTATCTTGATTAGTTGGGAATTTGGAGAAAACACCCAATTACAGAACAAGTTATACTGGTTATACTGGATATTTGAATTATATATATATATATATATATATATATATATATATATATATATATATATATATATATATATATATATTTTTTATTTTTTTTTTTTGTGTGTGTAAATACAGTACAAATCTAAAAAGGAGAAAGAATACAAACCATATTTACGTGCCCCATATTTTACTATTTCTTTAACAAGATTACATAAAGCTTTTAAATTGTGTCTGTTAATGTTAAACCTCTCTCTGAATCATACTATATATATATATATATTATTATTATTATTATTATTATTTTTCTCAGTTTCAGTAGATGGATGGATTGTATTGATCCCATAAGGAAATGAAATAAACTAAAGCTTTTAACTTAGCCTTTAGCTTGGTGCCAGCTATGCAGGCCCGATTCCTGTGCCTTAATTCCTCCAGGAGTGCAGTAGCAGCATGGATCTTTTGTCCAAGAGTCAGAAGTTCTTCTCTTGAATAAATGAGACGATTACAGCTGGACTGCACTCAAATGGGTTCCATATCCAGAGAAGAGATGTTTAATAACTTGAATAGGTATGATGAAAGAAAGTAAAAACAAACCAATTGAGTCCAGAAGAAAGACACAATGATGGAGCTACTGGATGCCCTGACACTCTTGTCGGCGCCTGGAAGTATTTTTTGCAATGCTGCTGAGCCAAGTCTGTGTCAAAGTACAGCAGCGTTGAGGGGCTCTTCTTATATGAGGTCACATTGAGAGGAAAAGCCAGTCAGCCAATATAAACACATTTTTTGCACACGCAGACGGGAGACCTGTCTGAATGTTTAAAAATGACTAAAAAGTTAATTTCGCATAATAGTCCCCTTTGGGCATACTGAAATCCCAGGAAAAGTGAATGCTTTCTGATCTTGACAGAATCTAAAGTCAGCACTTTGCTGATGGGAACGAGAGAAAATGGCGTTTGAGTGGAAGCAATTATTTTTGCACGGCATTACTTCCAGATCAATGCGCTTTGCATGGCTGCTGTTGCATACAGTACATGCTGATGAAAACTGCAGATTACTATAATGTGTCTTACTATAACGCTGAGCGCCAGGCTTGTTTTCTTCCTTGTTTTTTTTTTTTTGCTTGAAGCCTAAAATAGCTTTGCTTTATTATTATTAATATTATTAACGTGTGTGTGTGTGTGTGTGTGTGTGTGTGTGGGGGTGTGTTTGAGAGAGTTTGCTTACATCATAATATTATTGGAATTAGATGTGAGACACACTGAGACCTCGTACAGATCAAACAGTACGACCTTACAGGATGAGATCAAGTTTTAAACTTCAAAGTGTGCACCAGGATAAAAGACAGCATCATCTTGTAACGGAGCCCCGGCAAGCCGACAGTAAAACCTCCGTGAATCAGCAATCGCACTTCATCAGCTTTCTGCACTGCACTGATACCGATACCTAAACTGCTCCCAGAGGATGTGCTAAAAACCACAAAACTGCTAAAACTCCACAGAGGCCTGTTAAAGAGCAGACAATTAGCATCCTGAGATCCTGTTTTGAGCTGGTGGATGTCCCGCCTGAGGTTTAATTACTGATCTAATTAGTGTTGTTTAAATCCCAATCCAAACCTGGTCCTGGAGGAGAACCTATGGGCAAAAGAATAGGAAGATGTTTCCAAACCAATCCTGTGAACCCTGAGTGAAAACAGTCTATATCTCATTTAAGACTAAAATGAAATACTTGAAACATGCCCACAGCTCTTTGCCCTTCTGTCCTCTGGACCAAGACAAACAGCTCACACATGCACACTGAACTGAATACTATTACTCTGTCTAACCCTACTTATACTCATAAGCACTGCTTATAACTTACTGCTATACAGACACTGTAAATAGAATCGCACTACCCATAATTGCCCACTATTGTACCCATAACTCACTACCGTTCATTTTGATGATGGCGAAATTCAAAGAACTGGGTCACTAAAATGATTCAAACTTCCCATCACTAGTGTGCATAAACTGTAAACAGTGCCGTTCCATCCAACAGGCAATACAGGCAGCCGCCCAGGGCCCCGCCTTACGGCAAGCCCCCGCTCCCATATTAAAAGCGTTTCCTTCTCACCACAATAGAAAGTCAATATATGAACACGTCATTGTTCTCGCAACACATGGAGCCATTAAACATGATACAATTCACAACAAAGGTGAGTAGAAAAAAAAAATACCGACCATATTGAATAAAAAGGATGACTCTGTATAAATACAATACAACAGTATAAATAAAAGCATAAAAGGTTTGAAACATACACAGAAGCACCACATACTAATTTCCATAACACCTCCTGGGAGAACTGGAGAGTCGCAATGCTCATAGTATTCGTGCACATAGATTCCACTACATCCCTTCAAATTGCTCACGTTTAATAGAAAGTCAAAAATGTCCTAAAAATGTCCCATTTTAGACCTACGCTTACCATTTAATATGTTTCATTGCTTTTTGCATGACAGAAAAGGTGCTGTCAAAAAAAAAAAAAAATTTTTTTTTTATATATATATGGATTTAACTGATGTGTGTTTTGCCTCCCACAATGTCGTCGGTCTCATTACCAACTTTACATGATGTATATTTTAATCTATGCAATGCACACTGATACTATTTTAATTTGAAATCGCATGCCAACCAAACAGTTTCTTTCTGGAGCCTAAAAAAAGAAAGAGAAGAAAAGCAGCCTTAAACTAAAGTTATGTTCTGCTATACATAATACACACTTTATTGCTATAGTATTAATACTTGTACTATTCATTTATATTTGATTTTATTTGTTTATTTGTTTCAACAAATGCACTTCCTTTTTCAATTTATCAGCCTTAAAAAGATCATTTATTCAGTATTTCTAAGCGTGTATTATTTAGAAGGAAACTATTATGAAATGCAATTTTGAGGACATTATAGTCTATGATGCTACTGAATGTTTTGATGCCACGCACCTTATTTTATTGTGCTGGATACAATCAAATGCTAACCATATGTTCCTGGAATATGCTGACCGTATATATTCCTGCCTTGTACCATACAGTGCTGTTATCACTTGTTATAACAGGCATAAACAACCAGGCATTTTCCTGACCGTCTTGTAAAGTTTCAAAAACAGAGCGTTTGGGTATTAACTGCCAAGAGTCTATCGATAATGACCCTGGCTAGTTAATTGTGGTGAAGAAAACTTCCAAATAAAATATCTCCTTTTATCTGATTGATTATATTCAGCAAAAAAATGGCTTTAAAACCATAACCTGGTTTATTTTACTGTCCCAGGGCGAAATTATTCAACTATTGTTTACACTAGAGTTTGCTAGAATAGCTGTGTTAACTGATGTGCATAATGCAATTGTGTGTGTGTGTGTGTGTTTATAAAAAGCTATCCAAAATTTTTTAAGAATGATCCCGAAACCGGCAGGTCGGATAATCATAGAATAATTGATGCCTACAGCTCCTGTGCACTCAGGACATTTTCCAAACACTCAGGAATAATTTGATGTAATTTGATAAATGATGTAGACGTTAGGTACAGCTGTTTGATTTATTTATTTATTTATTTTATTTATTTATTTAAAAAAAAAATCAATTTCCTGTCATAGCAATAGCAATACTTAAGTTCTTTATGTTCATGGCACGACACGGTATAGGAGCACAGGACTGGCTGCTTTATAACTTATTTATTACAATATAGAGAGCAAGAGAGAAAATTAAATTCCTCTGGAAGGTCATGAAGCCCACGAAGTGGATTGGAAATCCTGAAAGGTTTAAGGTGAATTCTCACTGCGAGAGAAATTGGTTGTAGCAAGTGACTCATTTTGGTCATTCATACTTTATGCCTTTGTGACTGACCTTTTAATCATAGTGCTCCCTTTAAGAACTTTTGCACAAGCACAGCCGCATCAGCCTCTATTTTGCCTGTAAAAAATACTGTATAGCTTTAAACTTTCCTCTAAAATTCATCTCAATTCCTTTCCTTATAAAAAGCGTAACCCACATGCTTACTAAATGCGGTGAAAGCACTTTTTGTGCATGAGGAGTTTCAGCAGGAGTTCTTTAGCCAGTTGGAAGATGGACGATGGTGCCTTGCAGGCATCGCGAAGCTCTGTTCATTCTCCTCTGCCTGCCCCTGTCCCAGTAGACGACCAAGCAGTGGGTTAATGATGAGTTTGTTCTGGTGCTATTTATAATTACTTGCTTATATCATGATAAATACAATTGCGTAGCTGGTATATGATCACAAAGAGGGCCCTAAAGATGACTAATAAGTAGCACAACACAGGACCCTTAAATCAGCTGCTGCGAGACTAGTCGACAACATCATGGTAACTTTTAAACATAAATATTATAAACCTGAAAAGACAATACAGTGGAACCTTGGATCGCGAGTAATTTGGTCTGCAAATGTTTTGCAAGACGAGCAAAAATTTTGAAATATAATTTAACCTGATAAACAAGCAAAGTTTTGAAATACGAGTAGTACGCATGCGCTTTGTTTGCATCAGAGTTTTGATATACAAGCACTCTTCCCGAACTAATTATTCTTGCAATCCAAGGTTTAACTGTGTAGCGAGTATATAAATATAAGCCTTTGCACGCTGAGAACATTTTTATCAACATTAAACATATTTTAACATATTAACATACATCAACATATTTTACAAAATGTTGGGAAATCTTCCAGAAGGTTTAGGTGGCTACTGTGTGATCTACACAGAATCATACAATTTAATGGTTCAATGTGTCACGGTTCTCAAGGTGAAGGTGTTGTGGTAGTAGGCAAGGCATAGACGCAGAGGTATACTGTAGATTTTAATTTTGTTCTTTTTAATAATAACAAAGAAAGCAAAACAGAAACAAACAGACTTCACTTAAAATGAAACCAAGCAAGAGTATAACCACTAACCATATCACGAACGTTTGCCAACAGATGCAAGACAACATAAACTGAAAAACTAGGCTTCTTATAGCCACACCAATCACCCATTCACCTCGGTTCAGGTGCGTGACCTCATCACCTGACCGAGGTGCATTCTGGGAAATGAAGTCAAACCTAACAGGACTACAAACTAACAAAAAAGTCTCTGGGCGCATGGCGCCATCTAGGGGTCATCCCTGACACAATGGATTATTTAAATTTATTCGCCTTAAAAAGATTGGTTCTCCTTGGGACTGTTTATGATCATTTATTAAGTGTTTCTAAGCGTGTGTTATTTAGAAGGAAACTATTATGATACTGCAGTTGTTTTGGAAAAAAAAATTTTTTTGGGAACATTACAGTCTAACATGCTTGGAAACATTTGAACAGATGCTACTGAATGTTTTAATGTGACGCGCCTTATTGTATTGTGCTGGATACAATCAAATATATATGGGTGTTTAGACAAGAAATCATGCAATTCCAGAATTTTCACATTTTATTTGTCACATACACGGTCATACACAGTATAATATGGAGTGAAACGCTTATACGACTGCTCGTGACCTTAAAAGCAAGATTATCAATAATAAATAAATTATGAATTAGAATTTAAATAAATAAAATTCATATAACCTCTGATAATTCACTGTAAATTCATATTCAGCTGATAATAATTTTGTTAACCCCAACTAATGCAGCCTGCATCAAGCAAAGCAAACAACTAAGGAAAGACTAAGGAAAGTTACTTGATTTGTGTTTTTAAAATTTCCATCACGTTATTAAAACCTGGAAGAACTATGCCAAACCATCAACTCTGCAAAAGAAATGTAAAGAGTGCACATGAAGCAAGCACATGAAACAATGCACCCGACATGTACTGTATAGTTCCCACTGTACAAGCCTCTGGAGGCAGTGTTATGATCCGGGGTTGCTTCAGTTGCTTAAACCTTAGGCTCAGCAACATTATGTAGCAATAAAATGAAGTCAGATGATGACCTGAATGTACTGAATGACCAGATTATCACATCTATGGACAGCAGGAGCAAGATTCAAATTCTGAAAGTGTAAAATATGGATTCTGGCAGCATGAGGCATCATTTTTACACATGAATTGATCACCAGGAATACAAACCTTAACTCTCCTATACCATATTGCCAAAAGTATTTGCTCAACTGCCTTCACATGCATATGGACTTGCATAACATCCAATCCTTAATCCATATGATGTTGGCCATCTTTTTGCACCTATAACAGCTTCAACTCTCCTCATGCACCTTGCTCTGTGCACTGGTCCGCAGTAATGTTGGAGGAAGAGGCCATCCCCAAACTGTTTCCACAAGGTTGGCTGGTATGTTGGTGTTAAGAGTTCATTTCAATGAAAATAAGGAGCCGAGCCTAACTTCTGAAAATCATGGACTGTCTTGATTGGCCTGCACAGAGTCCTGACCGCAATCTGACAGAACACCTTTGAGATTAATTCGAGTGGAGACTATGAGCCAGGCCTTCCTGTTCAACATCAGTGTCTGACCTCACAGAAGAATGGTTAAAAATCACCATGAACACACTCCTAAACATTGTGGAAAGCCTTTCCAGAAGAGTTGAAGCTGTTATAGCTGCAAAGGGTGGACCATCTTATTAATCACTATGAATTATGAATTGGATGTTACTCAAGTTCATATGCATGTGAAGGCAGGTGAGCGAATACTTTTGGTAATATAGATTATCATCAATACAAGGTTTGGGCCAAATTGAACGTAGTTAAAATAAATGTTTTGATATTACATAAGGTTGTCGAAACAATGCCGCAGTGAATCTACAATGTAATGAGAGCTAAATATTTCAGTGTACAGCTTTTCTTTCTTTTTTTTTTTCTTTTTTTTTTTGGCCAGTCCTTTAACTTATTATTTAATGGTTTAGAAGAAAAGAAAAGATTAATAATTAAATAAATTATTGTTAT
Organism: Clarias macrocephalus; assembly: GCA_011419295.1. Lineage (NCBI taxonomy): Eukaryota > Metazoa > Chordata > Actinopteri > Siluriformes > Clariidae > Clarias > Clarias macrocephalus. The sequence continues at coordinate 146,747 of JAAGKR010000326.1, read as the reverse complement.
GTATAAGACAGGATCATTGTGAAGACAGGGGGATTCCTCAAGGCTTATTTGAATGGTTGAGGGGTTTTACTTGGCTTCTTGTCTGAAGAGGAAACCTTTCGTTTGCACGAGTGTTCATAAAACCTTTATGTCAAATTGAATTGAATTCTAGCTCAGTTGTACCACACAACCACTCCATAGCTGAAGGCTATATTTCACCCTCTCCATTTCCTCCACCTGGTCCATGAGACAGAATTTTATCTCCCTCAAAAAGCCTCACTCAGCGGAAAAGCTCAGCCGGCTCAGACAGTGCCAATATTAACCTATTTAGGTTTTCCCGGAAACAGCCGTCGCATCGTTTTTCTTCCTGATACAAGTTTTCTCCTAATAAAGCAGAGCTTTTGAATCAGTTCAGCCATGCTTTGCTAGCCATGCTAGCTTGTGCTGGTGTGCCATAGGATTACAAATGGAAGTGACAGTAAGGGGAAACGTCTGCATTACTCAAACACACTTCTAACCCTAAGGTACGTTTCTAGTCGGAAATGCAGCACAGCAGGAAAATGGTGTTATGAACGTGTAATCCATCTATTGGTGACCTCTGAGCTTTAAAGACATGCTTACCACCCAAAGCTTGACCATGCCTGAAAGTTGAATGGGTGCTGTCAGGGTTTAGGAAGACAGAAAAGAAAATGTCTCCTGTTTCATTGGTAAAACGAAAATCTAGACCAAAGATCGGTAGACTGGTTTAAACATTTACAAAACTTTTTTTTATTGTCTATAATCGGAGATATCAAAGCTTTGCCCAAAGCCTGTTTCTTCACTCAGAATCCAGCTACAGCAATATCTGACAGGTGTTTTTCCCAGAACGCCACGCGATTAACCACACCGCAAATATTCATTAACGTCTATGCTACACTCGCTAATCGCTCCCGATCGCTCAAAAACAAACAAATCATCATCCTGTTAGCACGCGTTCATTTTCCCCAGCATTCTCCTCAGACATGAATAATCACATTCATCACGTCAAAGACAATCTTCTCTTGTGTTCCGTGTACTTATATAGCTGCAGAGCTCCTCAATTAGCAACAGCCGCCCAATGAATACCTCAGCATGTAAAGAAAAGGATGAAATTATCTTGCACTGAAATGAATCGCTTCGCTTTTTATCCCTTCCTTGGTTCTCTTGTCATGCTGAACAGCCGGCAGGGAGGCCGCGTTATTCCCGCACGTCTCTCGAGTTAATTCAGCTTCAGATTTCTTTGTCATCTCAGCCGCGGCAGTTAATTGCCCGAATTAATTTTTGCCCAAACCGAGAGCGCTGGGTTTTAAAGCTCTTGGCACAGTGCAATTATCTCAGTGGGACAAAAAGATATTTCAGAAAGCCTGCTGTTTACGGCTGTGTCCTAGTTACAGCTGAGTGGATGAAAAACAACATTTGGAGGCTTTACGCATTTCTAGTCGCTGCCCTTGACGTTTTAAGTCCGTCATGAACGCACGTGGTGCCATTAATCATTCCTGGTAAATTTGATCAAGTTTGCTTGCCATAATGTAATATACAAAGGCCATTCAAGCCAAACCAGAAACTTGTGATAAGATTTCTCATGAGTGAAGGTGTAAAAAAAAAAAAAAAAAAACAATTGACATTTACAGAAGACTTCAAGTACAGTACAGTGATGAGACTCTTAGCTGCAGCAAAATGGTGGCTGTACTGTACAATCTGCCATAGTTTCTGTGAACGTTTAGTGATTGGAACATCTGATCTCTAAAAATCAACAGATAACTTGCAAAAGAGATGCATCGGTCTTTGGGAACTGTACATGCAATCATTAATCTATGCAACTTGCACGGAAAGTGAAATCAGCAGGAATCAGTTGGGAGTTATTGACGCATCAACTGTATGGTCCTTCCTGACCTCACTCCAAGTCATTTCTACATTTTTGGGCCATTAAAGGAGCTCCTTGGAGGCCAGCGTTCCAGTCGTGAAGCCGGCAGTCCAATCATGGCTCTGATCATGGTATCCAAGCACTAGTGAAATGCTGGGATAAATGCATTAGTGTAGCAGTGGATTATAGAGAAATAAAGGTCGTTTTTTACTTTCATAACTGTATTCTCTTAACTTAAACGAATTAAACCTACACTAAATAGAGAAAAGTATTTGACCAAACCAGCAATGACATTGTATCAAAATACTGTACATTTACTTTAATATGGAGACGGTCCTCATTTTGCAGCTATAACAGCTTCCACACTGTTGAAAGCTGTCCACAAGGTTTTGGAGTGTTTCTGTGGGAACTCATGTTCATTCATTCTTTAGAGCATTTATGAGGTCAGGCATTGATGTTGGACGAGAAGGCCTGGCTCGTAATCTCCCTTCCAGTTCATCCCAAAGATGCTCGATGGGGTTGAGGTCAGGGATGTGTGTTTGGGCCAGTCAAGTTCTTCCACACCAAACTCATCCAACCATGTCTTTATACTGTAGTCCTTGCTTTGTGCACTGGAGCACAGCCATGTTGGAATAGAAGACTGTAAACCCGATTAAGTTGGCAAAACTCAAAATATTTGAGGTAATCAGTCACATAAGATTTTTAAGTAATGATGTTTCCAATTTTAAGTAAAGAGAACTATCACTTTTTGAGTTTGTTGCAAGTACTTACAATTACTTAAAATATCAAAATTAGCTGTTCAGCTAATTTGAAGTGTGTAATTTCTACAAACTAACAAATGCCAAAAGGTTCTGAATATTTAAAAAGGTCTATTAATTTGACCTAATCGCAATTATTTAAGTTAACAGTACTTGAAACTGTTGACATAAAATTAGAAGCATGACATTGTCCAAGATGTCTTGGTATGCTGAAGCATTAAGCTTGCCCTTCACTGAGGATAAGGGACCTGATTAAAACAAATAAATTAAATAATTAACAGGTTTCGTCAAGAACTTTTGTCCATATAGTGTAGTTCTAATTGGCTTTGCATTTGCATTGCATTATTGTTTGTGTTATTCCTGCCCTTATTTGAGATACAGCGGCTGCTCAGAGCCATGCCACAGATTCTGGAAAACAGTTCCAACCCTCAAATTCCACCATTTTGTAACACAACAGGAAATGATGCTGGCTAGTTTACTCGAACTCTTATAAGCCAACGTTTCACAGCTCCATGCTAACCTAACGAGCATGTCTGGGAAGATAAACGATAGCATTAAGGATTGGACGGTCATCACGTTTCCCCTCCAATTTTCACACACGGCAACGCCTGCCTGCTTGCTTGTAAGACAACAGCTCATTATTTACATGCCTGTGGCGATGCTGCAGAGCAATACCGGACTGTAGGATTCATCACAACACACTGAGGCGCAGTAATTGCTACAACCCTGAATTGCTCTCACACGTCTGATCGGGTAGCATTTTGTTTTAGACTTGGGGACTTTAAGTCACAGCTTAAAACATTGCTAACTAGATGGCTCACAGTAAGAAAAGAACGAGGTGAAAAGAATCAGGTGTGAAAGCTACTTAATAACAAGCAGCAGCTCCACCATTTTATAACTGAACCCTACTTCGTCCATTCTTCTTGTATCCAGGTCTTTTTCTTCTTGCTGGCGCATGATTTCGCAGATCACCTCGAAAACGGTTGCCACCAAGCTAAAGTAGCCGCTATCAGAAAATAAAAATGTCATCTCTCCAGGGTTTGTCAATTTCCTGTTCGCTAAATTGATGCGGGAATTTCCAGGGGCTGTACATGTCAGCGGCTTGCCATGACAATTTTTAATTAGTAATGATGTGGAAAGCCATCCTGAAGGGCCAGCGAGAGAGAGAGAGAGAGAGAGAGAGAGAGAGAGAGAGGGAGGGAGTGAGGGGAGCAGTAACAGCATGCACTGGGCTGAGTAATTCACTGCGTCCCTCAGCTGCTGTCTCATCGTTCACACAGTGAGTGTACAGTCAGACGCAAGATCAGCCTGTTCTCTCTCTTTCACACACACACACACACACACACACACACACACACACACACACACACACACACACACACACACACACACGTATATGCTTGCTACACCTTTTTTTTTCACCAGATCTTTTTATTCCTTGTATTTTTGTTTCTTTTACTCTTTTTCTGTCTTCCTATTTCGCTATTTCTTATTTTGTTTTATTCTATTTTTTTGTCTTTCTTTTTTCATTTTCTTTTGCCCGCATCTCATTATTTCCCTTACTTTTTCCTGTTTTTTATCTATACCTTCTTCAGTTTCATCTTCCTTTAGTTCTTTCTTTTCTTTGTTTCCTTTCCTTCTTCTTTGGTTTTCTGCTTTTTCATTTGTTCCTTTTCTTTCTTAATTTCATTCATTTCTTCTTCTTCTCCTCGTCCTCATTTCCATACTTGCCATGCTATTTATTTATTTATTTATTTATTCCAAATTTCTATTATACTGACGTTCTTTCTTTCTTTTTATTTATTTATTTATTTATTTCCTTCATTTTTCAACTTTCTATTCTTTCATTTCCTTTTCTTTCTTTCCCAGATTAAAATTTTTTATTTCCCTTTCTCTCTTATTCCTTTCTTTAACTTTTTTACTTGTTTTTTCTTTCTTTTTCCTACCCTCTTTTCCTTCTTTCCTCATTTCGTTTTACTTTATTTCTTTAATTTTTCCATCAACTTCACCTACATTTTTGTCTTTACTTTCTCTCATTTCCTTCCTCTGTCTGTCTTCTTTGTCTTCTGTTACTTATTTCTTTGTCTTTGCCCACATTTGATATTGCAGTGTGTTATGGTAAAGTTGGCACCAGTGCGTGTGTGTGTGTGTGTGTGTGTGTGTGTGTGAGAGAGAGAGAGAGAGTATGTGTGAGAGAGATGGAAAGAGTGAGAGAGTGAGAGAAAGTGAGATAGTGTAAGAGAGACCGAGAGGAAGGTGGAATGTGACAGGCAGCTGTCACCTTTGAAGACTGCCAGATGATAAAATATTCATAGTTTTTGATATGGCAGCTGCGTGCGTGTGTTTATGTGCCTCCTGGCACAGCTTTGAATCCTGTTTTTACACACTGAAAGGGTCTAAGAAGGTTCAACTATAAGCCTACACAAATAGCATTTCTGCAAGGATCTAAAAATAGCCGGTGTAATAACGCATCCCCAATACGCTGATCAAATAAAGTGCCTCTCAAATCTGAACTCAACACCACCCCATCACTGATGATTTTCCTACGACAGCACACCCACTAGTCTTTCATTGTGATTTTTCCCCCCATTTCTGTCCCTTTAAATGTAAAAAAAAAAAAAAAAGAAAGTTAAACCAGCAAGGTGTTATTTTATACTGCACTGCTGCCGTTAAACTTAACATTTATTACAGGAAGAAGGTTGTCTGTTTATCCTGAGATTCATCTCCACGGTACACTGCACTACACACATCATCATCAAAAGCTGCAGTGCAGTCAAACCCGCACAAAGCCTCAGTTTCACAGAGAGAAAGAGAGAGAAAGCCCACACACACACACACACACACACACACACACACACACACACACACACACACACACACACATCTTCACATTCTCGCTTAAACTGGCTCTAAATCTTTATGCTGTACCGAACAACACAGATGCTGATGCAATTCACCGTGTTTATGATTGCAGTTGAAGAGAAACACAAATACAAAATACTGATTAATCATCAGAATGATACTGTGTGTTGTGCTTAAACATGCAAGTTGGCTTTTAATGATTCCCTTA
>JAAGKR010000326.1:127442-138480 GCA_011419295.1 Clarias macrocephalus | reverse complement strand
GACTGGGATTAATGGATTAATATCTTAATGTACAGTAAGTATTAGAATGGAAAACATAGAGGTAGAAATATACAGCCTTTACACTTGGAGCTGAATCTCTCTGTCTACATTATAATTTAGTTTGAGCAGGAAATCAACAATATCCTCCACACTGGAAGTCTCACCTGAAATTACAGGAATAGAATCATCGTGCAATCATAGGAGCATAAACATCCACACTAGAATTAATACACCACTGTTTTATACCATTATTAAAACATGAAAATAATGAAGTAAAAGCTTATTTTTGGCCTTTAGCTGAGACGTATTGGAGCAGAAACTCAACCATAACCTCCACACCAAATACTGTCTATTGGAAATTATACATTTATGAAAGAATTACAGGAGTGAAAAATGTTACATTCTATCATTAACTTCATTCTATAAATAGAAACATTGGAATTATGGGAACACAAGCGTTCATATCCTAAAACACCTGGATTTCTTTTAATTATCAGACATCCTTTCTATGCAATAATACAGGTGGAAAAACTTTCACATAGTGTCTACATGGAGCAGAAACTTTTTATTATTATTATTATTTATTTATTTATTTTTACCAAAGACTATGTACTGGAATTACAGCCTGAGAAACATTTTTCACTGTTAAAATGTTATGGGAGAAAAAAAAAAACTCCAAAATAAAATACAGTGTAAAAATAAAATAAAGTTTATAGAACTTTTAAATGGGATTTATTGGCACAAAAATATTCACTCCAAAATTCTGAAAGCAAAAACTCATTTAGGTGTCTACTCTGGAAAAATAAATCCCTAAAAATGCCTATTAAAATCCCTATTAAAAATGCCCCCTAAATAATTAGATTGAAGCCTCATCATTAATTATTAGAACATATTTATTTGTTAATTTTTTTTACACTTTTTTTTATATTTAAATGTTTGAATTGTGAGAGCAGAAACCTTACGGGTATTATGGGGGCAGTAACTTTATTGTGCTGTAGGTTTTACAGTGTGCTTAATGAAGCAGAGACTTTTATACTAAGATTTTGGGGGAAGAATTTATACCCTTCATTATAAGTGTAGTTACTAAAGCAGAAACGTTTACACTTGGATAGTGGGAGCAGAAACTGTACTGTGGGTTTCACCCTCTAATTACTGAAGCAGAATATCTACTATACATTTTACAGAGTAATAACTGAAGCAGAAACTTTTACAAATGGATTGCGTTAGCAGAAAGTAAACTGAACTGAACTGGGGGTTTTATGATTTATCAAAGCAGCTTTGCCAGTACTTAATCTGATTTATCAACCAGCCATGTTAATTTTTTTTTTATTTTTTATCCCATGATATGCATCAGTGATTTAAAATATTTCATTTAGCTCAATGTCTGCACCCTTCAGTCACCACTGGAAATATGGTTCCTTCTAATTAAATTAAATAAGCTTAAAGAGAAACATAAACCGACACGTTTTCTATATTTTAACTTTGAACTTTACGCTGTCTCTCTCAATCCTCTATAGTAAAAGCACACACAAGGTTACACTAATGTCATCCAAAATGGTGCATTCTTACTGATGCAAAGCCATAAGCACAAATCACGTATAATGCATAGCTGGCTTTTCTAATTGAGTCCACATTATTGGTAGTCATTAAAAGACCCTAACTGTTGACAATAAGCACTGAGTAGTGTGATGTATGGATATGACAATATGAGAAAATGAAGCATTCAGGATATTCAGATAGATTATAATTCCACAGGAGCCACTTCAAACGTGACAAGTGTTAAATAATGAGTATTGAATCAATATGCTACGGACAGTACGAATGCATGCAAGATGCGTACAAATGAGCCTTGCATGTGAACTTTAGGCACTCTGATGGCTTAGAAGATTAGAGAGCCACCTGAGATCAGATCACGAAACGCTAGTCACGTTTAAATCTAGACTTCTGTTTAGCCGTGCATTTATTGGATGAGCACTGTGCGATGTCTGAACCGACTGCACTGTATTTTATGTTTGAACTGTTTTATTGCAATATGTTTTTTATCTTTATTAAAAATAAATAAATAAATAATTTGAAACGTTTTATTGCTATTATTTCCTATTTCATTTCATGATTATTTTCTTCTCGTTTATGCAAAGCACTGTGTTTGAAATGCGCTATACAATTAAACTTGCCAGTGATTTGTCACTGATGCTATAGTTATACAACATGTGGTCGTATTTGTCCCAGAACCAAACGTGAATTGATTAGCTCCCTTTGGAAATATCCTGAAGTTTTATTGTTTCAGCACAGAGGAGTATCAAAGGATCTGGCAGAGCCGTCAGTGGCCGAGAGCCTAGCAAAATTGGCTGGGCATACTCGCAATAAAACACAATGACACCAGGCGATCGTGGTAGCATGTGAGGTTCTGTATGTCAAAGAGGGCAGACGGCACATTCCTCTTAGTGCATCACTCGACTCTTTGAGACAGCAGTTTAGAAGACAACAGGGAGGACACCTAGGGAAACATGACTTGATGGAATAAAAAACATTAAGTGAAAGAATGTGACAAGATGAGGCTAATCTATAACTTTTGGCACTGATAGTTCAATTTCAGGCGCTGACATTAGTACTGAGATTACAGATGTACACGGAAAATAAAGCACATCACTTCTGTACTGGCTGTGTAATTCATTTCCCTTCTCTCTCTCACTCTCGCGCACACACACACACACACACACACACACACACACACACACACACACACACACACACACACACACACACACAGCCTCAGGGAGTGATAACAGAGACCATAAAAAGCCTTATTAACCACTCTGTTCTCATACAGGTATAAAAAAAGGAGAGTTATTTTTGCTCACACTGTTGAAAGTGTGTAGGAACGAGTACTTAACTCTTTGCTCGAACTAAATACCACACATACAACATTTGACCTTCTGTGTGTTCTACAGCACGTACAGTATATGAATTGTACAGTAAGTTATGAAAAAGGACTCTGGGTTTAATATTCCATAATGCTTAATGGCCTCTGATGTCGCATTGAGATAAATATCCCAACATCATATACATTTTAATTACGTTCTTCTCTTTAACGCTCATTTCGGTCTTTCCCCAGGATCTGATCTGAGCTACATGACTTTTTCGGCTATTGCGTCGCAGTTAATCTGTTGTTTGTGCTGCATTGTCTTTGCTAAGCCTGAGTGTTTCTGTTGAATCGTCCACACCTGCAGGGCTCCGACACCAAAACGAGTGCAGATCAGCTCATACTGTACACACTTATGGAGGCGCAGAGAAACTCATGTGTACAGTAGATTTACTGCATTATCTTTCCTCATTTCCCTTTCTACAGTATAACTCCGCGTCTACAGTATATTTAAGCCTTGGGCTATTCAATAAAACTCTTTTCTCCTCGCTGATGTCCTGCTACACACACTCACACACTCACACACACACACACACACACACCGCATTTAGATCATGCTAGCATGGTCCAGCCTCAATAGGAAGGTATGCAGTATTATGAGTGTGAATAGCATGAAAAGCCTTCAGCCTCACTCCACTCCGTGTGAAGCTCTCCCCACTTCTTGAATCTGCTTTGTTTAACAGTCTTCTTAAGGCTGCGTCATTCCTCCTGCTTATGCATCTTTCCCACCACACTTTTTTTTTCTTCTTCCAGCCAAGCTTCCATGAATATACCTCAATACAGTACCTTCCTTGTGGAGGGTGTTGATGTTCATGCTCTGCACAACTGTCAAGTCAGCAGTCTTCCCCACGCATGTACTGAACTCGACCGAAAGATACGTGGTATTTATACTGTGAGAAGTGTTATTTAGTCCAACTCGAATGAAATATTTTTAGATTTTTGATTTTCATGAGCTGTCCACGGTGGCCGTGAAGTGCAAAACAAATTAACAAAACCGAAAAACAAAATAACATTCAAAGACAAAATAACAAATTCAAAACCAAATTAACAAAACCCAAAACAAAATAACAAATTCAAAACTAAATTACACAAATCCGAAAACGAAATAACAAAACCCGAAACTAATTGTTAATTTGGTTTTGAATTTGTTATTTTGTTTTGGGTTTTGTTAATTTGTATTGCACTTCTCGGCCAGTCAGATGCGAACCGGAAAAGGTAGGTATAGTTTGCGAATTAAATTCTTACCGCTGATTGGACGAGACACCTGTCACTCAAGATAAACAGGAAATAGAAAATTGTGTCTCTAACTTTGTTTCTTGTGTTCTGCTTCATTTTAAAACCATTTTTTCGGTGTGCAAAACTAAGAAAATAATTAAATTTCATTAGAAAGCAAGGAAATGGAATTTATTCAACGTTACTTTGAGGACGGACATTTGTATGCCGTGTTTTTGCCGTGATATGCTGATGACACATCACGGTATAAAGATTAGTTTGCAAACTGCTGTGTCTCTTTTAAAAGCAAAAGATTTTTTCCACAAGAACTGCAAAAAAATTGGCAGAACGCCATATTTGAAACCACAATAAGGACAGGACATGTTCGCACATTCATACACACACGAATCTCCCGCCGCTACAGTACTTCCTGTATATCTTGAGTGACAGATGTCTCGTCCAATCAGCGGTAAGAATTTCATTCGCAAACTATACCTACCTTTTCCGGTTCATTTCTGAACGGCCGAGAGGTGCAAACCAAATTAACAAAACCCAAAACTAAATAATAAATTCAAAATCAAAATATCAAAAACAAAATAACAAATTCAAAATCAAAATATCAAAACCAAAAACAAAATAACAAACTAAAAATCAAAATGGCAAAACCGAAAACAAATTAACAAAACGCAAAACAAAATAACAAATTAGTTTTGAGTTTTGTTATTTTGTTTTGGGTTTTGTTATTTTGTTTTTGAATGTTTTATTTTGTTTTGGGTTTTGTTATTGTGGTTTTTAATTTGTTATTTTGTTTTCATTTTGTTCACTTGTTTTGCACTTCTCGGCCAGCGTAGTTGTCAGCTATAATCATCAAAAATCTAGAAAATGACTCTAGAATTGAGTTTCACTTTTCAAGATGCATTGCATGTGTGTATACTGCGTATATATAACGTCGGTTTGGACACACCTTCTAACTCAATATTTTTTGGTTCGGTGATTTATTCTATACATTCTAGACCAATATTAGAGATTTCAAAACTGTGCAATAACACGTAATTACATAAAACATCAACAGCAGCAACAATAGTCTACTGTAATTTTAAGACTTGAAGGTAATCTGTTCTAGAATAGTTATTGTCAAGTGCATTTACAGTACAAAAGCCATCAAGAGGGATGATGAAACCGTGTCTCATGAAGACCTTCCCAGGAAAGCAAGACAAAAACGTACCACTGCTGCAGAGGAGAAGTTCATTTAGAGTCACCAGCCTCAGAAATCACCAATTAACAACCAGCATCTCAGATCAGAGCCATTATGAAGGAGTTACAGAGCAGAAGAATCAGACAGAATCAACTGTTTAAAGGAGATTATTGTATATTTTGGGACACCTTCAGTATTGTTTTACAGTGTAGAAAGAAAATACAAATCAGGAAAGACAACTGAATTAGATGTTGTGTCCAAACTTTTGACTGGTTCTGTATATACAGTTGAAGTTTGAAGTTTACATACACTTAGGTTGTACCCATTAAAACTGATTATTTAACCATGCCAGAGATTTCGTGTTAACAATCTACAGTATAATTTTGACGAGTCTGTTAAAACATCTACTTCACGTAGGACAATTTTTTTTTTTTTTCCAAAATCAATCATACTTTCAGAGTTTTGGCAATAAAGTTGCAATAACAAGGACAATAATGTCCAGGTATAGGAGTGGCCCTGATCCCAATCCAATAACAAAACACATGTCTGAGCAAGATGGCCTTCAGTTTCACCAGTTCCGTCAGAACAAATAGACTAAAATTCCAGCAAGTAAGGAGCTTGTGGAAGGTGACCTAAAATATTTGACCCACGGTAAACACTTTAAAGGAAATGCTGCCAAATAGTAACCATTTGATTAATTTCATAATTAAAAATAATTATTTCAATTAAATTTTATAAAATATTTTTTTTATTTATTAAATAAAAAATAAAACATTATACAATAAAACATTTCACATTCTGAAAATAAAGAGCTATAATTAGCCCAGGACATGAAATGTTTACTAGGGTTAAATGTCAGCCCTTTTGAAAAACTGAGTTTTAACTAATCAATATAATCTGATACCCAGTAAGACCGGCATCTTCTCCTATTAGTAAGTTGTTTTTGCTCTTGCTATTCTGGTATTTACTGCAAAACCATCAATACATATATACTGGTTTCAGTTTGTATGCAACCAATTCAGTTTTGGGTAAAACTAAAAAAAACAAACAAAAACCCAGAGTAAAAGATCACAAAAAAGGCAGAACTGGATCAAACCTGGGGCGCCATCAATAATATATTTGGAAAGAAAAAAAAAAAAAAAAACAAAAAAAAAACAAAGACATCCCAAGCATGGGATCCAAAAGGGCTGCATTAGTGATCCACAAGTATTCTCAAGCTCTAGTTTCTAAATGATGCCAGACTAATGGCCTATAAAACTAAAGCTCTGAAAATATATCTAAGAGAGTATTTAGGACATTTCTAAGAAGCTTGGAGACATTTTTCACTTTTTATTTCCACTGAATCAGCACAGCAGCAGAAAACCTATGGCAAGAACATCTACTGTGGTTCTTATTACTCAGAAGATCAAATCTAAAGAGATAACAGAACTTCAGCTTTATCATGGTGAAAAATGTTCTCAGGAAAAAGGAAAGGATTCTTCTAGACCTACATTAGTCTACATAGAGGTGGAGGGTGGGGTGTACAGGACGCTGTTCTAACCTCAATAAGTCTACAGGAGGACAGTCCCATGGTGATTCACATTTTGCTATTTCATCCAAACGTAAACTTGTATAATAATGCTTCAGACTTTCAGATGAACAAATTTGACTTCCTTTCTCAAGTTCATTCCCCAGTAAATCTCCTGCAAGTTCTTCCGGAAGAACATACTCAAGAACGCTTTAAGAGTCAAGAATATTCTCTATGTTCCTGTGGAGATACAGTACAAATGCAGTTTGAGTTATTGCTCTCTGGAGACAATAAAGTAGTTTTTCGAAACTCATTTATTCCACCAGCCAAAAAAAAAAAAAATCTAAATGCAGTGAAAATGATTCATGCAATGGTCTCATGGCTCATTTGATATATTAGTTGCACTTCATTATACAGTACTGCATACTACTACGTAGATTAGTGGCGCAGGCGTAAGTATTTTGTTGAGTCAGCACCCTTATTCTTTTGATAAAAAAAAAACAGGAGAAGTGACCGAATGTGAAGTACGTACAGTATCACTTTCCAAATCCTGGTCAAATGTGTGAAAGACAGCAGCTTTTCCTTTCATCCTGAAGAAAAGCAAGGAAGATGCTGTCAATCAGCATTTTGACAGAACAGTGGATGAGATTAGATCACGTCCTGTCGAATAATGTGGATTAACCTTCTTTACATGTCTGTATGTCACAACCGCATTTCCAATTCTTCAGCATATTCTCAGAACAACGTTGATCGCTCACAGCCAGTGCCAGTATGCAGCCGGAACCGCTTGCTGACCTCCTGAGATCCAGAATCTGTCCCAATTCCATCCACCCCCTCCTCAGATTTGGTGAGCATTAAAGAACATTGATGGATGGAACTTAAGGCTGGAGTGTGACCTGAGAGCGCCTCAGGACGACTCCTGCTTTATCACCGGAGCCCTCATTTAGGTCAAAACTCAATAGAAAAGATGGAAGGATATGGATGTCTATGGATTTCTGCACTGGAACAAGCCATTTGGATGTAAGCTGAGTCTGCAGTTAGAGTAGCAGAGCCGGCAGCCGCCTGATATAAATCAGAAAAAGGCATCTCTCAAACTCTTTTCTGTGCTAAATGAGTTAAAATAAGTGAGGAGTTTTACTGCATCTGAGTAAAGGTCCTAAATCTTCTCTTTCAGACCTCTAACTAGGAAAAACCAAAGAAAAAGTCCCTTAAAATCAGTATCTGTTGGACATATCGTTAAATGAAACCAACTTTGCTGTAACAATGTAAATCCTTTAGACATATCACACACCTGGATTTTGGCACAAGACCTCCGCATTGTCTCCATTGTCCCACCCACTTGTAGACAGCAGCAGGGGCGTTACTTACTAGATGCTCCTCCCAAAACCCACAAAGAAAACCATTTACAGAAGTACATTTACCAAGAAAACATATCTGATATTATCAGTTGTTGTTAGTCTTTCGGCTTTTCCTATCAAGGGGTCGCCACAGCAGACCATCCGATCTGTACACAACTCTGAACGGTCCATGTAGCGTTTCACAGCTAATATGAGATAGAAAGCTAACTACTATAGCTCCTAACACAAAGCTGAATCCCACCTCCGCTTTTAACCCCCGATCAAGGGCACTACTGGGTGTGTGGAATAAGTGACATCGTAGATAGTGCGCTAGCTTTCCATTTTACGCTATTAATTAGAAAGACTTGTCAATCTTAGAAATGTCAGTCTTCGTAACATTACCTGTACATCATTTCTGTAGCATAAAGTACAGCATATTCCATCGTATCTTGTTTGCAAAAGAAGCAGTGAATGAGTTTACGCTACCGCATGAGCAAATGCCACCAAATCCAGGAGGAATCACACATTCGCACACTGTCTGATAATCACATTATGGTGATGACCTAAATTCTGCAAATCAACCTTCTTCATCCGTTTTCACGGACTTGTTTCTCTTTTAAATAAGTTAATTTGGTAATAAGTTAAGCCACTATCAGAATGTCCTGTATATGAAAATAATCAGCGCAATAAAAGCTCTCAGTTGCACTGGTAATCATCAGGTAATCATTGTTATCTTTTTCTCCAAAATAAACCTAATTATCAAGCAATGTACCTAGTGTCAGTTGGTGGTACGTACACTGTTGTTTAGTCACATGACTGCAAAAGGCCTATGATTTATTTGAAGTCTATTATTTAAATTCTCATTTACTGTATATAACATTGTATTAATTGATTGTGTGCATTTTTAGTTTTTTTTTAAGCTGTTGCGAGTTTATGTTTAATTGCATTGTATATCTCATTTAGTTTGATTTGCTATGCACGATTTCTTGTATCCCCCTGTGCTTGACGAGACTCTACAGAAAACCACATCTTATAAATTTTGATTTATATATTAGATATATCATATTAGATAATTTTGATATAAATATCTGGACATTTTTACACTCTGACAATTCGCATAACTTAAAACGCTTTATACACACACGCCTGCATCCCATATGTTACACAGTACCAATACAGTATTTGCAGTGGTGTATGTACACTACTATTTTGCACTTCTGGTACATGTTAAACTACATTTCCTTGCTGGATATTTGTACGGTGCAAAAGTTCTTTCTTTCTTTCTTTCTTTCTTTCTTTCTTTCTTTCTTTCTTTCTTTCTTTTTCTTTCTTTTTCTTTCTTTCTTTCTTTCTTTCTTTCTTTCTTTCTTTCCATTCATCCACAGTAGCTAGCTTGAGTGGCACATTTATCCTGAGATTACTACTGAACTGGAATCTCTGACATAGTACTCATGCAACTCCTACATCTCATTAAATGCACCATGCTACAGTATGTGGATCAAGGGAGCAAATTAATAAGTAGATTGTACATGCTTGGAATCAGAGAGCGCACCATGCCTACACCAACTCAAGCGCAAAATTAAGCAATAATTCTACTTCATGTTGAAGGGCCTGATTTCTCATTCTGTGAGCTCTAAGGTTGTGAGCGTTCTGGAGCTGGAGGGAGAAACCAACTCCCACTGCTCACAGACTGGTGGTATTTCACTGACCAAAACAAAAAAGCCCTTTGAGGTTTGGCATTTTGAGCAGAACACAACACAATAGTGTGAGACGTAAACCAGCCTTTCAAGAACCATCTTGTGCTAAGGCGTAAACTGATATTTTTAAAATGTCAAATGTACCAGTGATGCACCCACCTTGGAGAGTAGGATTATCAATCTCAGCTTGTTAAAACGAAAAGTTATAGAGGCTGTAGGCTGTGATTAAAATCTCACATGTCCTCTTCGGCTGTGAATGCCACATACATTACTGTATGAGGCTCCACTCTAATTGTATTTTTATCTTAGACGTTTTATTATGCATGCTAAGTTTAGGTCTTAATAAAAAGTCTATTTTAGGATACATACAGAATTGTAGTGAAATCAGATTTCCATGTTTTAGAAAGTTCCGGTTAAATGGTTTATGGTCGGTTAAAAGGAACAGCAGTGAGCCATGAGTACCTTCATTGGTAAAGTGTACAGTACTTCCTGTTCCTTAGAAAACTGAAGTGAGCAAAAGTGACAGCTAGAATGGAATGGATGCGCCTCTGAATTGGACTTTAATAAATTAGCCCCACTGGATGAGAAATCTAGGATATGTTTTGAAATGTGGCATTTTTACAATCTGGGCTAGAAAGAAACTAGTCTTAGCCTCTACTTCATACCATTCTTTTTAACTTTCTTACAAATATGATCATTATTTCTATTATTTTTATTTATTTATTCAGATATACTTTAGCCCAGCCCGAAACCATAAAACTATAAAATTGTCCAGTAAAGCGAGTTATTAGCAGCAGTAAATAATAATATTGATGTTGCTTATTTAGCTGGTTAAGTTAAGAATGAGATCAGATCAGATTAATTAATCAGGCCAATGTGCCAAAAAGGCACATTGGCCTGATTAATTGTTAGGCAAAAATTTTTAGCAAATAAATAATTGAAATAGCTCAAAGTTTCACATGATAACTGACCTCATGTTTTTATCCCAAAGCGAACATCAGCCAATATTCATTAACAAGTGGTGTGGACATGGACTAACAGTTAGCAGTAGCAGTTCAATGCAATTTTATTTCCACTACTGTTCAGTATGTTCCAGTGTTTTCAAATGGAAATAAGGAGCTGGTACCTTGAACAAAGTTTCCCCAACAATTGGAAATTTTAACAGTC
>JAAGKR010000326.1:0-127398 GCA_011419295.1 Clarias macrocephalus | reverse complement strand
TTTAAATTTTAAAAGTCCCCCCCCCCCCCCCCCCCACCCCCATTCCCAAAAAGGCACATTGGCCTGATATCAGGGTTTACTGCATATCCCTTCAGGAATAAAGTTTGCAAGACAGAATGCAAATTATTGTGAATTTCATCAGCTAGTATTACATTGAAAAGGCAACAAGATGATGAAAAAGCAGCAGCCCAAACACAAGCTGTGAGAATAGATGAGAATTAATCTCTGGAGTTGGAGGAAGTCTGTTTTTTTTTTTTCTCTCCCTAAAGTAGAGTACTGTATTATTATTATTATTATTATTATTATTATTATTATTATTATTGCCCTCTGAGATGTGGCATTTTGAAGAGATTGTGTTGCAGACTGCCATTTTGAAAGACCTTCAGTGTCGACAACTTGAATCTCAAAAGTGCGATATTTATGCATTGGAAAGTTATGTGTGTTCAGAAACTGGTTACGCAGCCGTGTGCGTCATTCAGGTTGTTCTAATCAATTTCATGCCTCCAAGGTTGCCAGAATTGCCTCGAAGTGAGTCATCAAAGAGGGGATTTACAGTGACATCCAACCCAGTGCATTTATTCAGAAACAGGCACCTTTAAGCCTAAAAAGGACGGTATAGAAAATAAGGACCGAAGCAAAAGTATACATTACTGTCTGCAAAGACATATAATCTTAGCTAATTCACTGACACTGTATTGCTTTTTCCTTGTCTTTTCAGGTCAAGACCTATTTCTGTATGGCACATTGTGATTACATCAATCGACCAGGTAACAGCACTGGACCAAACAGCGTTCAAGCTGATATCATGCAAGAAAGACCTTTAAGAGGTTACAGACAGTGAAGTACTGTAGTGCTGCCGCACGGCCATCTGAGTAGAAAACTAGGACACCAGAGACTGTAAAAACCTCATGTCCTTGTGTCCACAATCAGACGTGTCTTTAGTGTAATTATTCAGGTTTGGCTTTTTATTAAACACTTTTTAAATCTGATGGAATCTGCAAAGTGTTACAATAATAGTTTTAAATACACAGAGCATAAGCCGACCTTAGCATCCGATAAAAGTCAACGCTAATCTCCTAATCCTGTTTGAAATTAGCCTTAATCTAAAGAGATCAAAGCACGACATTAAAATGTGAGCACATATTGAAATTCTCTGATGACCTGCACGATTCTTGCCTTTGCATTGCCTTTCATGAAAACTGAAGTAAAATACTGTAACAGCAGTAACATTCCCCATTTTGGCATAATGATGACTACAAATTTACTACAAATATTAAGGAACCCAACTCTATTACGAGAACATTGGAGTGACCTTAATGACTGATACAATTTTAAATCTCCTGTATAGCAAGTTGGTACTGCTTGCTTTTATAAAAGCAACAGAATTTTATAAAACATTTTCAACAGATACACACTTAATAATAATAATAATAATAATAATAATAATAAATAATATTTTATATATATATATATATATATATATATATATATATATATATATATATATATATATATCATATATTATTATTATTATTATTATTATTATTATTATTATTATTATTATTATAAGCCTGGTTAAAAATAACCTGGTTATTCTGTCATGGGTCCGATTTGGCCTGGGGTTGTTTTTATCTAGCAATGTTGGGACTCAAACAATTATTTGTCTTTAAGCTTAAATAAAATAAGTGATACTTATCTGATAAAAAAAAAATGAGTCAGTTTACAAACTGAAAGATCCATCCTGAAAAGTTTCAGAGAAAACTGATTTAACTAGCTGTAGAACTATCATTAATAGTTTTGTTTTGCTACGTTTATTACAAAAGCTATTAAAAAAATGATTACCTACATGTAGAAAAAATTACATATACATGTTGAATTGAATACATAATTAGATTGAACATAAACAGATTATTGTTGTTGTGGCCAATTGTTCGTATTTTTTTTAATATAAGAAAATGAATCACAATATAATGTGATATAGTGTCTTACCTTTCATCACCACCTTTCCATTCCAACATGCTTGTTACCAATTAACCTGAACGCAAGCAGGAGGAGAGACTTTTTACAGTTGAGAGAAACAGCACAACTTTGCGGAGCAAGCCCTAAGCGAGTTCGGGAGTAAATGAGCTTACTGATTAAAAACCTGTGTGAATAATTAACTGTGTCTGCGGTCTGAGTGATTACTTTCTGGTGATTGTCATCTCCACTGGTGGGCTGTAATTTGTCAAGGGACACATTGGCCTTGATATACTCATCTCTTTGTGCTCATTTGAAGTCCAATTAGTCTGTATTGTGCATGAAGACAATCGCATTATGCACAAGGCAAAACAGACAGTTTTACACTTCATGGCCATGGAAAAGTTCTGCAAGAAGTTCAAATTCAGCAAAATGGAGACATATTCTGTTCACTTTACAAAAATAAGATGAAATATACCACAGCTGTTTATGGTTTAGTAATTTATTCTTTTTCATTTACAGCTTTTCCTGTCAAATTTTTTTATTTTTTTTTTTTACAAAGGTAAAAGACAAATCAGGTAATGTTTTTGTTTTTATACATGTATACAGTAGGTCCAGATTTGGGAACCTGTGCTTTATTCTAATGGTCTATTCTAATACTGTATGTGTTCAGACTAATATGATGCAAAATCTATCTTGGTTCACTGCTACACAAATGTCTAAATATAATTAATTACAAAGTATTAAATATTCTGAAGAAGAAGAAAGATCTGGACCTCACTGAAACCCATTGCACCTGGTGTCATAGATTTTTGAAGGGATACTCTTTTGCATCATCCTAGACCTAAGGTATTTTTTGTCTGTCTGTCTGTCTGTCTGTCTGTCTGCATTTCTCATAACTATTAATGGTCGCAAACCTTTTTGTACAACTTTCTTTACAGACTTTATGTACTTCTATGCACTTTAGAATGACTCGAGACATGGTTTGTATTATTTTTGACCCCTGCAGATAGATGAGGTGAAGCCATCACTAAACAATCGATTTAGTTTCCAGCCATGCTCTGTATAAAACATCCTTGTAGAAAGCGTAAACATGGGAGAGACCTTAAGACAGCTGCCATTTTTTCTAACCTAATGTAGAGGACACTTGATTAACCTATACACACTTTGAGCCCTGAGCATTGTATAAACTCATAAGGCATTTATTTTACACAATGAGCAGAAGAGGAAAGAGACATACAGTATTTCAGGATGATAACAGTTATGTAGCTTCATCACACCACACTGTCGATAATTACCCCACCAAGAGTTTTACCACTTACTTCATTACATTTGTTTTTTATAGTGTTTTGATTTGGTCCTAGACACAACAGCTGTTTTCCTATTTTCTACTATTTTGCTACTTGCTCTGTTGTAGCCACTTAAAATCTCTCCACAAACATGACTTTCTGTTTTCACAATCAACTTTCTACAGTCATATTTTCCTTTCAACCATTCCCACTTTTTTCATGTCAGCATTGAAGCCACAGGAGCTTGTTGCAATTAATGATGGCAGGCACTCAGCAGCTCATCAGCAAGCTCGAGTCATTAATTCTCGCACTCCTGGGGAAATATAAATGATGAAATGGAAACGGAGGGATGTCCCGATGTGGGCTTTTTCACAGTCTTAGATGTGAATAGAGTAGAATATGCCAAGCTGGATATGCTAGCTGTGTGTGAATAGAATATGATAGTCATAGAATATGATGCATGTATAGTAAATGTGCTAGAGCAGTTTCTGAAATACTGAAAGCAGTCGGTTTGGCACTAACAACCAAGCCAAACAACCACCCGGATACAATAAACACCTTGCCAGCAGAATAAGAACATCAAAGGGTTCCTGAAATAGAAACAGCCCTACCTAGAAGCATGCAAGCAACCCTGGAGGAATATTTTATCGTAATGCAGTATGATTAAAAATAGTCTGCTGTCCATGGTGCTAAAATGAGAAGACGCTCCTCACCAGGAATGAAATTCTGACTTGCCAAACTAACTGTTTAAACATAAGGTAATTATTGTAATATTCATACAACTACTGTACATTAGGCTTCTCCGCTGGTATTATGCAAGCTTTAAGTCATGGCACTGTATAACTATCAGTCATAAAGTAGTTTTAGCATTCACATCAGTACAGTGGACATTTCCTGTGGCAACAGCATTGAGTCACGATAGAGCCATCAGTCATAATAAGCAGCTGTGTTGCAGTTGTTTTATCAGCCATAACATTACAGCTTATGTTTTCTCGCTTGAATCAGTGTTTTTTTTTTTTTTTTTTTTTTTACCTGGATTTTAGGACAAGAGAGGAGATCAGCAGCTGTCTGTTCCACTCTGCTCCAGCATGCATTAAGAAACTTTTGATTCTTTCTTTCCTTCTTGCCCTCTTTATCTGTATTTGGGGGGGGGGGGGTGGTTCTGTCAGTGTGTGTTTGTTCTCTGCCAGAATAGAGGTGTAAATTTAGCCCATGGCTGTCTATGACTGCTCATCCCTCAGTCCATTAACTCTAATCTTTCTGATGCTTCGAGCCCCAAGGAGGCCAAGATGATCCATGAAGTATAAATAGAGTTCACATGTTTGGGAGCCTGACTGAATAAAGCTCATTCACGCTGACCAATGGTGCCTGACCTAAAAAAAAATAAATAAATACATAAAATGACCTTGTTATTACAGGAAAATAATCAACGCCAGTTTGGGTGAAGAATCTGAGTTACTGGTACAACTCTGAACACCTATGTTTGTTTATTTACTTCTTTATCATTATTATTTTCATTTTTCAAAATAATAATCTGCGACTGACCTTGACCTAATTGTTCTTGAAATGTCTCGGATTACACTACTATACAATGGAACTTTGGTAGGGTATTGGACAAGTAGCCATTGTAGTCATTGTAGCATTGTCCTTTCTCAACAATGACACTTGACTTCTCATGCTCCCTTGAGAAAGCCTTGGCTTCTCTTTTTTGTTTTTAACAAAATTAAACACAATTTTACAGCATGTAGAGCAATGTTGCAGTAACATACGCTCACCTAAAGGATTATTAGGAACACCATACTAATACCGTGTTTGACCCCCTTTTGCCTTCAGAACTGCCTTAATTCTACGTGGCATTGATTCAACAAGGTGCTGAAAGCATTCTTTAGAAAAGTTGGCCCATATTGATAGGAGAGCATCTTGCAGTTGATGGAGATTTGTTTGATGCACATCCAGGGCACGAAGCTCCCGTTTCACCACATCCCAAAGATGCTCTATTGGGTTGAGATCTGGTGACTGTGGGGGCCATTTTAGTACAGTGAACTCATTGTCATGTTCAAGAAACCAATTTGAAATGATGAGAGCTTTGTGACATGGTGCATTATCCTGCTGGAAGTAGCCATCAGAGGATGGGGACATGGTGGTCATAAAGGGATGGACATGGTCAGAAACAATGCTCAGGTAGGCCGTGGCATTTAAACCATGCCCAATTGGCACTAAGGGGCCTAAAGTGTACCAAGAAAAAATCCCCCACACCATTTTTTCTATGTGTAGTGGAGATGAGTGGTACCCGGTGGGGTCTTCTTCTGTTGTAGCCCATCCGCCTCAAGGTTGTGCATGTTGTGGCTTCACAAATGCTTTGCTGCATACCTTGGTTGTAATGATGTTAGGAACCTCCACTAGAGGTCACTGTTCATGTCTGTCTGTAGTTTTTGTTGGTCGACTCAGTTTCCCAGAAGGCACCTCAGTCAGGTGATGAGTGCTCACCTGAACTGAGGTGGCTCATTAAAGTTTCGATAAATAGTAGTTTGTTCTGGGAAACTGGGTCGAGCATTGTTGTTGAATGTTGGTTTATGTTTGTATACCTAGATCCTAGTACCGGCATGTGGGCATTCCTTTGTTTCTTTAAGTTTGTTTTGTAACCTTTGTTTTCAGAGGGCTCTAGTTTTGTTTTCTGTATGTTCCTTGTTCTGATGGATTCATGGAGCTGCCTTGTTCAGTGTTTAGTTAGGCTGTGTCTCCTCCTGTGTAAGTACTGTTCTGTGTCTTCCCTTGTATGTGTAGCCACATGAGGGCTTAGCTGTTAGCAGGGTTAGCCGCTCGTAGGCCTTGACGGCTAGTAGGGTTAGCCCCTAGTAGGGTTAGCCTCCAGTAGGCTAGCCTCTAGTGGGATTGAATGCTAGTGGTTCTGGTCACTAGTAGGTTAGCCGCTAGCTTGGAATAGCCTCATGTGTGCCTTTCTTGTGTTCTGTTTCCTTTTTAGGTCAGTACTAACTCCATTAGATACTAACCCGGTTAGGTCAGCAGTCCTGTGTCTCCATATTCCGTGTAGCTACTAACACCACTAACCAGTCTCTGTCCCTCCAGTCCCGTCTCTGTCCCTCCAGTCCCGTCTCTGTCCCTCCAGTCCAGTCTCTGTCCCTGTTTTCCCGCCATGTCCTGTCCAGCCTTGTCTCTTGTTCCCCTATGTGTCCTTAGTAAGCTCCAGCTCCATGTTTCCTTATCCCTAGTTCCCTGTATTCAGCCCCTCTGCGTTCATGCCTACCATATATGCCCATGGCAACATCAGCCGGTCTAGCCAGAACCACCAGCTAGACCCATGAGAAATGAGTGGTTAGTTCAGTCAAAGTTGCTCTTCTATCAGCTTGAATCAGTCGGCCCATTGTCCTCTGACCTCTAGCATCAACAAGGCATTGTCGCCCACAGGACTGCCACATACTGGATGTTTTTCCCTTTTCACACCATTCTTTGTCAACCCTAGAAATGGTTGTGCATGAAAATCCCAGTAACTGAGCAGATTGTGAAATACTTAGACCGGCCCGTCTGGCACCAACAACCATGCCATGCTCAAAATTGCTTAAATCACCTTTCTGTCCTATTCTGACATTCAGTTTGGAGTTCAGGAGATTGTCTTGACCAGGACCACACCCCTAAATGCATTGAAGCAACTGCCATGTGATTGGTTGATTAGATAATTGCATTAATGAGAAATTGAACAGGTGTTCCTAATAATCCTTTAGGTGAGTGTATATAGACAATTTTAGTTCAGATATTATTTACTGGCCATAGAAAATGTTTAAAGAGAATAAAGAGTAGCAAAACACTCATTGTGGGGTTGGATTGGTGTTTCCCTGTGATGGGTTAGTAATTCATCCATGATGTGACCTTACATTCCTGGGATAGACTCCAGTCTCCCTGTGACTCTACACATGATAAGCAGTATGGATGGATTCGTTACATAATATGAATTTTGTAATAAAGAAAATCTTTAGTTCTTTTAATAATAAGAAAAAGAAAAAAAAGTTTTCTTAACATGGTGCAAAATGATAAAGATTATGTCACTATCCAACTCAGAGATTGATATTAAGGGTTAATCCAATGCACACATTGTGAAACACAGTTGTTTCTATGGTAATATCTAATTAAAATCAAGTTTTATATATATATATATATATATATATATATATATATATATATATTAGAAAATTGAACACATTTTCTAATACTTTTATTCACCAACTTTTTGTATCCACAATTTTGGCTTAGCTGAGCAAATAGGAGAAGGAATTAAAAAAGACAAGAGACCAAGCTTAGTTCTTTAGGATGGGGAAAAAAAAGGCTGTGACAGCAGGATGATAATCAGACAAACTCAGAGGGCAAGAAGAACATGGCCAAATTAATAGAGTTCAGACCTGCTACACATACTCTCCTCTCCAGATTCGTCAACTCCCTCCCATGGAAGATTCTGTAGACACTGTTAACTGTCTCTATTGTTCTGCACAGATTTTGTCTTTATACGGCGTATAAAATGAATCAAATTAACTCCAGCTTAATTTCATTGCAGCTCAGCTTGCTCATGTACACCGTGAGCCAAATATATTCACACTGTCCCAACATTCTAATATAATATTGCCTGAGCAATTGCTCTCTCTCTCTCTCTCTCTCTCTCTCTCTCTCTTCCTGAATAAAGCAAAAAAAGGAAGTCAGCTGTAATCAGCAGCCTATATTCAGAGCCACACTTTAGCACATGCACGCCACAAGCATGATAACTAGCCTAATTGTAATGCAGGGTTTCTTGGCCACATGTTAATGCGTAGACAGCATTGCAGTGCACTACAGCTAAGTGCACTCCATATTTTTATTTTTTGTTTTTTATTTGTATTCACTATTCGGTGTCATTTTCTTTTATATGCACAGCAGTCTCCAGGCTTTTGGGCAGCACTCTGGCAATGCAGCTAATTGGCGAACCTGCTCATTAGTGATGTATGTGGTATAAAAATAGGCGATGTAACAATGTTAACTATTATACTAAATATATCTGTGGTCAATCAGAATCAAGAACTTTGTTATGCCAGACATTATATTGAATATGTTGCTTAAACCCAGGACTAGCTCCAGCTTCACCATGGCGAGGCATGGCGAGCATGGCGGTCACTGGCGGACTATTAAACCCTTTATGAATACTTTAAAAGATGTATTCATAAGACACCATTTTAAAATGGTGTAAACCCAAGTCCTGGTATCAAAATCATTAGCTCCAAGATCATTTAAGCACAGTGGGTGCAACAAAAATGAGCTGGCGAGGGATCATAAATGGCATAATGAAAACAACAATAGGGACGATATTTTTAGCAAATTGCAATTAAGCCGAGCTCTTAGAGGTCACTGGCTGGAATAACATGGCAGTCTTTGAAGAATAAAGAGTAACACATCCTGAGCAAAACTTTCCCAAAGTCCTAAATCAGAACACAGGGGTACAATTCAGTTTGTGTGCTTTTTACCGTACATTTGCAGCAGCGTAACAAAATGACTTGTTAAGCTAGTTTGGGCTGTAACCTACAGTATTTTGTTTAAGCATGACTTGTTATGCATTATGATCCATTCCGGGTCTTTCAAATTCCACACAATCTGTCGCGATATTCGCCAAGACAGAATAACATTCAGCTTCATACAGCTGTGGACCCTGAGCTGGTGGTTCAACAATAACTATTATACTTACAGTATATTATAAACATATACAGCATGAGTGATCAACTGGCAAAACTTTGTGGAACTGTTACGGGGCTGCTACGTGGATTCTCTTTGAACTGGACATCTTGATGCACCAATTACAAGTCTTGGTAAATAAATAAATAAATGAATGAATGAATGAATAAATAAAAGTTTGTTTGATGTTAGTTAGGAGAAATGAGGTGTTTTAGTTCGGTCTCCCCAAACTTATTTCATGCCTTCATTTTTAAGAAAGCTTTTGGCAGAATTCCTGCTCATTTTTTCAGTACAAATTATTTGCGCCCTAGGTATTAGGCTTCCGTCAGCGGATAAAAATGACTGTTTATCAAATCAATCAATAGAGTAAAAAACCACCTGGGAACAAGGAACATGCCAAAACTTGCATTGATTTCTTTAAACAGGGCCTGTGGTTCTACCGTACAGTACTGCACCATAGCTCATAGCCTCTAATATAAGGGTTCCTCTAGGGTTCTTTAAATACTCTAAAAGGTTGTAGTTGCAAAAAGAGGTTTTTGTAAAAACTTGGAAAATCTGTGTGTTATAGTATTATTTTCTCTACCAAACAAAGTTGAAAAAGTTATGATACTGTAGCAGAACCATTAAAGAAGTACCAGATATTCTTTTTTTTTTTCTGTTCTAGCAAATGAATAGCTTCTGTTGCTGAGAATCCCAATTTAATACTAAAGCATCAATGCAAATGCAGCTCCACTTAAATTAGTACAACCTATCCCAGGGAGAATGAAGCCTATAACAGGCAGCGTGGAGGCTATCTCAGGCTCCACACTGGATAGGCTTTGTGGAGCCTATGCCATGGGGTCTGGAATATTTTCCCAACAATTCTGGAGCCTATCCCAGGAGCGCAGATCCTATCCCATTAAATGGGACCCTATCCGAGGGAGTGTGGAGCCTGTTACAGGCAGGGTGGGCTATCAAAGAAGGTCTGGAGCCTATCCCAGAAAGCCTGAAGCCTATCCCATGGAGTGCGGAGCCTGTCGCAGGCAGTGTGGTCTATCTCAAAAAGTCTGGATCCTATCCCAGAGAGTCTGAAGCTTATCCCAGGGTGTGCATACTGTACCCTGTCCTAGGGAGTGTCTAGTCTATCTCAGCCAGTCTGGAGTCTATCCCATGGAGCCTGGAGCTTGCACCCGGGAGTGTGGAGCCGAACCCAGAGAGCTCAGGGCACGAGGCTGATTCTACCCTGTATAGGGTCCCAAGACACCACAAGGCACAAGCACAAACATGCACTATGGGCAGTCTGGAAACACCAATCAGACTCCAACACATATCTTCAGGAGAAAATCAGAATAAACTTCTTGCACACAGACTTCAGACGAGATCTGGAACCCAACCCAACTGTGTTAACCGCTGAACCACCAAGTCCCTGGACTTTATTTTCTTAAAATATGCCTGCATAAATTGTAAACAATAATAATTCAAACTAAAATTAAACACTACAACCCAGGTGGATGGATATGACTCACGTTCCTCTGTGAAAGATCCTGGCCTCAGAACATATCCACATGTTTCAGCCTTACTTTTTTTTTTTTATTTACTTGCAGAAACTTCTTCAGATATGCATGGTTTGTCTTCAGTGCTGATTCCCCCTTCTTTAAATGTCATCCATCTGTGCACATTGCTCTTGTCAATGGAGTCATCTCCGTAAGCATTCTGTAGCGCAGTAGGAGACCATCAGCTGCAACAAAAGAGGATTTTCAAAGAGGATTAGAGAGTTGGGTTCAACCATGGGGCAAATGCATCGTTTGTGATGGAGAATATGTTGAGAGGTACTATTGTATAGAGGAAGAGTTATTTTACCAACATATGCAATCTGAACAACCTATGTGAGTTAAACAATAAAAAAAAGTCATGCCCAATTTTACATTACTTTTGGTTTGGTTGGCTGTCCAATGTATCACTGGTTCCTGGTGCTGGTGTACGTCCAGCGTTCTCCAGATCTTCTCAACCCTGACCAGCATACACCGATTACGAAACATGACAGACTTTCGTTTACATGATTTTGTATTATCTAGGTGATGAACTGTTTTACATTTAATAGCATCATTGAATAATGCAAAAACTGCATATCCCTAAAGCATATGTATGCACGGCTAGAGGCACTGAGACCTTCTTATCTGCATGGGTGCCCTTCATAAAGTTCTTAGTCTTGGTGACTGACAGATGTAAATATAAAGGGTGTTATAGGTCACAGTTTATCTACACTATTTAATAGACTCCCACTCCTTCTGTGCCAATAAAGTGCATATGGATTTTAAATGTTCATCTCTAGCATGAATCCATTTTTTTCCCCTAATTACATTATGTACCCAGGCAAGCCCTGATGAGTTTTTAATGCTGATTATTTCCACTCATTTGAAGCTGCCAGCAAAGAGATTTGCAATGCCAAGTTCCTCTGACTGATCCTGACTATATGAGACCTTTACCTGGCATTAGCATTAGATGCAAGAGGACACAGGCCATTGAATAATAACTACAAATTTTAGTTACATAGACAAAAATTGATAAGCCACACAGCTAAAGTTCAACCAAAGCGGGATCAAGTTTATTGTTTGCCTTTGGCTGTGACTGCCGTGTTTAAAGATGATTGATGCAGAAGGATATCCATCTCAATTTAGCTCTCTTTTATGGCCCATCTCGCAGCAGGGTCCTCCAAGGAGACTCTCTCTCTCTCTCTCCCAGTGCAAGAATTCGACTGAAACATTATGATAACGGAGATTATTATCTTCTTGTGAGGCCGAACTGAGCTCTTGGAAAAGAGCTGAAACTCCAAAATTAACTGTCAGAATCTGACAGGACAGATCTGTTTGGAAGATTTGATGGAAACTGTGAAATTAGAGTCCAAAAAAAAGGGCAGGATGAGGGGGAGAAGGAACAAGAAAAACATGAAGAAAAGCCTCAGCTCGTTGATGATATTTCACCGATGTGGTTAGATGGGGTCAGTGGTGTGACCTTTTCTTGCCTCCAGTGATGGTGGAAACATAGTTGTCAACAATTACAGTTTAGCCGCAGCATTGGGGACTTTTCCCCCGCCAATTGCTACAGCAACAAAGAACACACTTTCCGTTCAAGCAGCAATCGGACAAAAAGGGAAATAAAATGCACTTGCTTGGGTTATCCATGGCATTTACTTCCTGCCAACTTCATCTACAGATAAGTGTAGCAGTGAAGACACTACTGGAGAGGAGATGTGCTTATGTTAACTTTGGAACAATTGCATGAAGCTTATAACTTGGTAACTGAGTCTCACACACTCAGTACTTTTATTTTCCAACTTGAGTCTAATGGGATTTTAAGAAGCCAAGTTTTCCCACTAGAGATCTCCTAAAAAACAAGAGCTTTCCAGTGAAGCGAGCACTTGAAACTCCTTTACCATTCCTATTCCCTGGGCTCTAAGAGTCTATGAGCACAGCTGCAGCTCATGTTTGCAGTAATGGAGGTCATGCCCTTTTCTCCTAAATGGAGCTACAGAGATGACCAGCAGGTGAAGTCAGCATATTAGCTGATTAGCTGGTTGTAGTCCAGCACTGACTAACCGTCTGTTGAGCTTATTGAGCGTGAGATTGGACTCGACAGGAGAGCTGGCTTGCTTTACCTCCAACACCACCTGAGCCTTTCACAAAGAATTGCTGTAAAAAAAACAAAAATAAATAAATAAATGCCAATTAAATGAGGAATTAGGTATGATTTTATTTTGCTCTTTCACAACCCATTTGACTTTCTTTATGGCTTAACTAAAGGAATGTGATCTGATATCTCTAAGATTTTTGTTGGAGTTTAAAAGTTTAGACGATGCATGTAGACGTGATCAAGACATTCTGTTGAAGTTTATTCTAAGCATCAGAATGGAAAAGAAAGGTGATTTCATTGACTTTGAACATGGCATAGCTGTTGGTGCCGGATGGGTTGGTCTGCATATTTCTAGGTTTTACACAGAAAATCTTCAGCGAGCAGCAGTTCTCCGGGTGAAATGCCTTGCTGGGGTCAGAGAAGAATGGACACACTGGTTTGAGCTGGTAACTCAACTAATAATTGATTACAACAGAGGCATGCAGAACAGCATCTCAGAATCCCAAACATGTCAAACCTTGACAGGACAGATGGGTTGCAGCAGCAGATGACCACTCTGGGTCTCACTCCAACCTGGGTCAAACAAAGAGTTTTTACACCAACTATAAGTCTTTTCCTATCAGCTACGAACAAGAAACCGAGGCTACAATTTGCATGGGCTCACCAAAATGTAACAATATAAAACTGCAAAAAATGGTGCCTGATCTGAAGAGTCTTGATTTCTGCTGAGTACTGTACATACATTCGAATGGTAGGGTTAGAATTTGGCATAAACAACATGCAAATGTGAATCTATCCTGCCTTGTAGCAATGGTTTAGGTGGAGGTGGTGTAATGGTGTGAAGGATATTTTCTAGGCACACTTTGTGCCCCTTAGTACCAGTTGAGAACCCGTTAAAAGCCTATTTCCTGCTGACCATGTTGATTCCGTTATGAGCACAGGTTAACGTGCCATACCAAGTTAAAATCATCTCAAACTGGTTTCGTTAACAGGACAACGAGCTCACTGTACTCAAATGGCTTCCACAATCACCAGACCTCAATCCAATAGAGCACCTTCAGGATGTGGTGGAGCGAGACATTTGCATCATAGATGTACAACCTGACAAATCTACAGCAACTGCTTTTAGCTTTCATGTTAACATGGACCCAAATCATAATAATTAGATTGTGATTTTGGCATAAAGTAATGTTGAATCTATGCCGTGAAGAATTAAAGCAGTTCTGAAGGCAAAAGATGGATGGTCCAACCCAGTACTAGCAAAGTGTTCCTAAAGAAGTGACTGCTGGGGGTATAGAATACATTGTATGACCCAAAGCAGCACATCCAGTGAAAGTCTCATCTAAATTTCCAAATTTTAGAATTCCTGTGGAATGCAAGACGACTAAAACCCAAACTCTGTATGGCGACAAAAAAATTAAATCATATTTTTTTGGACATGATTGGAAAAAAATGTATTACCTTTGGAGTGCTTCAAGATGAAAGAGGTCACTCTGAGCAACTGGCAAAAAAAATAGTTTTGGCGATTGTATGAGCAACAACTTCAAAAAGAAGCCATTAAACACTGTTCATTCATACTGATCACTTCATCTGGGTTTTCTGGATATTTATTTCCGACCTTGTCTATCGCGCAACAAGTATGCCAACAATACAGGGGTCTCACTCACTCCCTCATCATCTATACCGGCCCAGGAGATTTAGGGCACGAGGTGGGGTACAATACTTTACATACCCAATCTGTTAATGGCCAGATCTTATCCCTCAGCCAGCTCCACTTCATCATACTATAACAAATGCAGTATGGCAAAAGTAAACTTTTTTTTTCCTGTTCGACTGATAAATTAAATCATTTACCCCCCCCCCCCCCCCCCCCATAAAAAAATATTATTATTGACCTGCACAAGCCCAGGAATTTATATGCAGCTAAAACATGCATGCAGCTAAAAAGACTTGCACAAAGCCCAAGTCATTAAACAAAGTTTTAAATGGCAGGAGTACTATAGTTGGAATTTGACAGAGGATCTACAGTATACAGTATGTGAGTGGAAGGGATTTAGACCCAGTTAAAGCAGAGTCAGCAGTGTAAAATAGTTTGCATGAAAACTGGCCTGAATTCGCACACGGTGCTGTAATGAGCTTTTTTTGGCCATGTATATTAAGCATGGACTCCAGCATCACAGTTTATCTCCACTGGAACATAGATTGAGGCAAAATCCTTCATGCTGTCTCGCTTCCTGTAACAGCCTCCATAATTTCTTATATATTTCTTATATAAGCTAATTGCACATTCTACAGTAATGATCCACAGTAAAGGAATAGTGAAACGTAATAATAACTCAACGGTTATATTTAGCATAATGCGCCAACATAACTTGTATAATCATTTCAAGCTGGGCGATGATTATTTTAAAGAATGCTAACAACGGCCTCCGCATGACCAGTAAGTCTTTTTTTGGAAACAACTAATAATAAGTTTCTCGAACTTTTTTTCCCTCTCTCTATTCTCACTCACTCACTCATCATCTATACCGCTTAATCCTGTATTCAGGGTCACGGGGGCCTGGAGCCTATCCCAGGAAACTTCGGGCACATGGCAGGATACACCCTGGACAGGGTGCCAATCCATCACAGGGCACAGACACACACACATACATACACACACTACGGGCAATTTGGGAACGCCAATTAACCTAACCTACATGTCTTTTGGAGGAAACCAGAGAACCCGGAGGAAACCCAGCAAGCACGAGGAGAACATGCAAACTCCATGCACACAGAGACGGGAAACGAACCTGGTCGGGGATCGAACCCGGACCCTGGCGGTGCAAGGCGACAGTGCTAACCACTACACCACCGTGCCGCCCCCTCTCTCTAGTCTGAAAAAAAAAAGAAAAAAAAAAAGTGGTGTATAATGCAGCAGGGAATCCGACGAGTGAAATGACATATAATTGTCAGAATCGATGCTCAGTGTGTGTTTTTGATGAATAGAGATGTGCATCCATTGTCAGCCTGGGGTCATTCAACACTGCTGGGAGATCTTTATATACTTTTGGGAAGAAAAACTGAAAAGGTTGTCTTGCCCCACTGAACCGTCTGGCAGATTAACCTTAAAAAAAAAAAAAATGTAACCACATGGCTCTTTAAAGAAGCTGCATGGTGGTGTATCAAACCACTTTCATTAAATATTGCCTTGTGTTAAAGAACAGAATACAGAACACATGATCGAAAGATAACTATATCACTCTGCATGCCAAAAAAAGTGTGATTGCTACTGCACTTTTTTTCTTTTTGTCCTTTAAAACTAACTAGTCAAGAGTTTTGTGTTAAGAGTGTTTTCTGAGCCATGGGTTGCACATCGTTATCTAATCACACTTAATTAGCTCTCGCAAGTTCAGCCAGTCACCATCTCGTTCGCAAGAGGGTATTTTGAGAAATAATGCTTGCTTAAATATTTCAATATATTACATAGACAAACACAATAGTTTGCATAGTTATTACACAAATTTACTCTGCCATTACGCGTATAAGCAT
The DNA here is from genome assembly GCA_011419295.1 of Clarias macrocephalus. Classification (NCBI taxonomy): domain Eukaryota; kingdom Metazoa; phylum Chordata; class Actinopteri; order Siluriformes; family Clariidae; genus Clarias; species Clarias macrocephalus. Next base: position 111,307 of record JAAGKR010000326.1, on the reverse strand, counting down.
GTGCATGTGACAAATAAAATTTGAATTTGTATAGGCAAATGCTCAGGTTCCACTTTAAATGGAAATTAAATTTTAAGCGCTATGAAATTTATATATCAAAAGTCGTAGGTTGTTAAAATCTTGCTTGCTGGGGGTGTTGGGTTGACTTGTGGTGGTTATATATATATATATATGTGTGTGTGTGTGTGTTATATATATATATTATGTTGTGTGTGTGTGTTATATATACACGTTTTGTTTGTTTGTTTTTTGGAGTATGTACTGTAAAAGTCATAGGCACTGTATTAGATTTGGTATATATACAATTTCTGCATTATGTACATAACCATTTTCTGTTTCCAAATATAACTTACAAATGCATAAATGAAAAACATTACAGAACAATATTTGTATGTTGATAGCAGCAAAGATCAGTTTTCAGATGGAGGAAAATGTGCCTGAAGACTCCTAGCTTTTGCTTGAAAATAGAAAGGAGCAAGTGTGACAAAGTTAATAGAAGAACTCATATTCTCCAGCATGCTCAGTAAAACCTAACAGCTGTTTTACTTACCGTGCTGTGCAAATGTTTTGGGCACAAATAAACAAACCAAAGCAATGCCATAAGCGAAGATAACCTATAGCATAATTACCGTAGCACATATGGTTACACACTCCAGTATTGTGAGTGTGTAATTATGAGTGTAATTATATCTACAGTATGACATACTATGAATAACTACAACAAGCTAGAGTGACCCGTCTAAAGGCGCCTGCTGTACAGCCCCACGTGGCGCATCTTAGACTTATTTGTAAATAATTGTCGTTATCTGTGGCTTTTATCTGCCTTTACACACCTTCGTACTGTAGTTCACCTTCAGCTCTGTCTCAGCGCTTCATAGCTATGTAGTAGCAAACAACGTCAGAGTGGGTTTGAGCCACAGAAAACAGGTATTTCGGAATTTCACAATATGTACAGTAGTTTTTAAAAAAAAATCATGAAAGTGGGAACTGGATATTAAAACTTAAAATATCATTTGTAGCTTGTGTACAGCTGTCGATTAAATTATACAAAATGCTACCATGACTATACTTTGAATTCCTAGTGTACATGTGTAATTATGTGTAATATGTAATTACGTAGGGGGCACGGTGGTGTAGTGGTTAGCACTGTCGCCTTGCACCCCCAGGATCCGAGCTCGATTCCCGGCCAGGTTCGATTCCCTCTCTGTGTGCGTGGAGTTTGCATTTTCTCCCCGTACTTGGTGGGTTTTCTCCAAAAGACGTGTAGGTTAGGTTAATTGCCGTTCCCAAATTGGCCGTAGTGTGCGAGTGTGAGTGTGAGTGTGATGGATCGGCACCCTGTCTAGGTTGTACCCTGCCTTGTGCCCAACGTTTCCTAGGATAAGTTCCAGGCCTCCCGTCACCCTGACTACAGGATTAAGCGGTATAGATGATGAGCGAGTGTAATTATGTGTTATATTTTTTGTAGCTCCACATATGCTTTTAGCTACAAAAAATGTAACACATAATAAAAATGAATTCAAAAATCCATTTTCCATCTTCACTGTTTCTTTCGAGTATAGTTAGCAACCTGTCAATTTTCGATTTTGAAACTAAGTCACAAAAAATTCATTTAGAGGCATGAAATAATTATAAGAAATTTAAATACAAGACTGTTTTAACCTGAAATCTTACAACGTAATCAGAAATCTCAGAAATTCCCATACATTCTTCGGCTCTTAAGCCAATAGTGGATTTCCCCCCTCCGATCTGTTTAAAATAAAACATTACTGCCTCTGTTATTAATGGCCATGCTGATGTTTTCCGTGTCGTTGTATAACAGCATGTTGATTGCATTTGATCAAGAGTGATGCGCATTGGAGCCAGATGGGCCATCCTGAGCCATAAATCAAGATTAATGGCGCGGCGCTCTCTTGACTGCCAGATCCATCAATTATTCTGACTCAGCAACACATCGCAATGAAATGTCTTTGAAATGAAACATCCTTAACCTACGCAGATTTTTTTTTTTATTTCCAACTTGCTGCACATATTGCAGATTTATTGCGCAAAGATTCTACATTTATTTTTATTAGATAAGGACGACCACATTTATATCATCAGATAATTCAATAGTGGCTTGACTTCGATGTTTCCTTTTAATAAGCAGCACTTTCTGTAACACACATCTGTCATTCTGTACTATATTAGAATATTAGAAATGAATGTTTACCTTTCCCTGCCTTATTTCATAGTCAGCCACAGAGGACTGGGATTCGACCCAGAATTCAGAGCGGCATTTGAATGCATTCATAAGGATCTTGGCGAGCTCGCGGAATTTCCCAAGCCCAGGGCTCGGAAAGGTCAGTGTGAGCTCGATGTGACATTTCTGCGATCCAGAATTGAAAGTGACCTTTTATTTCAAAAAGGAAAAAAAGTCATATCCATTTATAATGCTTTAAATTAGAAACAAGTTGAAGAATAGTACCTAATACTAGAAAATCTTCTATGCACTACTTTTGTTTTGGAGGTGCTGATGAAGGAAAATGCCAGGATACTGTGATGAAGCAGGGCTACTGTTATCACCCTGAAGGTCATTATTTTCAAATAACAATGGAGGAACTTTCGAGAAAATGTTTTATTCCTCTTATACCTTGGGATTTGGATAAAATGAACAATACGGTCTGGAGTACAGCTTTAGCTGTGCCGGTTAAAGAGCTGAAACTGGAGACTCCTACCATAAATTTCCTATTCGCAGAAAACTTCAAATATATTTTATTATTTATTAAGTTTATTAAGAGCAACTACAACTGCATTGGACAAATCATAAATATTAATATAAAAATGTAGTAGAACAAGTTTGTTAATATACACACTGTAAACCCGATTAAGTTGGCAAAACTCAAAAAATTCGAGGTCATCAGTTACATAATTTTTTTTTTTTAAGTAATGATGTTTCCAATTTTAAGTAAACAGAAATATCAATTTTAGAGTTTGTTGAACTTGTTGCAAATCAAATAAATTGCTGTTGCAGTTGTTGGGAATCGAACCCGGACCTTTCACATGGCAGGCGAAACACCTCCCACTGAGCCACCAGACCTCTACAGACGTGAAGTTGGTGGAACTTTAAGGTGACAGTTACTATTACTTACGTACTTACGATTACTTAAAATATCAAATTTGCCCAGCTAACTTGAAAAGTGTCATTTCTACAAAACTCATAAATACCACAAAGTTCTGTATACTCAGAAAGGTCTATTAATTTGACTTAATTGCATCTATTTAAGTTAACACTACTCGATGTGTTTAATTACTTTGAGCATTAGGGTTTACAGTGCAGTAGTCCTGTGATTTGCCTTACAGCTGGAACTGTAATTTTTTTTGTAAATTTTTTGGATTTTTTTTTTTTCCCCTTTAAGTGTTACAAGTGCTCATCATGCTCACAGCTCATGCGGTGTATTTTCAGGCCACGGATGGATGGGCGTTTTGAATCGCTAGAACTCTGACAACATGCCGTGCTAATTACCGAGCTCCTAGACCTCCCTTCTGCATTCTGCACAACGTTTTGCCAAGACAGGACGTGAAACAGACAGAGGCGCTCTTCAAACAGTTTGTTTACCAGCATTTACATTTAGCTATTTGGCAAACACTCCTAGTCTTTTAGCCATGAACAAACGAATGAAGGAGCAAAGATACTGAGAAACTAGAGCTGATTTGGGCAAGTTCCTATAGCCTACAACTGTGGCTTACTCTAGTAACTAGCTAGACAAAAGGGGCAAAAATTATATAAACAAGTTTTTAACAATTATGTATTAAGATCTACGAATTGAGATCTGGAACATATGAGTAAAAACTTTGATTTGACTCAGATTTTTGCTGCAGTAGGGATAAGATACCTTCGCAAGGGTATGTTGTTGACCAGACCTCCGCCTTCAAAGGTTCGCCTATGAAAGATGCATGAATCTAGCTATTAGTAAGCTGCAGAAAAAGTTGCTGTTCGATATCCGGTACGAGGTTCTAAGCCTTAACGTTAGAATGGAGCTGCCATGTAGGTGCATAGCCCTGAACCAAGTTATAGAGATGTACTGTATATACTGTGGTGCAGAGCTGTTTGACGTTTGGGATGTAAGAACAAGAGCAATGAGTCTTGCTGCATAAGACATGATGCAATTTGAAGCATTCTACAGTTGAACAGTTTGACAGCAAAATGTATTGCAAACTGATAGAGAATATTTTCTGCATGGTTTCTTTGAATCACCAAGGTGGTGAAAAAAAAATAAAAAATTTGGGTCATATCAATGTGAAGTCTGTGTGATTTCCTAAAACACTATGAATTATATATTATCTTAATATACTGTATATTATTGACAGTTTTGTCAAAAGGGGTAAAAAAAAAAAATCAGCCTGCAGTTGCATTTGTGGTTCTTTTAATATGTAATGTAGTATCGGTAATGGTGTGTTGGCTTTAATTTAATTCATTTTAATTTAAATACAGCAAACCATATTTGTAAAAAAAAAAAAAAAGAGAGAGAGAGAGAGAGAGGGGGGGGGAATAGTTTTGCTGTTTATGGTTAAAATTACTGTAATTACTCACATGAGAATATGTTTATTTTAAGCCCATAGAAATAGTAGACCAAAGCTTATTATATAAACCTGTGATTCACAGCAAAAACTGTTGTGAAAGGGTCTGTTCTAGAAAAGATAAACAATTTTAGAATCATAAATTTAACTGCACTGTGGTATATACAGTACAGACCAAAAGTTTGGACACCCCTTCTCATTCAGCGAGTTTTCTTTATTGTGTTCTTTATTGTGTTCTTTAGCCCAAACGCGTCTCTCCTACTTGTTGCCTGTCCTTAGCAGTGGTTTCCTAGCAGATCTTCTACCATGAAGGCCTGATTCACACAGTCTCCTCTTAACAGTTGTTCTAGAGACGTGTCTGCTGCTAGAACTCTGTGTGCCATTGACCTGCTCTCTGATCTGAGCTGCTGTTAACCTGCGATTTCTGAGGCTGGTGACTCGGATGAACTTATCCTCCGCAGCAGAGGCGACTCTCGGTCTTCCTTTCCTGGGCCGGTCCGCATGTGAGCCAGTTTCTTTGTAGCGCTTGATGCTTTTTGTGACTGCACTTGGGGACACTTTCAAAGTTTTCCCAATTTTTCGGACTGACTGACCTTCATTTCTTAAAGTAATGATGCCACTCGTTTTTCTTTACTTAGCTGCTTTTTTCTTGCCACAATACAAATTCAACCTCTTTGAATGAGAAGGTGTGTCCAAACTTTTGGTCTGTACTGTAGTTCCTACGAGATGCTTTAACTGGACACTATCGTCGTTACTATGTACGTTTGCACTTAAGTTCTTCCTGTGTATATATATAACAAGAATGTGACTTTAATTCCGGAGTACAATAAATGTTAACACCAAGAATATGGCAAGAAATTGCGGCTTTTTAAATTGGAAGTATTTAAGATAAAGTTCCTCAGCTCATTTAGATTAATCTGACTACCGCTGGAAGGTATTGTACATCCATGTATAGATTACACACACAAACTCACACATGAATCTGATTTTCATGTCTTGTGCTCAGAGAATACAAGACATTTAACAGCTGTAAATGGATCTATAGGAAAATGTTTGTGAAGCTACATACTGTAAAGAAGTTATTCTGAAGTAATCGTGATATGGTCATAATCAACCATTATGTGATGTTTCTCCTTTATTTTAACAAAATAAAGATTGAAGTAAAGTTGAAAGAATTATAAGAATGAAATTGACCCAGCTGCCATAATTGTTTTTCTTCTTGAAGAAAAAAAAAAAAAAGGGCCTTGAATTCCCATTTGATATGACACTTTAAAATGAACGTTTTCTCCATATGGCATGAATGCAGGACGTTTTTATGTCTGAATATGTTCCCTGGTTACATGGTGCCACAAAGTAAGGCAGTACTACAGTAGCTGACCAGTCGTTTAAAAAAAATCAATTTACCATTTATCAAATAAAACCGATGATGCATTCAGACAAAATAAATAAATAAATAAATAAATAAATAAAACATTAAACCACGTCTAAGGTACACAAGCTAAATACAGTTCTACGAATAATAAAATTAACGCAAAAAAAGTCATTAAAAAAAACAATCATCACTCTAGAAAAAATTCTTTCACACACCTACAAACAAATCTATTAAGATACTGTAATGTTTCAGTGGGTAAATTCGACTTCTAGCCATGTGCATATCCACTGTCAGATTGCTATTCATACCAGGTCACACAGACAAACTCACACACACGAGTTTGACCCATTTGAAACATCCTTCACGCACGGTTGCATAATGTTATCCTAAAGCAAGAGAGACACAGAGAGCAAAAGAGGAAAAGGAATAAAGAAAACACGTGAACTAAACCAACCTGTCGCTCCAAATAGACCAAATAACATGAGACGTCTCTGGCTGTTCTCCAGGTTAACACTAATCTCATTTTCTCTGTCTGTCTGCAGAAAAATAACAAATACACTTAACTTCTTCTATAGAAATATATCAAATTAATTCACATTGACAGTAAAACGTCAGCGACACACCAAGCGACGACCTTGAAGGCAATACGCTCTGTCATCTCATTTGTCCTTGGCAAAACCAGCATAATAATTACCTTCTGTTTTTCCTAATTGTTCCACATAAATTTTGAAAAAAGCCCTTTGGAGTAATAGTTTAAGTTCCTTATTACAGCTCTAAAGGACCTAAATAAATCTGCCCCACTGGCTACGTTTTAAATCATCCAAGCACATTTAAGCTAATCCATGCAGCTTGCCTAGCCTAAAATAATGACTTTACCTGCAGTACAAAGAAGCAGTTTAGAGTAGTTTTTTTCTTTTTCTTTTAGTTTTTTGACTCATCCGTTTCAGACTAGAGATCAATGACTCCTTAAGAGTGAAGATCATGGTTGCAAATGGCATAATCAGTCTCTGCTGGACTCTCCAGGTTCCTCCAACATGCTGGAAAACTGATTGGTGTCTATAAAGGCATATACATGATTATTTAAAAAAAAAAAAAAAAAAAAAAAATATATATATATATATATATATATATATATATATATATATATATATATATATATATATATATATATATATCATAAAACTTTTGCAAATCACCATTATGTATTTAACCAAAATAAAGTCAAAAATAAAACTAAACTATGTGGGCAATACTAAATACCCCCTTAATGCTTCCACAGGAAAGCATTGAGTGTAGGAGTGTAATTTGCAGGCAGGTGCTGCTAATCATCAGCCCTTGATTAGTTGATCATCAGCAGGTGTCCAGACATCTATAAAAGCAGACGTTTGGGTAGTTTGATGGTCTGGAACATTCAGGTGTGTGTTATCATAATACCAGCAATTACACTGTGTACCACATAAATCTTGAAAGGATTCTAAATGTCTATAAAAGATTATATATATGATTTGTGATTGTTTTTGCAACCGCAGGTCCTGGGCACCTTTCAGTAACTGAGTTGACCATGAACTCCAAAGTATTCTAGAGGCAAATGTGAGGCCATCTGTCTAACAGCTCGAAAAACTCGAAATTGCCTAATTAAAGTCCAGACCTCAACTCAATTGAAATGCTGTGGCAGGACCTTAACAGAGCTGTGCATAAGTGAATGCCCAAAAAATCTCAAACAACTGAAACAATGTTGTAAAGAAGAATGGGCCAAAATGATGTAAGAAACCGATAAAATCTATTACTTCAAGTTACTGTTGCTAAGGGTGGCTACTGAACAAGCTATTGAATCATTGGGTATCTATGCGTGTGCTTCAATCTGTTGTTGCTCCTTGCTCACTCCTCTCCTTCTGCAGGTGCGCAAAGGGGCGGGGCCGCTGGCACAGCTGTGGCATAATCAACGGTAATGGATCCGCATTAAGGCCCCTGTTCCCAGCCGGGAAAGCCGTACAACCATAGGACATCCAAAGGGACTCCAGACGGAGGCCACGCCCAAAGAAGAGCTGGGAGGGGCCAGCTGGTCAGGTCAGTGGGAAGAAGGGTGCCCATGGAGACAGAGGAGCCGCTGCCCATGTGGGCCCACACGTGCACATCATCTTCAATGCTTTCCTTCTCTTTCTTTCCATCATCCCTCCATTAGCCCTTTTCCTTCCCCATTTTTCTAAATAAAACTGTCCTTTCCCCCCCAAGACCTTGCCTTTTGTCTGTGCTTGTGGTGCCGCCCATGCGTCAAACCCATTAAATATAAATTTAAAAGTTATATGTTTTTGTGTGTCTGATGTTATATTTGCCTAATAGCCACTATCGTCCGATGATTTAAAAAAAAATGTTTTTACTAAATTTAATTAATTAATTAATTAAAATTAAATAGAGGGCACTAAATTATCATTAACGTGGGTCTTTATCACTAACATTACAGTGCCTATTATTACATGTAACCCTACACTAGGTTCTCTAATTTAGAAGCTTTATCCACTTAAAAAGATATTGTATTTACAGCTTGTCATTTTACTCTTAAAAAAAAAACAAGACAGGAAACAGTCTTTATGGCATGTCAGAAAGCTTAAATTATAGCTTTACCCCTAATTTGCTTTAAAAAATTTAATCCATGCAATTACAGCTTATTGTAGCCAAATGGTTAAATGAAATGTATTTTGTTTTTCCTTATTATTGTAATGACAAATTATTGTCTAAATTACTATTATAATTACTACAGATATTCCCCTTTCATTTTTTATGTAATTTTATTTCTTCATCTTAAAATCCACAGCCATTACGTGCGATTTAGCAAAGTACTGCAATTTGAAAGAAGGTCTTCACTGTAACCCAATACAGTACAACACCTTTGAATGAACTCTGACAGGAGGATTAGCAGATGGTGTGTGGACATGTTTAAGCAGGTCAGCTCTATGGTCATGTCTAATATCACATTCAAACACCACCCGATACTCTTCTGAGCACGTAACAGCTCATAATGTGTTTAGACAAACAAAACCCTTGGTGTCTGAAAAAAAAAAAACTTTGGTCATGATTTTAGCACAGCTGCGGTTACAGTCCTGTAACACTTGGAATCTTAGCACTGTAGCTAATTAGGTGTACGAATACCAAACATTTTGGAAGGCTATTGCTTTGGCTTGAATTTTAAGGGAGCTTGGTTTCATTCGAATTTTACTCATTTGTCTTTATAGGTTTATAGGGTGCTGAAACCTTATAGTTTTTGGTCATCTTCTTTTCTCCTAAAATAAATAGAGAAATTAAACACATTCATTCCATTCAATTCTCGCAACTGAAACCAGTGTTTTTTTTTTTGTTTGTTTGTTTGTTTGTTTTTTTACATTTTGGGTAATAGGTAACCTTTGAGTTAATTTGGACAACCATTCTTACAAGTTTTGTTATTCCTTGACAAAGTTGGAATCAAAGTCTTGAAATCAAACCTCAGTAACTGTATGAAACATTTGTATTTTTTTATTTATTTATAATTTTTCATGTTCAAGGGCAGAAAGTGTTGTTCCCTTTCAAAAGCTACACTCGATGCTGCGCTTGAAAGCGCTATGGGAAAAGGTCTCCACTGACCGGGACGAGAGTATGAGGAATTACTGGAGGTGGTAACCAGGGCAGTCGAACACCTACATCTCGACTGGCCTCAGGAACAGGTGAGTCCCAAACACTCAAAGTTAGATTACAGGTTTCTGTCGGGTGGCCAAGGTGAGGGACCTCAACGAAGGTCCCTCCCCTTTTTTGGTGATCTCCATGACGAGGTAAATCGTTCATGGAGCAAACTTTATTCGTCCCACATATTTGTGCCAATGACGTCGATTTATTCGACGATCGTTGATGCAAGCACGTGGGGCTAAATGATGATGCCCCAGGTTGAGGAGACACTTGCGAGCTGTCTCTCTCCTGGATTCTCATCTTCGCTGACGAAGCCTAAACTCCCCACTAAGCCGTGTAGACTAACATCTTCGCTAGTGGGGAAGGCTTTTCAGTTAGCGGGTCAGGCGGATGCAGCGCTGCATACCATGGCGGTGTTGCAGACATACCAGGCTGATCTACTGAAAGACCTGAGCACGGGCAGGTCCATCGACCAGCAAGCTTTTTCAGAGCTTTGCCGAGCCACGGATTTGTCTCACCGTGCCACAAAGCAGACGGCCCGTGCCATTGGCCGCTCCATGGCTGCTATGGTTGCCACGGAGAGACATCTGTGGCTGAACCTCACTGGCATCAAGGACAAGGAGCGTTCGTTCCTCCTTGATGCCCCTATCTCGCCTTCCGGCCTATTCGGTGACGCTGTGTCACCGTCACCAATAGGTTTCGGGAGGCGAAACGCCACTAGGAGGCGTTTCTGAGGTTTCTTCCCCGCCGTGCTCAGGAGTTGGGACCTTCGGCCACCCAGTCCCGACTAGGTCCGGTTCTAGTGAGGCGTGAGGTGCAGGAGGAGAGTGTGGCGAGCACCCCCTCATAAAGACAGGGGTACGACTCGCCACACTTCTCAGCCCGCCTTTAAAAGACCGGACCTGAGGAGCATGATCTCCTCAAAGAAGAGGTCCTGAGGCTGGTGAAATGCCAGGACCATGAGGGTGTCTCAGAAGGCCGCCCAAACTCCGCCACCATTGGTGCTCGGAAGAGTGGTCACCAACGAGGTGTTAGATGTTTGCTTTGGCTCCTGCCGTGTTTTCAGAACACCGAACATCTAAACCCCCGCCCCCTCAACCTGGTGTGCCCCTTTCAGAGAAATTGGCAGCGTGGAAGCTACTGCCAAATATATCTCCTTGGGCTCAGAGGATCCAACCTGCGCATCACCTTTCGTGTTTCAACGGCGTGGTCTTCACTTCCATGAAATAGGAATGAGCGCATTTTGCTAATCATAGACTTTGCTGGGTATAGGGGCCATAGAATATGTTCTCCTCCCAGACACACAGTCAGGCAGCTACTGCTGGTTTTTCCTGGTCCAAAAATAAATAAATAAATAAAAATAGGGGGGTTGCGTCCAATTCTACATCCTTGCATGTGGTAGGGCTATCTCAAAATTGACGGTCAATATGATAGTTTCTTAAATCCAATTACAAGATTGGTTTGTGACAATCGACCTGAAGGACGCATAATTTATATAGAAACATTGCACCTGCACATATATAAGAGGCTGGATGCAGCACTGTTTCCTAATTGGTTCCAGGACATCCGTAATTCGAATTTTATTCACGACTTGCCTCAGTCTCGGGAGCTAGCGCTTCGACATCAACATGTCGTCCTAGTTCATCTTGAATCTTTAGAGTTGAGACTCAACGCCAAGAAAAGCGTTGTCTCTCCCGCTCACAGGACAACGTATTTGGGGGCCGTAGGAGGTTTCAGTCTGAATACAGGCACATTGTCTCCTGTATGTACCGAATCTATCTTTAGCATCCCAAGGAGCATCAAAATAGGCCAGAAGATGAACCTTCCTTGCTTTCAGAGAATCTAGGTCTCATGACAGGTGTATCCATGGTGATATTCTGGGCCCCCTGCATATGAGACCATTTTGTTGTGCCTGAGAGCCAGGGGATTTCATTCAAGGACCAATCCCCTGAGCAAACAGGGGCTTCGTACCCTTTCTGTGTGGTTCAGACACCGGGTTTTAACTTTGGGTCCCACTCTAGGTCTCTGTCATCATGAGATTCTAATGACAGACGCTTTCCTTTGGGTTGGGGTGCGGTCTTGGATGGCCGTCCAGCTCAAAGGATCTGGAGAGGTCATCTTCTCGCATGGCACACCAGTTGCCTCGAAACGATGGCTTATTTCTGACTCTGAAATACTTCCTCCAGCTAAGAAGCTACCATGTCCTAGTGTGGGCAGCACAATGTAAGTCTCTTATATAAATCGCCATGGCGAATTGTTCTTGAAACCTTCTGTCCTTCGCCGTCTAATGCTCAGGAGCAGGAAGGATTTCACTTATTGTGTCCAGTATGTGCTCTACAGATTTAAGTCCACTGCACTAGTCAATGGCGCAAAGAGGAGCAGCTCTTTATATGTTATGCCGCAACCGGGTGTGCGGCTCCCACTACTAGACAATCTGGGTCACATTAAAAGGGTGAGGGATACTACTGCCCTAGCCTATGAGGTGCGTGGTCACACTTCACCTCTAGGAGTTAGGGCCCATTCAACTAAGGGGTTTTCAAGGTGTTCCCTTGCAGCGAGTGTGAGATGCGGTAGGCTGGTCCCCTCCACCCACGTTTCTCAGAGTTTATAGTTCGGATATTCACCCTACTCCATGCTTACGGTCCTAGGCTCAGCATCCCACAATTATACAACTCTGGTGTTCAGACACTTCCAGTGCGGCAGCGTTGGTTTTCTCGTTCCCATAGTGCTTTCAAGCGCTTTGCTGTAACCCTGTTCCCTGAAAAGCGGGAACAAGATGCTGCACTCTAATGCTGCACTGTAGGCGTGACTGGACGTCCTTTCAGACAAATTGACCTGAGGATGTTTCCGGTTCAGATCTATTTATAACCTCCAGGTGTACCTGATCAGATGTACACAGATGACGTCAGATGACGTCACCTAACTGAGGTTGTACGGGCCAAGTTTTTGACGTGTTTGACACACATGCTTCAACAACCGGTCAGTGAAGACCTTTTCCCATAGCGCTTTCAAGCACAGCATCTCTATCTTTTCACTTCAAACTTTGCTTTTGTGACCTGGATAATGAAATAAAATCCTATACCATACACATTTTCTGAAACATTCCAGGTCCAGTTGATAGAGAAGTGTTCTAAAACACTCTAGAACTTCTAAGACCTTACAAGGTTTTGTAGAATGTTGAAGAATTTCTTGTAAAACTTATCAGGAATGGCATCAAGAAGTTGCAAGCATTCTACAGACACATTCTAAGAAAAATCTGTGAAGCTCACAAGGCGTATTTTAACATTTTGGACTTGTATAATGAAAACGTGATGGGAGACTATATTGGGGACTGATACATGTAAGCGATTAACTACATTACAAATCTTGAGAAACTATTCACTTCTAAATGTTTTTTGTCAATTTATGTATAACTTTAATATAGATACATGTTAATTCTTATTCGTATATTGTTATATTCAGAGATTATGTAAAAGAAAATGTGGAAATTCACTGTTTTTTTTTTTACATACAAACCAGGTTGATTTTATTATACTGGTCACAAAGGCACAGTTCCAAGGGAATGATGGCCATTTTCTAATTTAAAAAATCACCCATATTATCCAGGAACAAAAGGTTGCTATCGACAGAGATGCCACTGATCAACCATCACAAACAACTTCTATCAACTATGTTCTTTATTGTTCCCTATAACTTCGATCAAGGGTGCTTGGACCTTGCAGATAAATTTGAAGGTCTATTTGCTACCTTTTGAACAACACTCGACCTCCTGCTTTGTACCACATTAGACAAAATGAAATGTCTAGTTTGCAGTTTTCCATTTAGATATTTCAATGAGATTTATCTTGTAGCTTTGCCGTTCAGCCTGTGTGGTTTTTATCTATCAGCAACAAGAAGGAAACAGAAACAGGAAGAATTTATAGAAGCTGCTCTTCTTAAACCTTCTTTCCAAATGCATTGTGATGATAAAAACATCTGAGGATTATTTGCTGAGCAAAAAAACGCCCCACGGCAACTAGCCAATAGAGGTTTCTGTAGAAGATATTGACAATTTTGCATCCTCCGCTCCTCTTTTATACTGATAAAAGCCTCCCGTGAACCATTCTTTATCTCTGCGCCTGGAATCATTTAAAAGGTCACAGCACAATGAGTATCTGACAGGTCTTACACGATAGCATTGGACAGTGGCACCAAAATACCGTTGAAATTTTTATTGTTTGTTCATGTTGCCTCATCAGATTTTACCAATTAATAGAGCTCATTTCCACAAGTTCACTTCGGATGCTCAGGAAGATAACAACCTCAATTATCATCATTCTTCAATGGAATTATTAGGGTCAGTGGAGAGAGAATCTCCTCTAAGGACCCTGTTGTGAGATCCTATCGCATCAGTCATCTTTAAACACCGCAGAAACCTTGGTGTTCAGTTTGAACCTCACTAGCCATGGAACAATAAAAGTTTGGCTGAATTTTAACTATGTGGTTTTATGTTGCCTTTTAACTTTGTGTTCTTCATAACTCAGCTCCAATAGCCCATGTCCACTCACATCTGTTACTAATACCAGATAAAGGACTATGAATCATTAGTAGCCAGTGGAACCTTTTACATATCGCTGTTAAATCCAGAACATGCTTAAAACATTAACGTCAGAAAATATTGTTATTGTAAAGCAGGGTTCTTAACTGTAAAAAAAAAAAGGGGGGGGGGGGGAATCCACAACTCTACACTATTTTATTTTATGAAAATTAGATTCAAATGCATATTATTTACAGGATTACTAGGTTCTAAATTTTTAGAATTATTATTATTATTATTATTTAGATTACACTCAAAGTGATGAGTCAAATTGGGGAATAACTAGAAGAACTCATAATGTACAGTAAGCCACTGTCCCTAAAACCCGGTCACACTCACAGGAGCCACATTCCCTTTGCTACCTCAAGAAAATCTAATTCAGTGTAAAGACTGTTGCTTTATTTTATGGTTGTACCCATACACCCATGATACACGACATAAAGGACGAGTCCTCCACAGCAGTTCTTTAAGGTGATGTTCCTTCTGTTCCTGGGTCATCTCCTGTTCAAATCACATGTGAGGATTGCCCTGACTGTTCCGTATAACACAGCAACAATGGCAGCAATGTTGTGGATTATTCTCCCATGTACAAGTTGCCAAATGGATTCAACATTCTGGGGGGTTGAGCTTGTTGAAGTTCTTCCTGATCTTTTGTCATCTTCCAGTGAGGTTTTTCTGGTCTTGAATCATGCATGCAACTCAAAACACTTGAACGCAGCATCGCTGTAAACTTGCCGAATCAGGTTAAACATCTCCGTGGTAGATTTGCCCAGTTTCAGACAGAATTTCATGTTGTTCTGACTTGCTGTGTACGATGAAGTGGCACACATGGTAACACACATGATGAAAATGAAAAACTACAGCATCTCAAAATATAGAATATTTCATTTAGAATTTGAATACATTACTTTTCATACAGTATAAATATCCCTCAGTCTAGTTCAGTATGCACAACCACAATCATGGGGAATCTTGTAAGCCACAGAAGGTCATCGCTGAAAGGACGGGCTGTTCAGCTGTTAAGTGCTGATTGGAAGCAGATTATTGGAACATTGTCTGTAAGAGAGGTGTTGTAGGAATAGATGCACAAGCAACAAGGCTGACTGCAAGGTTAAGGAAATTGCCAAGCAAAGACGAGTCAAGACCTTGAGAGAGCGTCACAAGGACGGGAGGATATCCTTAAGAAATGGGCTACAACTGTGCCGGTGTTGGTATGAAATCATTCTTGAACCAGAGACAAGTCAAAGGTGTCTTACCTGGGCTAAGGAGAAAAAGAACTGAACCATTGCCCACTGGTACAAAGTCCTCTTTTCAGATGAAAGAAAATTTAGCATTTTATTGGAAAATCAAGGTCCCAAAGTCTGGAGGAAGAGACGAGAGGAACAGAATCCAAGTTGCTTGAAGTCCAGTATAAAGTTTCCACAGTCAGTGATGTTTCAGGGTGCTACAGTATGTCATCTGCTGGTGTTGGCCCACTGTCCTTTATCGTGTCCAAAGTCAATGTCTACCATGGGATTTGTACAGTATGTATGGAGATTTTGATTTCCTTTTTAAGCAGGACTTAGTTTTGGCACTGTGGCAGTGCTATCATTAACTTTTTTTTTTTTTTTTTAAGTTTGCTGACCATAATATTATTATGCTTGGCTGCCATACAGTTCGCCTGCAATGAACCTCAGAGAGAATCTCCAGTGTATTGTCAAGCGGAAGCCCAACAATACTGACATGCTAAAGGCTGCGATTAAAGCAAGGTAGTCTTCAATAATGCCACAGCAGTGCCACGGACTGGTCGCCTCCATGCCATGCCACATTATTGCATTAATTCATGATAAAGGAGCCCTAAACAAGTATTGAGACATTCCTGTATTTGAATTTTTGTATTTCCTGATTGATCTTCGGACAAATTCTAATATTTTAAGAAACTAAATTTGAGATTTTTGATTTTCAGAAACCATAAGCTATAATCCTTGAAATTTAAACAATGAATGGCTTGTATAATTTCATGTCACATTTCATAAATCTAGAATATGAGTTTCACTTTTTGTAAAATTAACCTTTTCCACAATATTAAAATTTCTTTGGGAGGCAGAGATTACATTCCACTTCCTGTTAAGACTGGAAACTTCTTACAGATTTACATTAGATGATGCGAACTGGCCTTATTTATTTATTTATTTATTTATTTATTAGAATCCTCCATCCTGTTCTCCTGACAAAATGATAAATTATTGCTGTATCTGACTGTATCTGATGTATATGTGCAGTTCTTGTCAACCATAGTTGTGAGTGCTGGCGGAAACCAAATAATGGATAGTGATGGAGGAATGAGAAATAAAGGCACAGCAGAAACTCAAAAGTTGCTGTATTTTCCTCCCTGACAGTCGAGAATCGGGCTGCACTTGATGCTTCAGGTTCTGTCAGGTTCCTTTTCTAGGCATCTCCGTCCATCAATATACATAATTAGCCAAACGTTATACAATGTGGACCAAAATTAGACTGAATCTGATTTCCAGTGAGAGACTTTGCATTCTAGCATGCTAATGTGCACAATCTCGAGCGAGATTTTTGTTCGTCTTCGTTAACATGCACTGGTGTGATTCTTAAACTTTTAGTTTTCTATGACTTGCTTTGGAAAAATCACCTGTGAAACATATTTAATGGATTTTTTTTTCTGTTTGAACTCAGCGTATTCCATTCTGCAGCACATCTCTACATAGCTGAAGGCAACACCTTCTAGTTTTAAATGATGTTATACCCTACGGTACCATGCATACACAAGTATTCACCCCTATAATATTGAAGTGGATGAAAATCGACATAGAGTAGTTTTCTAGATCATTTACTAATAAAATAAACATAAAATGTTATGATTGAGGTATTCAGCCCTCTTGCTGTGAAATGCTCAATTTAGTTCCGGTGCAACCAGAATAAATTAACTGAATGATATCGAACTGTGTGCAGATAGGACCTCAGTATTAATACACCTGTTCCTGAGACGTTTGTAAGAAAACATATCGAACGATGGAAATAAAAGGAAAGTTTGAATGGAACAAAATGACATGAAAATGGGTCTATTGGAACGGGTTATCCACCAAACAACGGTGATGGGATAAAGAAGGGATTTGCCAAAGAAAGTAAAAAACAGATCAAGAGTAGAGATGGGTAGATCCGATGCTCAGGTTCCACAGGATGTCAGAGGGTATTTAAAGGACAACCATAAACCATACACCTTCTAGCCCTGGCTCAAAGTGCTAGGCTTGAAGGAAACCCAACACTGCTCATCACCTTGCGTATACATCATTCTGACAGTAAATGATAGTGGTAGCGTCACTGGAGCTAGGTGAGCTAGGTGAAACTGGTCAGGGTCGAGGACTGTCAACTAGACCTACAGAAAGGTGTCAACTACAGATACAAAGTAAAATGGCCCGATCAAAGACCAGAGCTCCATTAAGAATATTAATAAACATTAAGATTTAGAATTCGCTGTTCATTACTAGTCAAACAAGCATGCAAAAATGTCAAGATACGAAAGTACAATTCTGATAAAGAACATATCACGAGAACACGTGCAGTAGCTGCAGAGCCATACTTGTGTCAATTACCAATTTCTGATTGTTGTTGAATAACAAAACATAGACATTAAATGTATATTTAATGATTTAAAATATCCCACTTACTTTAAGTCCATATTGGTTTAACACATTAATTAATTAATTAATTAATTAATTAATAAAAGTTAAGTGTGGGTGAATACTTATACATGAATTGAATATACACTGATCAGTCATAACAAACTCACTAGCAGGTGAAGTGTGTTATAAGGAGCAAACATTTAGTTTGAGAGCCAAATCATGATGGCTAGACTACTGGGTCAAAGTATCTCTAAAACAGCAGGTCCTCTGTCGTGTTCCTTGCATGCAGTGGTTAGTACCGACCACAATCGGTTCAATAAGTATAACTGGTGAACTGCAGACAGGCCATGGTGACCTGGTGGGAGCATCGGAAATGGAGAAGGTTCCCCAGTGTTCCTTAGAACCCTAAAACTGATAAGCATGATGTGTGTGTTTATTTGCAATTCAATAAAATTAAATTAACAAATTATAATGAAGAAATATGATGAAGGAATTCAAACATCTCAGGCTAAATATGTCTGGGTGACAAATATTATACTATGGTACATACAAGGCAAGGCAAGTTTATTTGTGTAGCACATTTCATACACAATGGTAATTCAAAGTGCTTTACATAAAAGAGAAGAAAATAATGATAAAATGAAATGGAAAACAATGGCAATAAAACATAAAAAGAAATAATAATAATAATAATAATAATAATAATAATAATAATAATAATAATAATAATAAAAATAATAATAAATAAAAGTTTAAATTTGATTAAAGATACAAATAATGAAACTTTTAAAACTAATTTACATTTAATTTAAAATCAAAATAAAACAGTTAAAATATTAGATAAACATAAAATCATGCATTAGCACAGTGCTCATTCAATAAATGCATAGCTAAACAGATGAGTTTTAAGTTTAGATTGAAATGTGACTAGTGTTTTAGCACATCTGATCTCTTCTGGAAGCTGGTTCCAACTGCGAGCGGCATAATAAGTACATAAAAGTACTTTAAAATCTATCCTGAATGTTACAGGGAGCCAGTGTAAGGACCTGAGGACTGGTGTGATGTGCTCAGATTTTCTGGTTCTAGTCAGAATTCTGGCAGCAGCATTCGGGATGAGCTGCAGCTGTCTAATGGTCTTAATAATCCACCCTGCTGGTGATAAAGGCATGGACAAGTTTCTCCAAGTCATGATTGGAGACAAGACGTCTAATTCTTGCAATGTTTTTGAGATGATAGTATGCTAATTTAGTTTGACATGACTACTGAAACTAAGGTTTGTCTCCAGAATCACCCCAAGTTTCTTAACTTGATTTTTAGTTGTTTGACCCCTAGAGTGACTGTATGCATTCACCTTCAGAGCTTGATCTTTGTTTCCAAATGCAATGACCTCAGTTTTCTCCTTGTTTAATTGAGAAAATTTTGGCACATCCAACTGTTAATTTCATCAATGCATTGGCAGAGGGAGTCGACTGGTCTATATTCATTTGGAGATGAGGGCTAGGTAAAGCTGGGTATCATCAGCATAGCTGTGATAGAACCAAATTGCCTTTCTCATTATCTGACTTAGTGGGAGCATATACAGGCTGAACAGGAGCGGTGCAAGAATTGAGCCTTGTGGGACTCCACATTTCATGGACGTCCACTTAGACTTATGCTCTCCGATTCTAACATAATAACCTCTCCCTTCTAAGTATGACCTGATCCATTTCAGTACCATCCCAGAAAGCCCGACCCAGTTTTCCAATCTTTCTATTAATATGTTATGATCGACAGTGTCAAACGCAGCGCTAAGATCTAGCAGTACCAACACTGCCTTGCCTATCTACACCTGTACCCACCAAAACTAAATTTTATTGCCCTGGCTCGCTGAATTTAATTCCTGACTGGCTCGCTGACGCCTTTTTAAATGAGCCATTCAATTGACGGTCCATTAAGCAGAACACCATATGTTACAGTTCACTGAAACCCTCCCACCTCTGTATAGCATACTGTATATTAGTAAATCAGGGGACTGGAAACAAAAATTATGTAGGTGTGCATGTTCCGTATTTGAGAAACCAAACCTGCCTACAATGCAGATTTCTTAAAACATAAATCAAATTTTAATCAGTGAAGATCAAGGTTATTGTCTGTTGGAAAAAATGCATTGAAATTGTGATACTCTTCATATAAAGTCACACACATACACATAAACTCACACAAACACATTTCTAAACAGTAATCTAATTTTAAACAGCTTTTTATTCCTTTTATATTTATACAGTACAAAATGTCTTTATGGACCTTGCTTTGTGCACTGGTACGCAATCATGTTGGAACTGGGTGGAGTTAAGCTCAGCCTCTTACTTCCAGTGAAGGAAACTCTTAATGCTTCAGCATACCAAGACATTTTAGACAATTTCATGCTCCCGACGTTGAGGGGATTTCCCCTTTCAGTTCCAAAGTGACTGCGCACCAGTGCACAAAGCAAAGTCCATAAAGACACGGATGAGCGAGTTTGGTGTGGAAGAACTTGACTGGCCTGCGCCGAGGCCTGACCTCAACCTGATAGAACACCTTTGGGATGAATTAAAGCAGAGACTGCGAGCCAGGCCTTCTCATCCAACAACAGTGTCTGACCTCGCAAATGTGCTTCTGGAAGAATGGGCAAAAAATCCCATAAGCACACTCCTAAAGCTTGTGGAAAGCTTTTCGAGAAGAGTTGAAGCTGTTATAGCAAAAGGGTGGGCCAACATCACAACATCACAAGCAACGATGAGCGGGCCCGAGCACCCTGCGCCACCCCGGGTCCACCACACAACCTATTTGTTTTTTGAGCATGTTACAAAAAGTCATCACTGTCCGGGTGCATCGCACAACTTGCAAACATCACACAAAGTGTGTGTGTGTGTGTGTGTGTGTGTGTGTGTGTGTGTGTGTGTGTGTGTGTGTGACAAATAAACATGTTTGTGCATGTCTGTGTTAACATTTGTGATGAGTGTGTTAGTATGTGTGTGATGCATGTGTGAGACGTGACTTGTTAGTATGTGTGTGATGCATGTGTGAGACGTGACTTGTTAGTGTGTGTGTATATGTGTGTGATTTATGTGTATTTCTGCATGCGTGCATGTGAGAGAGATGTGAGGGTGTGAGTGTTAACATTTGCGATGTGTGTGTATATGTGTGACATGTGTGTACGTACATGAGCATGTGTGTGTATATGTGTGTATGAGTGTGTACATACATGCATGTGTGTGTGTGTGAGTGTTAACATTTGTGATGTGTAAAATAGGCCGCAGATGCTGGAAAAAAAAAAAAAAAAAACTCAATGTGATGTTACTGAACGTGTCACTGAATATAATGTCACTCAATCTAATGTCACTCAGAAAATTATTAACCACTTTTCAGCATTTGAGATTTTAAAAGCCCCTCTGCTATTTTTAATCCTCAATGTCTTTAGACCACATCGGCTCAGTTTGGTGGCGATCGTATAAATTCCCTAGGAGGAGTATATCAAAATCCATCGGGTACGTTTTTGCGAATGACCCAAAATAACCGACTTCCTGTTGAGTTGAGCCCAGGGCCATGCGACTCTCAAGCATCCTAATGGCAGCAGATTCTGACCTGTCTGCAAATTTTCATGAATTTTTGAGTATGTTACGCCCCCCGAAAGGTCCAAAAGGGTGGGGAAAAAAAATCCTTAGGTAAACAAGAGGGTCCTGCGCACCCTATAGTGCTTGGGCCCTAATTAAGCCCTATGGATTAAGAAGTGGGTGTTACTCAAGTTCATATGCATGTGAATAGCGCATATTCATATTATCATATCACGTTCACACAATAGTGCATATGCGAGCGAATACTTTTGGAAGTATAGTGTATTTGCATGAGGCTGAAACGATCAGGCTGTTTTTCATGGAGGTCAGAATCATGCAAATCAAAACACACACATACCATATGAGCAGTGTTTATGCGTGACTTTTGAGCAGCGAATTATAAATAGTGTGTCTGCATGCCTAGCAGGCGTGTTCGGTTTGATTTAAATGTCAATGGGAATGGAATTCTATTTGACAAAATGTTAATGCATCATGACGTAATGATCATTAAACCTGCAAAATGGCATTTCTTGTGTATTGTTAGAAAACAAATGAATCCGAGACTACGGTACATAGTGTAATCACTCGAATTAGACAAATACAAAAGTTCGGTTCTGACTTCCCTCGCTACCTTGAATGTCATCACGCTGCCACAGCCATCTGTTCTCTTTATGGAGACACGAAGTGGCTCATTTCCTCCTCCATCCTTCTCCATCCCAATTAAAATGATGACCCCATGCAGAGGAGGAACGACTCCTGCACCTTGATTCATTAGAGGCTTTAGGGTTACAGCTTGGCTCTTAGCGTTATGAATAACTCATGAATGTGCACTTTGCTTTTAAAAAAATAAAACCTGGATTAAAAGACTGGAGAACTATTGGGTGGATTTGAGTTTGATGATTTTATGTGTAAACTAAGGTGACAAAACGTATCAGAAAGATATTTTATTGTGCAGTTTGAGAGATTTGGAGAGCCATTTTACTCAAACATTATTTGACATATTTAGCACTTTTTGATAAATTAAGAGGAAGTAATGAGCATCAGGTAAGTATTCAAGTGACTTATACTGTTAGTAGCCTAGTGTTCTGGTGATGGGGGCCTCTGGTGGTATGGGGGGGGGGGGGCATTTTCAGACCGTGACTGTGCTTCTTAGTCACTGTGACTTGGCACCTCCAGGGTCGAGGGTTCGAGGCTTGTCGTCAGGTCTGTGTGCATAGAGTTCCGTATGTTCCCCCATGCAAAGTCATGCAGATTATACGTTCCCAAACTGCCCGAAATCTGTGAGCGAGTGTGTTAGTGTGTAAAGTAAAGTAAAGCCTTTATTTTGTCACATATACATTACAGCACAGTGAAATTCCTTCTTCGTATATCCCAGCGTAACTGGGGTCAGAGCGCAGGGTCAGCCATGGTACAGCACCCCTGGAGCAGTTAGGGTTAAGGGCCTTTCTCAAGGGCCCAACAACGGCAACCTGGCTGAGCTGGGAATCGAACGCAGTGCCTTAACCCCCTGAGCCACCACTGCCCACTGTGTGTGCTTGGCACCCCCCCGTTCAGGGTTTACCCTGCCTAGTGCTCCAAGTCGTTCTTGAACCTCTGCATTCAATCAATAATTAACAAGCAAACCAACAATTAAATAAATAATGATTGAAATGACATCAGGGTAAACTCTGCTCCCGAACTCTCTGGTCATGTTCACTTGATCTCCACCTCGGAAGCAAACTGAACAGACACGGCAAAGTGGATTTAAAGGTGACTAAAAGTTTACTTTTCATTGTTTCTTTCCACTGTGAGTCTGTTTGCTCTTTGATATTTCAGTCAGTTGTGATTTGGATCACAGCCTGCACTATTGAACCTCTAAGCCTATATTCAAGCCGTAACTTTTTACAGATCAATTAAACTAATAATAATAAAAAAAAAAATAAAAAAATAAAAAACAGAACCCTGCTGAGGATCTGCATTGCAGAGGGGAAACAAGGCAAAATATCTAAATGCAATTATAAGTGATTTTTATTTTCCTTGCTGAACATTGCCTCATTAAAAATTATACCCGAAAGCTGTTGGAGTCTCAGTCGCAACTGGTCAGAATGTGTTGAACAGTTTTTTATTGTTTTTATAACAGTAGCTCTGACAGTTATACAGTGCAGCTTTAAATCACAGCTTCAAAGTCACTTTGTAGTCATTTAGACATTCAGAATGATCTCCAGTGGGTGTGTATCAAAAAAAAAAAAAAAAAGGAAAGAAATCCTTGAAATTCCTTTTTGTCATTTTCGATTTTTTTCTTATTTGGAGTTAAGACAAGCCAATAAATAATTTTTTGCTAATGTGACCTCATAATATAAGAACGGCTCATCAAACACTAAAATGCAGATAAGAAAGAAATAAAGCAAGTTTGAGGGATAACATAACTCTTATCTGATCAGTATTATAACTGGAGCTCTGAAATATATCCTACCTTGTTAAATAAATAGTAAAATACTGGGGCCTTTATACTAATGCATAATTTTTTTTCATAACCATAAGTGCTTTTCCATATCAGTTTTTACAGTCTGATCCCAGCAAGTTTAGGATCGAGTGCTAATCCTAGCTCTAAGGAAATGGCCAATTTCGAGTGCCACTGTGACTGGAGTTGAACATGCCAGCTTGTTCGGATGAGTGTATTAAAAAAACAAAAATGTTAATGTTAAAAATAGTGTTACATTCTTAAATGATCTAATATGGTACACAGTTTTATATAGTTTTTAAGAACTGTTTAATTGTCTCTTTTCTGCACCCTCATACCTCCAGGGTAAAGGCATTGATTCCTAACCTGTGTGTGTGTGTGTGTGTGTGTGTGTGTGTGTGTGTGTGTGTGTGTGTGTGTGTGTGTGTGTGTGTGTGTGTGTGTGTGTGTGTGTGGAGTTTGTATGTTCTCCCCGTGCTTTGTGGGAACAGGCAAGTTTTTCCAAGTCGCCTGTAGTGTGAGTGTGTGTTCTGAGATGGTTTGGCACCCCATCCAGGCTGTACTCTGCCTCATGCCCCAAGTCCCCTTGGATAGACTCCAGGCCTCCCGTGACCCTGCGCAGGAGAAGCTGTATAGAGAATGAGTGAGTAAGTAATTTTTTCCCCTTAATTTAACTACATAATATAGTAGTTTTAATATTAAATGCTAATCATAACAGAAAATTTCACATTAAATAATAATTTGTTAAGTAATTAGATGCCTTGGAAACGCTTCTACATCTTTATACTCATTGAGAAATTTAGGGATATATATAGAAATTATTTATTTATTTATTTATTTATTTTCATGTGTTGAGACTCATTTCCTGGTTATTAGCCTTTGACATTTCACAAATTTGTTTAAAGAGAAAAATCATTTTCTTTCATTGTCTGTGTTAGGTATGAATAAATCACAGATGTGTGCATGACTAATAGTGAGTCTCCAGCTGTGTCATGCTCCACCGCAGAATAATAACTTGTAAATCCTCACAGCAGTGCTGCAAAAATGAGCTCATGTATGATAAATTCAAGAACATTGCTTCCGTAAATCACTGTCCTAATCCCCGGCAGTAGAGAAAAGCAAAATGGAAAAAGAAAAAAAAAAAGAAATAAAGAAAAAAAATTATACCTTTTACCCAGTTTCTACTGAATAGTAACGCTTTTCAGTGAATTTTCCATTCACAGGCTTGCTGATCCTCAAATTGAAGTTTCGGCTTTTCACACCACGGAGGAGATAACCTATTTTCCCGTGGCTCGGCTCATTTCATGGTCAGGAGGAACATTTCTCTTCGCTATAAAGGTATGAGACGGCCTGAATTTTCTTAATCTTCATGATTCAAAATTGGCAAAATTTTATTCACAGCCATAAAGTGAAACGAAGGCATGGATTTAAAAATCTCTGTCGAGTCGATTCTGAAACAAGCTGGTCCATAAACCATTTCATGAATGAATACATTCATATCAACAATGCAGGAACTTTTTTTCCTCTGGGTTCTATTATTGGACCTATTATGTTTCTCTGCTACCGCAGGATATGAATTTAATGAGTTATTATGGTGAAATCTCATATTGTGAAACGCATTTTTCTATAGGAAATAATGTAAACGCAAATAATTGGTTCCAGCCACCCAAAAATATTACCAATTTCCAACACTATCATCATATTTTTCACATAAAACCACTCACTCATTCACTCACTCATTCATTGTCTATACCACTTTACCCTGTATTTAGGGTTGCGGGGGGGGGGGGGGGACTTGGGACACAAAACAGGGTACAACCTGGACAAGGTGCCAATCCATCGCAGAGCGCGCACACACACACTCACTCATTCACACACTTCGGGCAATTTGGGAACGCCAAATTAGCCTAATCTGCATGTCTTTGGACTGTGGGAGGAAACCGGAGGACCCGGAGGAAACCCACCAGGCACGGGGAGAACATGCAAACCCCATGCACACAGAAGCAGGAAGCGAACGTGGACTCTGGAGGTACAAGTTGACAGCGCTAACCGCTACACCACTGTGGAGCTTCAAAATAAAACATTTAGAAAAGACATGTAAATGAAATAAAATGTGAAGTAAATAGACAATAAATCTCACTCTTATCTCTTTTTGCTACCCTGCTAGCTTTTTGCACAAAATGCAAATAAGCCACAACCTTAGCCAGTGTTTGGTTCGGCTCGGTTCAGTCGCTCGTATGCCGAAAAAAAATGCTTCGCCTACAGAGGCAAATTTTCTTAAGGTGGGGTGTTTGTATGCTGAGGTAAAATTGTATTCCTCATATTGGAACATAGTGAAGATGAAAGAAACATATCTGTGATTGTTGAGGAATCCTTAAAAATGTTTAAGCAATTTTTCCAAGTTGATTAAAGTATAGCCATATAATTTATTGTTATAAGTCAATAATAATCTGACTGCTTTATTAGGTAAACCTTGCTAGCACTGTGTTGGCCCCCTTCTGCCTTCACAACTGCCTTCATTCTTCATGGCATGAGACAGGACAAGGTGCTGGAAATATTCCTTGGACATTTTGGTTCATCACGCAGTTGCTGCAGAATTGCCGGCTGCACATGCACCAATGTCCCAATGTGCATGTGAATCTGAAAGGTGCTCTGTTGGATTGAGGTCTGGTGACTGTGTAGGCCAGTTAAGTCCAGTGAACTCACTGTCATGTTCACCAATTTGAGATGTATTATCCTGTGGTCGTAAAGGGAATGGAAATGGTCAGAAGCAATACTCAGGTAGGCCGTGGCATTCATATGATGCACAGTTGGTATTAAGAGGCCCAACGTTTGCCAAGAAAATTTCTCTCACACCATTACACCATCAGCAGCAGCCTGAACCGTTATATGTCAAGATAAATCGTGACTCATCAGTCCAGGAAACATTTTTCCAAGATCTATTGGCCAATTTTGGTGAGCTCATGTGAACTGTAGCCTCAGTTTCCTGTTCTTAGCTGACGGGAAGTGACACGTGGTGTAGTCTTCTGCTGCTGTATCTCATCTGCTTCAACACTCTTCTGCATTTGCATATGCAACATTACTTAAGTGGGAGAGTCGTATTACAGGTTCCCAGCTCAATTTACTTTGTATTTCTTTATTTTATATATATATATATATATATACCTCCCAAGCAAGTGAGTTTGAGGTATAAAAAAGTGCATTAGCTGGAACATTAGCAGATACACTTGAGCTCTGAGACATATGTTAACATGGCATAAAAATAGTAAAATATAGGACCTTTAAAGCTTTCAGTAGGATTCACATCAATCAATTTGCCTATTATTTTTCCCTGAGGCCATCCGCTTATTTTTTCTCTGACCGCTGCAGAACTGACCTTGATGTGATTGAACTAAACAAAAAAAAAAAAAAAAAAAAAAAATTGGCCAGAATAACACTATTATCTAGGCTGACTGTAACAACCTAAAGGGCTGCAGCAATAAAAAAATCCTCTGTATTTGTAAAGTCCATAGTGCAGTACTACTACTACTACTACTACTACTTTCCTACTCTTGGCCTCCTACTGTGGGCACAAGAATGGCGACGATCTTCAGTGACTCATTCCAAGACAGGTATAAGCATCTTTAATTAAATTAAAAAAAAATTTTTTTTAAACATTTACTCTTCTGAAGGCCTTTTGAGATGCGTCGCCTACCTAAAGCACACATTCCTAGTCTCCTGTGTCTAGCCAGGGAAATTGAAATGTCTCCCCATCTACATATTCTATTATTTAAACGTCCCAGAGTGTGTGGAAATTAATGACTCCGGTGTGTTGATGAGCTGCCACATCTCTGCCACCATTAATCAGAGAACCTCACTCCTGCGACTTAGATGGTGGAATGCAGAGAGGCAAAGGAAGAGAGGTAGAATTAGTACAGAGGTTCGAGTTTGTGAACAGGGGTGGGATGGGATAAGTACTGTAGGTTGGGTTAGTGGAGGATCAATTTAAGACCCAGACACACACACACACAAGGTGCATCTTAATGAATTAGGATATCATCGAAAAGGTGATTTATTTCAGGAATTCAATTCAGTGTTTATTTCTTTTAATGTTGATGATTATGGATCACAGCTAATGAAAACTCAAAATTCAGTATCTCAGAAAATTTGAATTGTACTTAATCCAATAAATAAAAAAAAATGCTTGGAGGCGATGAGTCTGTGGCACTGCTGAGGTGTTATGGAAGCCCAGGTTGCTCTGATAGCAGCCTTCAGATCTTCTGCATTGTTCGGTCTGGTGTCTTGCATCTTCCTCTTCATAACACTCTATAGATTCCCCATGGGGTTTAGGTGGAGCGAGTTTGCGCACCAATCAAACCATGGTCCTTAAATCAGGTATTAGCACTTTTGGCAGTGTGGGCAGGTCCTGCTGGAAAATGAAATCAGCATCTCCATAAAGCTGGTCAACAGAGGGAAGCATGAAGTGGGAAAATTTTGGTTCATATTCAAATCACGGAGTGCTCCAGTAATGGGCATGCTCCTCAATCCTTTGTGCCTTTTGCTCAACTCCGTAGGCTCACTAAGTAGGCAATCGGGCACGTTTCAATGTTAATGAACATTAACACGTTTCAATGTTAATGGATCTTGGGCTTTTACCCCCGAGCGATAAAAACAAGACGGGGAGTCTAGCTTAAGGTCCTGGAGGTCTTCAGAGCAGATTCACGGAACAGTGGCATGTGAGCGGGTGATGTAATGTGCCCAAGGGACTTCAAAGGCCATGGAACTGAGTGCAGCCCTTTGATCTCCACGTAGAGTAGAATACAGCTGCGAAAAGACTGTGCAACCTCCCGCAGCACTCGCATAGAGTCAGCCTTCATGATCCTGCTGCCGAAGAAGGAAAAAGGCCACTTTAAGGACCCTATTGCCGGCCCGAGAAAGGAGAGCTGGGTGGGGCCGGTTGGCCAAAACAGCTGGAGGAGTTACTCTGCCTGCCGCCATCGTTCACCCGCCTGGTGCCAGCATGCCAGCGAGGACTGCCTCCAGGCCTGCACGTGCACACACCTTCACTTTTTTCCTTCCTCCCTCCTTAAAGCTTTCCCCATTTTTCTAAAAAATAAATGAGACCTTGCCTCATACATACAAAACCTCATATACATCTATATACAGTACAGTAGCTTTGGTGTGATAAAAGTGAATTAATAAAGACGATGATAAAATACAGATAGCTAGATTAAGGATAATGTTTTTTTTTATTTAACTAAGACAGACACAGTCTTGTCCTTTTACTGCCTCAACACCTTGGCTTATGAATATCTATTGAAGGTTACCTTGATCGAAATCAGTATGAAGCAAAAGCAACCACTGCCAGAAGCAAACCTGTCTTTCGCCTTTCGCCTTCAGTGACTCTGCTTTTCTGATGGCAGAATCTGATTTCTGGTATTGCGTTTATTATTATTATTATTACTATTATTGCTGGTATTTATTTGACCTCTGATTTCATGAAATGAGCAAACTGTCTATTCAGTTGTCTCCTGGAAAAAATGGTATAACAATAATATAATAATACATTTAAACAGTAGATGTCATTTTTTGTCTGTTTTCTTTCTGCTATTTAAATTTGACAAAGCTACAAAAAAAAAAAAAAAAAAAAACCCAACAAAATGCCAAACAGGACTGATGATGAATACGAATACACTTAAACAACTTAAGATGGCTGCAAGCATCTTTTATTCAATATTTACAATAAATCTCATGATCCAGAGCACGAGGACAGAGAACTGAAGCTTGCTCTCTATAATGGAACACGCTACCATTCACACACAGCTTCAGTGCAACAATGAGCGAACTGAGTCACTCGCACTTCCAGAAACATTAATTCGTGCACAGAATCTGCGTCATTAATATCAAATGATATTCTTTTTTTTTTTTTCTCCTAGCATTAAGAAGGTGAATCATTTTAAAGGGGTAGTTCAGGAAACAATCGAATACACACACTTTTCCCATTTTGAAAATAATCAGTCAAGACATGTTGTTGCACATAAGTTGTGAGTTTTGCGCTGGAGTTATTATACAGTACATACCAACATCGCTGTCTTTAGTGGTTTAGAATGCAGCATGACTTCACACTGTGTTGCGTGAACGTTCCGCCATCTCGAACAATTCCAAGCTCGGCCAAAAGTGTACAAAGATGGAATTCTCTTGTAATTGGATTCCAACGATGTTATTTGCGGAATTAAAAAATGTTTTTGGATGAAACTGCAAAAAAATCCTGCTACATCTGTTGCTTTATAAACATTAGAAGAGAGTAATGACCCGTACTACTGTACAGATTACACTTTATGGCTTTACGATGTTATTTTGGCCGCTTACTTAATTAGCCTCATAGCTCAAAGGTAGCAAACAGGAAAAGTGCGTGTTTTTCTTTTCCTGAACTTTTCCTTTAAAAACTCAAAACACTCTCAATATTATACAATGCATCCATTGTTTATAATAAAATAAAAGCCAGAAAATCAGAATAAAAAAAACTATTTTTCAGACACATAACCAACATAAAATGACTTCCAAACATACACATTAAGTCATTAATGACAATAAAAATAAACAATTTTTTTTCCTAATAATTACTTCATTATAAAATGACAATGCAATTCTTAGTTTAATTCTCCCTAATATTTATACCTATAATAATTTAATAATCACAATTCAAAATGTAGCATATCTACTGTATATAATAAAAGGAACTTACTTTTTTTTTTTTTAACATTAAAAAGAACACACACAGTCACAATACTTTGGAAACGAGACTGAATGCAAAAATGTACACAAGTTCCCTTATTACCAGAAATATAGCTGCTGATTAACATGTTTTGGTGTCTGAACTTCGTTAGGCATGCAGGTAAATGATGCTAAGCTGGAGGGTTGAAGCTTTTCATCCTTGTTAGCCTCACACCTCTTGGGCAAATCTAAAAAAAAAAAAAAAAAACCCGACACTAAACGCATCGGTTGTTGAGCTATATTTCGAGTAAAAGGAATGAACATTGTGTAAGAGAGTTAATTTTAGCCAATTTTAACCCTTTGTTAAAGGCAAAGACCTGGTGAGATCTTTGTACTTCAAACCCTGATGATATGGCCATATCTCCTATCAAATTACCCACAATGCCCTTGTTGTAAAACGTGAGATGCACATACTGTACATCCGACTTTAAAGTACTATTTGTCATTTTTCTCTTTCAGTGTTGCTAATAAATCAGAATCCATTTAAACCACAATACATTTGGCAGATTTTCCATACATATTGCTTAGCTAGGTGGAAAAAATATGAATGAAAATATAAATAGTAATCGCGCACCTGGCTGACGGAACACAACGCATGTTGAAACTGTTCAACTGACAAAAACACACAAAGACGAGACAGAGAATACGACTCCCGTTGAGCTGTAAATTGACGTGAACGGTGGAGTCCATGAAGTCAGGGCGATGGAACATAAAGTACGACCTCAGATTTGGGCTTAAATAAAACATCTAATAAATAAATAAATACAAATGCATCGATTAAAAACATTTTGTTTGGTCTTCCTGGTTGGGACGGACAGATGACGACAGTAAGATGCCGCAATGGAGAAGGAATGAAAGAAAGGGAAGAGGCAGAGATTTCAGGGCGAGCCGATCAAAGCCCGTGTGACATCAATCAATCTGACAGTTGGCTTCCTGCGTGTCTTTACTGAACACATAACTGATTCTTTAAGCTGTGAGAGAGAAAAGAGAAAAAAAGAAAGAAAGATACGACATCAGCAAAAGGAGTAAATATTAGTACTTAATATACTGTACAGTATATTTACACCGATTCATGACAGAGCAATTTACAGTAATGTATCTTATTCCACATCAATATGTTTATTGTACATTCCTCAGGCCATAGCTTCTATACTGAGACTGATCCAAAAGCCAAAAGTCTTGGCTGTCTTTGCATTAGCAATAAGCCTTATATAAACGGACACACTTCTGCGCTTCATCTTGTTGCTGTTAACAGCATCCCTCTTATCGGATTTGTTATCGCACACGAGCAGCTTATCAATATGCCCTCGTAGTCCTTGTGCGCTAGCTGGAGGTTAATCGAGTGTCATTTATGTGTACTCAGGATAATGGTACCTTGGCCCGGGAGTGCGGTGTTGAAAGAATGCCTGTATGGGATTTATGCGATTCTTCTTTATGAGCTCCATAAAGCTCCAAAGACAGCTTTAGATCTGCTCAATCTACCTCCGTTTTCTGGGCTTTGAGGTATGATAAATAGGTCAATTATGTGAATTATTATGGATCTGCAGCAACAGGACCATGTTAGGACTGCGCCTATGGGTTGATCACTGCAATATACTGTACAGTAAAACCATCTGGATTTAGGTCACGGATGTCCAGCTCATTTGCACAAACAGTTATCAAAAATCAACAGGGATTACATTTTTCTCATTAAGGCTCCCAACAGCTACTACTTTTACTGCACTTCTCTTCCTGCTTGGTTTCTTGAAATGCAGAACTGTTTGCATAAGATCATGACTTTTATGTTAGAGAGCTTCAGAGGTCTTTCCAAATTCCGGACGGCCTCAGAAGAACCAGAATTCAAAGGGAAGCTTTGTTATACAGGGTGGGCCATTTATATGGATACACCTTAATACAATGGGAATGGATGGTGATATTAACGTCCTGTTTGTGGCACATTAGTATATGCGAGGGGGCAAACTTTTCAAGATGGGTGGTGACCATGGTGGCCATTTTGAAGTCGGCCATCTTGGATCCAACTTTTGTTTTTTCAACAGGAAGAGGGTCATGTGACATATCAAACTTATTGGGAATTTCACAAGAAAAGCAATGATGTGCTTGGTTTTAACGTAACTTTATTCCTTCATGAGTTATTTACAAGTTTCTGACCACTTATAAAATGTGTTCAATGTGCTGCCCATTGTGATGGACTGTCAATGCAACCCTCTTCTCACACCCATAATGTAACTCCCTCACATATACTAATGTGCCACAAACAGGACGTTAATAATCACCAACCATTCCCATTTTATTAAGGTGTATCCATATAAATGGCCCATCCTTTAGTATATAGGCATAGAAGAATAAAGATAATCTGTTCTGTTTGTCAAGAAAAGAATTTCGTCTGGTGAAAGAATGTTCTGTATGAGCAGATGTGAATGAGCACATGAGAGACATTATCTAGGTGAGATTATCCATTGAAGCATATGAGTAACTGTTTTTTTAAATGAATGTATCTTCAGTTATCCTGGTCAAGGGGCGCAGTGGATCTGGAGCTGACCAATTCTCTGGACCAAGAATAAATCCTGAAGGTAATGCAGGCCGATCACAAGGCACCATCTATCAGCATGCATTTGGTACTTGAGAGGGAATTGGGCAAGCTGCAGGGTAGAGGATGCAACTCCTTTTGATACGCTTTCTTTTATTTCCACCAAAGCCACTGGTTTTGATTCAGACCTAAATCCACACCTAGGTTCTGCACATGAAAACTGGTCAGGTTACCTGTGGTTTCAAAGAAATCGATACTATTATTATACTGCATTGTAGAAAAGCAATGGGATTAATAGTTTACAAAGAAGATTTTTTTGGGAGTTAAATTAGTCTACACTTAGATTAAGGGCACCATCACACTAATGAAGACCATTAAGTTCCCACTGTGTCCTAAAAATATTGAAGAACGCAGCAGGAAGGGGGTCAAAATAGAAAAATGTGTATTTATCAAGTTCATATGACTTCCTGGCCATATCGCTGTCAGGTTCTCAATGTGTCACTTATTTCCTATCATGCACACGATCACATGCTCACCAGGTACAATGAGATTGAACCGGGTTTATCGCTCTTTTTTAGGCGTTTATCACACACTTTCTATGTTTTCATTGCGTCCGGCAGGTTGGTATAAATGAAGCAACACGTGCAGTTCTTTTAATGGTAACATCTATAGACACATAGACGTTCTACAACAAGGCATCATGGTCATAGCACCAGCCTAGCAACAACGCGGTGACATCCCGTCAGTACGCCGTCCAATCGTTCCTGGCTGTATCATGCTTGTAGTTATGTCCATGTACAGTACAGACCAAAAGTTTGGACACACCTTCTCATTCAGCGAGTTTTCTTTATTGTGTTCTTTATTGTGTTCTTCAGCCCAAACGCATCTCTTCTGCTTGTTGCCTGTCCTTAGCAGTGGTTTCCTAGCAGATCTTCTACCATGAAGGCCTGATTCACACAGTCTCCTCTTAACAGTTGTTCTAGAGACGTGTCTGCTGCTAGAACTCTGTGTGGCATTGACCTGCTCTCTGATCTGAGCTGCTGTTAACCTGCGATTTCTGAGGCTGGTGACTGGGATGAACTTATCCTCCGCAGCAGAGGCGACTCTTGGTCTTCCTTTCCTGGGGCGGTCCACATGTGAGCCAGTTTCTTTGTAGCGCTTGATGGTTCTTGTGACTGCACTTGGGGTCACTTTCAAAGTTTTCCCAATTTTTCGGACTGACTGACCTTCATTACCATCAAGTAATGATGGCCACTCGTTTTTCTTTACTTTTTATTGACATAATACAAATTCAAACTCTTTGAATGAGAAGGTGTGTCCAAACTTTTGGTCTATACTGTAGTTCCTACGAGATGCTTTAACTGGACACTATCGTCGTTACTATGTGCATTTGCACTCAAGTTCTTCCCGTGTCTCACTTTAACCTTGTCCTAACCAGGCTTTTTATAAACATGTCTAAAAAAAACATGCAGCAGCGCGCTACCCTAAGGAAGACAACACTACGCTCTTACTGGCTTTGACTGCATTCCTGTCAAAGCCAGTCATGTTCTTACTGCCGTCGCCCGATTGTCAATGTAGTGAGAACGTGGCTCAGTGTGATGGGGCAAGAGAAAAGCAAGTAGCGCATTTTAACTGTTACCCTGGCAACTGAAGACCCCTGATGCTTCTCAACAGGCCAGTCTGCATCCCAGTTAATTCTGTATTGTGTTCATAATGGCAAGCCTAAAGTAAGAGGCACAACTACTGCAGAAAGATTGAACTCAAACAAATACAACCTGCTCCTCCAGAAGATCCACCCCACCAAATTCATGACTGCACACTGCCAAGACAGCAACACAAACAACTGGGCTTGCTGACCAAAAGAGAAATATGGAGGAATTCAGGCAATCTGCAGATCAAGGGTAGGATAACCTTAATAATAGGAAACAAATCCTTGCTTTCCTTTTCAGATAGGAAAACAGAGGTGGCATACAGTATGTTTTTTTCTAAGTATGGTGATCCAACTGTCATCCGGATGCACAACTCATCACTCCATCAAGTATTGGAGGTTTCCCCCATTGTTGAAATGCCTCATTGACTCTAACATGTTCCTTCACCCTTGCTAGTTCTAAAATTTTTGTCCTTCAGGTTGTTTCTCAGCAATCTTAACTTCTTGACAGTGCATGGAGCTCAGCAGGTTAGCATGTGGCAGATTTAATGCTGCTCTCGCTCCCACGGCCGCCTTCCGCCCAAACCTTTTTCCTCTTTAAAAAAAAGAAAAGAAAAGAAATACATCCATAATGCTAAACAAATCTACAGGGTGGGCCATTTGTATGGATACACCTTAAAAAAATGGGAATGGTTGGTGATATTAACGTCCTGTTTGTGACACATTAGTATATGTGAGGGGGCAAACTTTTCAAGATGGGTGGTGACCATGGTGGCCATTTTGAAGTCGGCCATCTTGGATCCAACTTTTGTTTTTTTTCAATGGGAAGAGGGTCATGTGACACATCAAACTTATTGGGTATTTCACAAGAAAAACAGTGGTGTGCTTGGTTTGGACGTAACTTTATTCTTTCATGATTTATTTACAAGTTTCTCTTTGTTCACAGCCATTGACATGTCGAAGAGGTTAACACGTGATGAGCGGATCGAAATTGTGTTGATATCTGGTGAACGCAGTAACCGGGTCATTGCAGCAGATTTCAATGCAAGACACCTTACGAGACCACCCATCTCCCATGCTACAGTTAGCAAACTGCTTGCTAAGTTTCGTGAAACTGGTTCAGTGTTGGATTTGCCAAAATGTGGACGCATGAAAACTGTCACTAATGAACAAACATCAGTGGCTGTCCTAGCTTCAAACAGGACGTTAATATCAGCAACCATTCCCATTTTTTCAAGGTGTATCCATATATAGACAGCCACCCTGTATTTAAGGAGGAAAAGGCCATATGGATGGTTTTAAAACACAATTCCAACTATTATCAAGATAAGCAACTAGATGCCAAAACTCCAGAACTTCTATTCCTGAGAGTTTAAATAACCTTTAAAACAAAGATGATGTCTTGTAAAGAACCATTTTAATTGGCCTGATCAGTAATTTTATCTCCAGTCTGGTCTGAGACTGAAACCCCTATTTCCAGCACATCTGCATATTAATACGCAGTACCAGAAGTCAGATCCTCAGTTCGCCGTAGTGAAAAGGTACCACTGGCTTTTGCTCGTGGGTTCATCAATATGCATGAGCTACAAGCCGTTCTGAGTATGCCACATGACTTCTGTCTCTTCAATGATGGAGGAATTTGCAGGAATTATCTATTGCTGACTCGTCCCAATGCCTTCCAGAAAGCTGGGGGATAAGCTGCTCGCTGAAGTGCTGTCTTGGCTTGCATGCAAACTTAAATATTAAGTATTGTATCAATGGGTCGGCATGGTTTACTTCACTGGTGTGTCCTAGTAATGCACATGAGAGCTGTTCAAACAAACAGAATAGACATTTCATATTGGACTCTTATGATTATGTGTATTCTATGGCTACTTCCTCAGTAGACATATTCAGCGTTCTCAGGCAGCAATTCCTATCCTACATCTATTCTACAAATCCTAGCCTGGTTTCGAAATTAGCTTCATTGTAAATCGCTCTGTTGTCATTTTTGAGGCAAACATCAAGAGAACATGACCCGTTTGTGTGACTTCACTGTCAAATGGCTTGTCACATCGCTTGCTATTAAATCATGTTAAGCCTTTATTTGTCACATATACATTACAGCAGAGTGAAACTGTTTCTTCGCATATCCCAGGGTAACTCGGGTCAGAACTCAGTGTCAGTCATGATACTGTACAGCACCCCTGGAGCAGGCAGGGTTAAGGACCTCGGTCAAGAGCCCAACAGTGGCAACCTGGTGGAGCTGGGGATCGAACCGCCGATCTTACGATCTTACTCTGTAAAGTTGCCATGATTTCCACATTCCGCTTGGTGTAGGTTTATTATTGTAAGTCAATGTAAATGGATTAGCTATTTTAGTGATGTCATTAAAATCCTCTGGTGTACAACAGCGTTTAATGTGTTTCTGCTACAATTAAGGTCCAAAATGGATGTTACGAACAAAACGATATGAAAGTAGTCGAAATGTTTCTCCAAGTGTTGAGATATGGACTCACTGAGACACAACTCTGACTGAACCTTGGAGTAATTGTTCACAGGGTCTCTTATGTTTTAGAGGCACCATCCGCCATATGGCTTACTTTGGTCTGTTCTCGCTCGCACTACAAAGCGAATACCTAATTACTCGCGGGAAAGCAGGTCGACTTTATACGGGAATTAAAAGAGAAAGATGGAACAGCAGGTGAAACAGCAGGTGAAACTCGGTATTCCGGTCTCTTACCGCGTTATGGAGGATGAAAAGAATCCAGAGCCTCTCTATGGCTTTACATCTCTTTTCTTTTCATGAGGGATATTTTTCTTTCCTATTTGTCCGCTGATGGTCTGTGTTTCGTGGCACAATCAGGAGAAACTCCGCAGCTGTTTGGTTGGTCACGATTCACTGGGCATGTAAGCGGGTTTTCACAGTAATACCATGCTTGCTTGATGAGAATCTCAGGAGAGTCCTAAAAATTTTTTTTCTTCATTTAATGCTCCTTTTCTTATACTGTCTTTTTTTTTTTCTCTTAAGAATAATTATCATTGCTGCATGTATTTGTTGTCACTTTAAAGCATTACACTTCACTGCAGCGATCTCTCAATCAACCCCTTCTCATCGGCGACCTGTTTTTTTTTTTTTTTTTTTCACCCTTGGCTTCCTGTCCTCTCTCTGACAGCAGGATACCAAGTTTTAACCTGGGAAATGAGGAGTGGTGCTTGGCGATAAACCAGCCATCCTGAGGCACGCTCAAGTCACACTTGCGGGCTTTAGAGAGATCGCAGAGTCTCAAGCTGCATCCGTCAAAGTCAAACATCAAAAGCTCATATTTCCACCAAAGCTGGAGGGTTATGCAGGTGGAATAAAGGTGGATTTGTGAGTATGAGTCACATTCTGCAGCATTCTGACATGAGGAAGCCAAAAAAAAAATCAAGTTAAGCCTCAGAAATAAAGCTCATAGCTGGCAGTGCCAATAATTATACTTACTTTAAGAGGATCAGGCATGTTAGTTCATACATGAAACGTTTAAACACATCAACATAAATCCATATTAATGTCAAAAATGCTATCTAAGCGATAATTCGCCGGTCAGAGTTTCCGACTTTTTTTTTTTTTCAGCAACACTGTAGTAAGTGATGTATATTTTATTCCTCAAACAGCAAACTGAATATTCAGTATATATTAAGTGTTGCAGGGGAAGCCCAGTGGTTAAGGCACTGGATTACAGTTTAAAAGGTCCCAGGTTTAAACACCACCAAATTGCTACTGTTGGGCCCTTGAGCAATGCCATTAACCCTTAACGGCTCAGACGCATAATAGGATGAAAATGCAAGACTCTCTGGATAAGGGCGTCTGCCAAATGTCACAAATGTGTTTTATATTTAACAAACAAATACGTTTGTATGCTGATTGATTTAATGTCAATATACTATAGATTATGCCTCATTTAAGGAGGCGCAGCGGCTTAGCGGTTAGCATTGACGGGTTACATCCCCATCCAGGTTCGTTTCCCGCTTCTGTATGCAGTTCGCAGCTTTCATGTTCTCATGGCTTTCCTCTGGGTTCCCCGGTGTCCGTCCACAGTCTGGAGACATGCAGATTAGGCTAACTGGCGTTCCCAAATTGTCCATAGTGTGTGAATTAGCGTGTGAGTGTGTGTGTCGGCGATTGATTGGCACTCTGTCCAGGATGTACCCCGCCTCGTGCCCCAAGTCTCCTGGGATATGTTCCCCCGCGATCCTGTATACAGGATGACGATATACCTCATTTGGAGTTTTACTTAGTTTATTTCTTATGCTGTGCGCATCCATGTTGATTTGAAGGTGAAAAAAAAACTCGGATTTGGAAATGAAGCCCCAAGCTGACGATTTCTCTTGTGGTACATTTGTGTCATGTAAGACACGCTCCATATTTGTTCTTTCAAGAAAGAGGGTTTCATTGTAATAGCGCCATCACCAGGAGCAAGCGAGGCACATAATAATTAAAAAGTATTCTGCAAATAGCTATTATTTAAAAGAATCATTAGTGCCGTTACTATTCTTAACCACCTTGGTGCTCCTAATACATAGGGATGTGCATTTAATGTGCATCCTTTTTGCATTCTGGGATGTGCCTGTGGCAAAGTTTGTACAAATTTGTATACCATACAGTATACAGACCAAAAGTTTGGTAGCGCTTGATGGTTTTTGTGACTGCACTTGGGGACAAGTTTTCCCAATTTTTCGGACTGACTGACCTTCATTTCTTAAAGTAATGATGCCACTCGTTTTTCTTTACTTAGCTGCTTTTTTCTTGCCATAATACAAATTCAAACTCTTTGAATGAGTAGGTGTGTCCAAACTTTTGGTCTGTACTGTATATGTACAAGGTAAATTCATAATAATTAGAAAGAAGTTTGTTTTTCCACTTCACTGTACCAAAAACGTACAGAAGTGACTTCCCAACTGAGGTCCTGTTACACTCCTGCTGATCAGTAATGCAGCTGTAATAAAGACTGGTGTAGCTTGTTTTTTTCTACATTCGTACTGTAGCTTGCAGCGCAGCTGTTTATTTTTAGCTATGCTGAAATGCTGTAAATTAAATAGTTTACCAGTCGAAGTGTCAAAGTTCTCCTTATGTTCATGCACTTTTTTTTTTTTTTTTTTGTCCTCCAAATTTACTTTCACTCTTTCCAGTCTTATCGGTCAGGATGTATACATGCACTTGGCATCACTCTGTGCTTATTCTGAAAAGTTGAACTTTTTCAACTTTGGAAGTGCTGCTGTGACCAATAAATAAAAAAAATAAAAATAAATAAATAAATAACTAAATACCCCCCCACCCCCTCCAAAAAAATAAATAAATATAATAAAAAAAAAAAACTGAACCAACAGCACTGCTTTTTTGAAGTGCAGCACTCTGTGACCTCTTCCCATAGGACTCTGGGTAAAGTATATGTTGGCTGGTGTGAAAGCAACAATCAATACTTCTTGTTTTGTCTCTTCTCTCTGTGGAGACGTGTTTATTTTTCACATGGATAAACCGCAGGTCTCGGCTGCACTTCCGAAATCAAAAACAGGCTATAATGGGAGACGATGCAATTTTGAACCGAGTTAGGAAGACTGGAGTAGGTTATTTTAGGCCAGCGGTGAGCCATGCCATCGCAGCGCATGAGGAATGTTAAAGTAAAAAAAATAATTAAACAGTTCAGATAAGCTTCGATCAAATCTCTGCTCAAAAACTCCTGGTAGTTGGTTGGACGTTGCAACTACTTGAAGTTATAAATAAGGAAATGATTTGACTGGAAACTTAATAACATTAATTAAAACATAAAATGTCCATACTTAAAATTATCTTTTTGTACTGTATTTGACAAGGCATTTGACCAGAAGGCGACACGGTTGCTTCTAGTCACCTTGAACCTCCAGGATCCGGTTTCGATTCTGCGTCACCTTGTTCTCCCCGTGGCTTAATGGGTTTCATCCGGGTTCTCCGGTTTCCTCCCACAGTCCAAAGACAGAGACATTAAGTAAACTGCCGTTCCCAAACTCCTCATAGTGTGTGAATGAGTGCGTGTATGTGTGTGTGCCCTGTGATGGATTGGCACGCTCTCCAGGGTGTCCCCCACTTCATGGTGACCCTGAATACAGGATAAAGTGGAGATTGACCGGGAAACAAAACCTGTATAGTCGGGTTCGTCGAAAAAGTCCCACTTTCCAAGAATGAGTAAAAAAAAAAAAAAATAAAAATCATCCCAGGTCTAGCCTAAGTATTGTAGCTTAGTGATTGAGATGTTGAGGAATTTGAGAATCCCATCAGAATATATTAGTAAGATGATAATGGGAGTGAGTGCAGACTACTTTAAAGGCAGTATAGATTCTAACCGCAGGACAATTCCGCTTGTCCAATCAGCGCACCGATCATTTCCACAGTGACATCATTTCCCTCTTCTATATTAAGGCACAGAATTAGATTGCGCTCTCATCACGAGGCTGAAATGTGACTTGTCGCTGATTTATTCATGAAAGAAAGTTTTCCTATATTAGGCTGCATTATAGAGCTCCTGAGGCGTGTGAGAATTTAATCTGCACCACCTGTGAGCCGAAATCTATCAGGGACAGTGTGACGGGTATAAGAAGCGACACACACACACACACACACACACACACACATAGACAGAAGCTTTTTAGACAGCATGCACAGCTTAATATACACGCATACACACATGTTGTTGTTCTTGAACTGACATACAGTGTGTGTATGTGGTGTAGTGTGTGTGAGTGTATCCTCACTTGTTTTGGTGTTTGGAGCCCTGCAGGTGTGCGTGGTATTGTGCCACCGAGTTAAGCGTCACGCTGCACACGTCGCAAGTGTAGCTACGCTTCAGACCTGCAATGACAAACCAGAAACACACACACACACACACACACACACACACACACACACACACACACACACTTAGCAAAGAGGACACAGCACGACACAACACGTAATAAGCGAGCGAACCCTGTAGCTCAGATCCGATCCTGGGGAATCGCGGAAATGAGCTCCAGCGAGACGAACGTAATTAAAATGTATGATGTCGGAAGATCTTTATTAATGTGACATCAGAGGTCATTAAGAGACACGGAATTAAGTCACAGAATATTAAATTCAGGGCCGTTTCCATAATGCGTTATTTCATAAGTGTGATTAAACGGAAGGAGAAAACGATCCATCACCAGTCCGGGGAGAGAGAGAGAGAGAGAGAGAGATGCTGTAACACACAATACAGTATACTGTAAACAAGACTCTGTAGAGACCTCCTAGAGATACAGCCTTATCAAGAAGAACAGACTTCAGTTACAATTTTTAATAAACACGCACCGACTTATGCACTGCATAACATTACTAAATATTTAAAACTTTGGGTTGCAGGCCGGAGGTTCGAGCTCCACCTCAGCCGGGTCGCCATTAACCCAATGTCTGTATACAATACCTACACTGTAGCCACTGGAGATATTTACACTCAATCACCTGCCATGCCTACACAATAGTTGGCGTTCCCAAATTGCCTGTAGTGTGAATGAGTGTGTGTGTCCTGCGGTGGATTGGCACCCAGTCCAGGGTCTATCCAGCCTCGTGCTCCAAGTCTATTGGGATACAGTAGCTTCCATACTCCCTGTGACCCTGCATACAGGATAAAGTGGTATAGACAATACCACAAGGTACAGGAAGTACGGAAATCCTTGTTTTTTTATTAGAATACATGCAGTCTTGCACCGGAGAAGTGTAGCCAGAGCTAGTGTCTTAAATGTTCAAAAAGTGTTTCAATTAATTATAAGCAGCAAACGTACCTTTGCT
Organism: Clarias macrocephalus; assembly: GCA_011419295.1. NCBI lineage: Eukaryota > Metazoa > Chordata > Actinopteri > Siluriformes > Clariidae > Clarias > Clarias macrocephalus. Next base: position 68,778 of record JAAGKR010000326.1, on the reverse strand, counting down.
TCGTTTATGTCATATGCCAGTAAGTTACTACTAATATTTTACTGGTGTAAGTTATTATAAAACAAAAAAGTCTACTGCCAATCATTGTCATATAATATTATAAGTGCTGCTGAAAATACGATTATTGAATAAAGGGCTTGGCCTCGTCAAATCAGTACAACTCTGTAGTACACTCATAGATCAATACATATTGGCCCTTATTACAGCTGTGAACCCTCCCATGTAGTTGAGAAAATCAATAGAACACAACAATTGACATATTTTAACTACAGTAATGCAATAAACAAGGTGCTTGTGAAAATCAGCACGAGTCTGTAGGACCCTACCAGGAAATTACTGTACCAACCGAAAGTCTTGTATTTTGCGAGAAATTTGTTTCTCATCCTATAAATCATCCTCTTGTCACTGTGCCTGGAAAATTTTCTAGAGGAAACACTACAAGGGAAATTCAAGTCAATCTGGGACTTTTGATTGTCCAGAATAACAGTAAAGAGCTATGAGAATAGGAACTCTCAATTTCTCTCTATATAATCCCCTGCTACTCTAATGCACTTATCCGAGGGTTTCATTAGTGCTTGGATACCAAGGCATCCATCGGAGCCATGATTGGACTGTCTGCTGCATGTCTGGCAGCCCAGGAACGCCTTTAATGGCCCGGAGCAAGGGTCAGGACCTTACGGAGGATGTGGAAATAATTCCCAGCCGAGTTCCTGATTGTGCAAGTTTTTGGTGAATGATGGTGTGTATGCAGTTCCCGCAGATGGATGCGTCTTTCCACAAGTTATTTGTCAGTTTTCAAGGATTCACTCCCTGAATGTTTGCAGGGATGACTGCGGTGGGGTATATTACGCTGCTGAAAGAGGCCACTGCCATCAGGGTATATTCGGTCTGCAACAATTTTTGGTAGGTGTTCTGTGTCAAAGTAACATACACATAAATGCCAGGACCCAGAGTCCGAGAACTTTATTTATGTTTAGATGATTGAAAGCAGTGGTTGGAGGGGGTGCGGCTAACAAGCTGCGCTTGAGTAATAGTATGTCACATGACAACTGTACAACTTCTGGAGGCATGACACGTTTAAGGCATCCAGATAAAAGATCTCCATATTTCATTGTTCTGTGTTAAACCTGACTAACACTTTCCCCATTATTTTTTTCATTCGGGTTTAATGTTTCAAAGGACATAAAATGAAACATTTTCAATTAAAAAGATCTATTAAATGCACCTTGCTTTCAAATTCCTTTCAGCTTACAATTCCCAACTGTGTTTTTGTAGAACCATACTGCTGATCACTGCAGACTGAAATGTGCATAAATATGATCAGAAAGTATGAATGGGAATGAACCACCCACATCTGTTCAGTAACAGGCAGATGGTGTAAAAATAATAATCATGGCACGCTGATCTGTTATTGCCGATTCTAACAGATGGGAAGGACACAGTATAATTAGTTTCTTACCTTATTGTGCGTAAATATTGGAAGAGTTAAGCATTGAGGATTCCTAGGACTCGACTTCTCTAGATTAGTGGCATTAGGCCCACGCCTCAGAACCTTACATATTCACAGCTGCAGCACTTGGAGAACTCTTCTACAAAGTATTGATCCAACCAGATGGACTTAAAATAATAATATTTATAATAACTTAAAGTTATATAACTTAAGTCGGTAAGAAACAGCTGGTAAAAAGGGACCTCGGATTGCAAGTAAAATGGTTTACGAGTGTTCCGCAAGACGAGCAAAGATTTTTAATAAATTTTTCATTGGAAACCTAGCGAAAGTCTTAGTTTACGAGTGCCGAGTATCATGTGTCACGTATGAGCCTCTTATTTTGACACCGAGAGTCAAGTGATCACAACTGAGCCAAAGATTTTTTTCACTCTTGCGCTGCGGAATTATGGATAATCGTCTCCTCTGCTGGGTCTTAGTGCTCTTACTGGTATAAATCAACATCTTCCTCTTCCTCCTATTTGTGCGCGCGCGTAATTTAACACTGTGACCCACACACACCGACACACACACACTCTCTCTCTCTCCCTCGCCTTTACTCACCGTCCTATGTGTGTGCGCGCGCATAATTTGACATTGACACACGCACACACACTCTCCCCGGCTTTACACACACGCTTTCTTTACACAGAAAACTCTGCTCTGTCGCGGTTCTTTTCAAAAGGTAAGGTGCTGGTTCATATGTTATTTTTTTAATTTTTAACTTTACAGGAGTGATTCCGTTAATATGCGCTCACGAGAGTATCTTTAGAGAGATTTATTTTTGTCCCCCCGTTAAAACAGTGTTTGCGTTGTGTGTGTTAGTTCTGAAACTTAAAAAGCGAGGTATGGGGAGGGAGGAGGAGTTTCACTGTTTAAGACGAGGCAATGGGCTAATTCCACACACACACACACACACACACACACACACATTGCGCCTGCGCACACAAACGGAAACACTTATCTGTCGGGATTTATTTTTACTTTTTTTAAATGTTAAGTGCAGGTTAATTTGTCTTATTTTTACTTTATATATTGTATAAATTTTTTTTTTATGTATTTATTGTTTTGGGCTATAGAACAAATAATTTGAGTTTTCATTATTTCTTATGGGAAAATTCTATTTGGTTTACAAGTGTTTTGGAATACCCACTTCCGGAATGAATTATGCTCGTAATCCAAGGTTCCACTGTAGTTTCATTCTGGTCACCAAAAGTAAACATATTAACAATCCAATGAAAAATGACTAATGCCATTAAAGCCTGGCTGACATTTCTTCGGTCAAGAGGAATAGATCTGTAATGTTTTTTTTTCCTCCAGTTCAATGATAAAAAAAAAAAAAAAAAGGAGTATAATGTCACTCGGGGAAACAGTCATTAAAAAAAAAAAGATAAATAAACCGTCAAATTACTGGGAGAAAAAAATGGCTTGTCACTGATACTGACAGACAGACAGAGAGATTGGACTTAATGAAAAAAACAGGAGTGGGGGGAAAAAGCGATACAGTTGCTAAGGTGAACACAGCACTTCTTATTAGAAAATGAGAACAAACTGCTTTCTTACAAGTAAACACTGGTAAATTGAAAGCTATGGATTTCCACTTTAAGAAAAAAGAAAGAAAAACTGAGCGCAGAGATGGATGAATTTCTGTTTCCACAAATCCTACATGTCAGGTATTTTAAAAAATGGCTGCTGTAGTATAATATTTCCCATTCCTAAGAAATTTCATATTTACTAGACACTGTATTCATTTTTGTTCCAATACTTGCAATTCATCAGGATTTAAGTAATTTCTGCTCAAGTATTTCCCACCTGCCAGGTATCTATAAATTTCTGGCATATGGATCAGGTATTAAGGAATTTCTGTTTCCATTTTTTCAATGTGTCCGGTATCATTAAATGTATTCACCATTCTCGAGGTGTTGAGGAATGTCCTACAGTAGGTGTTCCAAATGTAACAAGTATCAAAAAGTTTCTGCTCCAATTCTTCCCATTTGCCAGGTAGAGTATTATGCAACTGCTCTCATATTTATAACATGCCGGGTATTAAGTGTATAATGCCACTAGGAGAAACAGTGATTAAAAAATGATAAACAAACTGTCAAATTACAGGGGAGAAGAAATGCCTTGTCACTGATTGACAGGGAGGGAGATTGGACTAAATGAAAATCCTGGAGTGGTTAAAAAAAAAGAGGGACACAGTTGCTAAGGCGATCACAGCACTGCTTGCTAGAAATGAGAACACACTGGTTTATAACAAGTAGAGGGGGAAAATCAATGGCAGTTTTAAAGCTGTGAATTCCTGCTTTAAAAAAAAAAAGTCTTTGTATAGATGTAGGAATTTCTGCTAACATATATCAATTTCCAACAAAGGAATTGATATTTCCAATGCCTCATGTGTCAAGAAATTTCTGCTTCAATATTTCCAATTTGTCAAGTGTCAAGGAATTTCCAGTGTGATGCCTATAGTATAGTGGCACCCAAGTATCCAAAGTATAGTAGGAGCTATAAAAAGTTCTCCCCTGAGTTTCTGTTCTCTTGGTTCCTATGAATTAGTGTATTCCACTAAAAATCCCTTCCATCTATGTATTTATTTTATATAACTTCGTGGAAGTGAAAATTTTAATTTAGTTCAAACTACAGTGGAACCTTGGATTACGAGCATAATTCATTCCGGAAGCGGGCTCGTATTCCAAAACACTTGTAAACCAAATCTAATAAAAATTGATACAATATATAAAGTAAAAATAAAACAAATTAACCTTAACTTTACCTTAAAAAAAAAAAAAAAATCCAGACAGATAAATGTTTCCGTCTGTGCGCGCAGGCGGTATGTATTTGTGTGTGTATGGAATTAGCCCCTTCCCTCGCCTCGTCTTACACAGTAAAACTTCTCCTCACTCCCCCACCTCGCTTTTAACATTTCAGAACAATCAATCACACACAGCGGAAACACTGTTTTGACGGGAAAAAAAAGAAATCTCTCTAATGACACTCACATGAGCGCATACTAACGGAATCACTGCTGTAAAGTAAAAAAAATAAATAAAATAAAAAAAACAACACATGAACAAGCGCCTTATATTTGAAAAGAATCGCGACAGACCTGAGTTTTCTGTGTAAAGCAGAGAGTGTCTGCATGTACGTTTGTTAAGCCGAGAGAGTGTGTGTGTCGGTGTGTGTCGGTGTGTGTCTGTGTCAAATTACGCACGCGCACACACATATGAGACACGATGAAACAGAGAGGGAGATGTTGATTATACCAGTAAGAGAGGAGCACTAAGACCCAGCAGGGGAGACGATTACCCATAATTCCGCAGCGCAAGAGAGAGAAAAATCATTGGCTCAGTTGTGATCACTTGACGCACTGTGTCAAAATAAGAGGCGCATATGTGATACATGATACTCGGCACTCGCAAACCAATACTTGCTCAGTTTTTCAAGTCAAAATTTATTAAAAATCTTTGCTCATCCTGCGGAACACTCGTAAACCATGTTACTCGCAATCCAAGGTTCCACTGTATATACGTTGTGTTTTTGAGGCAGTTTTATGTTTAATAATATGGTGTACATCGTATCCGGTCAGTCCTGCCGCGTACGCTGCATCCTCAGAGTGTTTGAGTGTGCTGAGGCGAGGTAAGCGGCTAGCGGTGCAGATTTGCTGAAACGTGTTTAAATGTTTGAAAAGTTGTATTAAGTGTATGATGTATAATAATATTACTGTTCGGTATGGGTTATAAAGCTTTTTATGCTCCTGGGAAAAGTGCCAATTCCAGCCAGTTAATTTATTGGTCTTCAATTTGTAAATGGTAAAAGAATTTCGCAAGACCGAATGCACAGGATTCAATGCTGTATTATGTTTATTCCATGCAGGTACAGCTCATGAGTATTCTATCTTCCTATGTACTAGTACGGCCAAATTTTTCTTATTTCTAATTAAATTTATTTGAATTCAATTTAATAAATTTCTAATTATGTTGTTTTTAGAGGGGTCAAATAGTCGAATTACCTGTTGTATTTTAATATATTAGTAATGTGTCATTGTTTCTATATTGATCACTATTGTTGTAACGTTACCCGAGACCGTGTTTGAGCGCACTGAGGGGACGTAAACGAATTCCGGAAGACCAAATGCGCAGAATTCAACGTGGTATTCTGTTTGTTCCATGCAGGTACGCCAATAAACTCTCCAGATACTCGGCAGACTTGGTTTCCAATTAATCAAGAACAACACAACGCAGATCGTAACAGTGGTCAGAATCGAACCGGTTACAGAAGCTATGGGAAGGTTTCTGCTCCCCTGATTTCAAAGTGCGGGACAAGTCTACTGTCCTGAAATCAGCAGCATTGTAATAAGATTTGTTCCCGTGTTATCCATTGTCATAGCCTTGGAAGAGTTTCTGCTCATCACCAGATTCCAGTTCATGAGTTTTAGAAGTGCTTTTGCTCCCCTGATTGCAGTGTTGGTGCTAATTTTTTTTTTCTCTGTTTTATCACTTGATCACTTTATCTAGTGATTGGAAATCTAGTGTAGCAGCTATGGAGAAAAATTTTCGTTTCCGTTATTAATATCTCCAGAAGAGGATCTAGTGCAGTGACTTTTTTTTTTTTTTCAATGCACATCATTTCACTATGGTAGCAAACTGCTTCCAAAGTTTCCTCATGGCAGCCACAGGAGAAGTAAAAGGCTGCTCCCATTATTCCAGTGTGGTGACTATGAAATTGTTTCTGCTCTGTTAGTTTCAGTGTAACTGTTACAGGAGAGTCTGTGCTCTGCTAGTTATGATGTAAAAGCTACAAGATAATGTCCCATAATTTCCGTAAGGCACCCCAGTAAGAGTTTCTGCTCCCGTAATTGTTTAACCTTGGAGCTGAAAAGCATCTGCTCCAAATATTCCATTAACACCTTTGATCAAGCTCAATTAAATGGTTTGAGCGAATCCGAGGAGAGAGAGATGGGTGGGGATCAAAGCTGAGCAACACCCCCAGAGGAATACACACACACCCAAACAAACAAAAACAAACAAACAAACAAACAAAAATTCCAATTCAAGCGTGAGTCTTTCCATAGAAAAACTATGAATATTTTATCATGTAGCAATCTTCAAAGTCTTCTTCCATCTTTGCTCTGCACAGCAGCAATTCCCACAAAATACTGAAAGGACACTGCAGAGCTGAGGATGCGCAGGGAAGAAGAAGGGAAAAAAAAAAAACACAGACAGTGAGACACAATGAGCGAGAACAAGCTGATCTTGCTGCTGACTGTACACTCATTGTGTGAAAGATGAGACTGCCTCCAGCAACCCGACGAATTACAAAACCCCGTCGTAACCCTCTAAAGGAGCTGCTCAGCCGTCACACTATTGTTACTCTCTCTTTTTAAAGGTCATAATGATTTGCAACATCATTACTAATTGATGTTTGCGATGGCGAGGCTCCCTCATTAGGGCCATGTTGACATTTACAACCTGAGAATACGGCTACCTGCCTTGAGATCTCCAATATGCATGATTCAGGCCAACGTTCTTCACATTAGATCATAAAACTCTTTAAAACAAGATGAGAATGATTTGAACCACATCAAACAAGCAGAAGTTTTTTTCCTCCCATCACCTGGTGGGTATCCTTGTACACGCACTGTATTTTCCGATGGCTTCTATTGCAAGTGTGCTTTTACTGTAAGTGTAGAAATATCCTAAAAACAGAAAAGTATTGTGTGTATTCCCACTCCGCAAGTTTTCTTAGAGGTTTTCAATCAAACCTTATATTATACAATTAGAAGCTGTCATATTACAGAGTATTTTAAGGATTGATTGCTTATTGCACCACCATTTCTATACTCTGTTGAAGCACAACCTCTAACAAACAGTTGAGTGAGTCTGGAAATTAGTATTGATATAATATTTGTTGAGAAAATTCAGTGGCTTTTAGAAACTGCTTAAATCCTTTCAATGCATCAAAATGAGCCAACGCTGAGAAGAGACACTGTGGCATGTAATGATGATGATGATGATGATGATGATGATGTCGTTCTGTGGAAATCCCTGTACGAATCTGTGCATTGATGGAAAGGTAGGCTAATAGGACTACTATGGGTTTTGGACCCGTTCCCAGACAGAGATAAGGTCTGTGGAGAAAATAACTATAAGCGATTTTAAGTGTAGTTAAAAAAAAAAATAAAAAAAAAAGTGTCATTGTTGAGCTCTGATCCAATGTATTTTTACCCCTCATGAGGAAGTCGACCTTTTGACTATACAGTTCAAATCTTTCTATGACGAAACCTTTTGTACTTGGCTCAAGAACAACTTAAGGTAGGATCCAACTGTACCAGCCATGTATCAGCACCATAATGCAAATATTAATGAAACCAGACTACAATTTATATCAATTGGGAAATTTCTCAATTTCAGGTGAAAATAGCACTAATAGGACACTTTCACAAGTAGTTTAAAAAAAAAAAAAAAAAGCATTAAGGGACACCATTACCATTAAGCTTGTGGGGGACTTTTTTGGTATTTTAGTCTGTCCATGTGCCATCCTGCACATCTGGAGACTGATATTCCCCACCCCCCGGAGGTGTATCCATCGTTCCTATGGCGGTTACGGTACTTAAGGGGTCGGGTCAGCTCATTTACAGACTACGGGCAATTTAGGAAGCCAAATTAGCCTAACCCACATGTCTTTGGACTACGGGAGGAAACTAGGCACAGGGAGAACTCCATGCACGCAAACCCAAGGCGGGAACCCAGACCCTGGAGTTGCAAAGACACAGTGCTAACCACTACGCCAGTTCTTATAAAGTACATGAATACTGTACATGAATAACTACTGTATCAATGATAAATTTTAAAGAGGAAAAAAAAAAAGAAAAAAAAATATATACACACACAGTATATATACTGTGTATAGATAGATAGATAGATAGATATGATAATCATCTCTTTATACAACTTGATGTGTTGGCACTTCTGACCTGCACAACTCAGTGTTTTGTGTCTTGTTTCTGCTTTTCCCTCCTTTGCATAATGTTTAAGTGTGAGCCAATTTATGTGAGGCAAAATTTCACTGTAGCCGGGAACCAGCACTTTAATAAAAGCTCTGGCTAAACATGCAGATAAGCGGCTTTTAACACACTAAATTTACTTTATCATGCTAACAAACTTCATTTGCACATAGATCAATATAATAGAACAGTAATGTGTTTATAATAATGGACAATTTGCTTAACATGTTTTCCCTCTTATAGTGAAAAGGCACCAAAATAAATCTTAATCTCATGGTCTTAAATGATGGATGTGACTTCCACAATAAAGAAGTCGGATCCGTACAATAAATAAATGATTAGGACTCCATGTAAGAGAGCATTCAGGCCTTGAAACACCCTCAGGTAATACGCTAGTAAATATAACGTAATGTTTCTTCACTGGCAGAAATAAAAAATAAAAGAAAGAAAACTGAACATACGTTTGTTTCTTTTTCTTATTCTTCGTGATGTACTAATACACGGCTCCATGCACACACTAGTTTAAAACCTAGCGGCGGTTTGTGTATGATTTTAGTTTGGGGGGAGATACCAGAGAACTTGGAGGAACATGAGAAGCATTACCTTTCATTTCACCCATGTCCAGCGTCTTGCCCAACTGCTCCAGCAGGTCGGCGCGTGCTGCGTTCTTCTTGTGCTTCTTGCCGTCATAGTGTTGTCGCGCCATGCCCGGGTTGTTAAACCACGCGTGGCACAGCTGGCAGTAGCGATCCGAGTCCCCGTTGAGCTGTGGCCAGCTTTCGGGTGGGATTTTAACTGGACTTGGGGCCACCTCTGAAGGACGGAAAGAATCAAAAGTGTCAGTAACCTTTTATGGTTGAAATTGGAGAACCAAAACCTTTTTCTTTTCCATCCCTGGTAGGAATGTACAGTATGTGGGTCCTGTCCTTTCCTTGCCTTCCTCTTTCCCTTCCCTTTTCCTTTCCTTCTCCCAGCACATACTAGGAATTGTGTGTCCTCAGCTTGATTTTGCCATCTGCAGCATCGCCATAGGCCTAGAAATAATGAGCTCTTGCCTTAATCTGTCGCATAAGCAAGAATGTCTGACAGTCAGCGGGTGAAAAAACTCGCACTCAAATCTGCTTCTTGCTGCTCGCTTTATTATCTGTTGTGTGTATGACTAGTATGATTGCGCCAAGCCACGGAAACACAAATTCTGTTCTAATGCCCAATGTTGTAGATGTTTTTTTTTTTTTTTCTCCCACAGATCTTCGTGTTGTACGATGAGTCATATTCGGATATGTTTGCAGAGCAATGGTGCGTCTTCTACGATACAGAACTCTCGTTTTTACATGTCTTAGATTGGACAAGGACAATAAAAAACTCGGAAATGACCCCACGTTAGAGGATTAGCAATTTCCATATGTTTATCAGTACAAACCAATAAAGTAAAAAAAATAATAATAATAAAAAATCATTATCTGGATCAAATTTCGACACTCTGATGCCATTTAACATCACTAGAGGACAAAGTTAATGTTTTTCCATCATCATCACGTAGACAATACCCATGCTGATTACTACAATGCTTTCATTTATCAGCATGAGCACAGGATCTGGGACGCGACCGTAAACAGCAGGCGCACAAGAAATATCCTTTCATCCCACTGAGATAATCGCACCCGGTGCCAAGAGCTGCGATTTCTTTCTTCGGTCTGTGTTTTTTTTTATTTTTTATTTTTTTTATGCTTTATTCTTTACAGCATTTTTCCCCCTTCGCCATTGTTTTCAAGACACTCAGGTTTTGGGCGAAATTTAATTTGGGTAGTTAACTGCTGCGGAATGAGATGATGGTGAATTCTGAAAGTGAATTAACTCAAGAGTCAAGAGGGAAACGTAGATTACTGTATTTGGTGGAGCGTGACAATGTAACAGAACGAATTGAAAGCAAAGTGATTAAGATAATTCCATCGAAATTGGCAGACACTTACTTTTTCATTCTATACCAACATGCAGCTTCTGTTTCCAGATCGCTTAGACATTTAATTATTAAAATACTCCAAACTGATTTGCTTGTTTGGAGTCAGTGGAACCTGGACATGAAGGATCGAAGTCTGTACTGTAGTGCTATTTACAGTACGTCCCTCAACAAAGAAGAATGCGAAACATAGAATTTGATGAGCTTTGGAAGCTTTGAACTTCGCTCAGCTTTATTTTTATTGCGTGAGCAAGTAGTGAAGCATAGCTAGTTGATTCATATCGTAACTTTTAAGAGGAAAAGGCGAGTCTGTCGCTTCCAGGAAACGATGTTGTATTTCATTGGAAGGGTGAAATCATCATATTTCACTATTGTTAGGTGAGAGAAGGTAATGAGAAGGGTCGATGAGAAGGGTGTACCTAGCATGAGGTGCTGTGGGCAGAAATGAGTTTGAACCCTGTGTCAAGTCTGTGTCATCCTTCAGGAGGCCAAACACCACACTGATGATCTACAGTACCTGAGGTGTTTGCTTGGGCGTGATGGGTTTTGTCTGGGCAGTGGGTGGAAATGCTCAGCCTTTTTCTACACTTTCAAGCAGCGATAAATCCTCTGTAAGGTGTGCATTTGTGCTATGTACCATGCACAATATTGTAAAGGAGGGAAAAAAAAAAAATATATATATATTTTTTTTTTTTTCATTATTACACCACATTGTGTCATACATTTCCAATGACATTTATGAATCTGAGCAATTTCATCACTCTCAGAAAAAAAGGTAAGAGCAAACATGATTTAATATCCACTGCCTGAAAGAAAAACAAACAACCTGTGTTTCAGAAGATTCAAATTATTGTCCTGTATCAAGCAAAGAAAACAACTCATTATTAAAACCTGGAAGGATAGTGGTGAGCCGTCAACTTCTTGGAAGAAGTGTGGCTTTAAAAAAAAGAAAAAACAAATATATATATATATATATATATATATATATATATATATATATATATATATATAACATCTGGATTGTCATCGAGAGGAAGATGGATCACCATCAAAACCATCAAACAAATCTGAGGTATAAATTTACCCAATAGCAATGTGAAGAACTGGTGTATGAAAGCTCTTAAATGTAGGTCGCGTGGGGAAGTTGCATTGTCGAAAATCAACATTAGAAAGCACAGCTATTTTTAATAATGAAAGTAACAGCATTTCCATATGTACTGTAGCACAAACTCACGGGATCGGGACTAAACAGCTGTGTGTCCATAAGAAATACACTTGTTAGTGACACTAATCAGAAAAAAAGTCTCGAGGTTGCTATGGAGCATAAAGATTGGACTTTAGAACAATAAAGAAAGGTCGTGTGGTCTGATGAGTCCAGATCCAGCGCAGATCCAGAGTGATGCACCCATCATGTATAGTGTCCACTGTACAAGCCTCTGGAGACAGTGTGATGATCTGGAGTTGCTTCACTTGGTCAGCAGCGTTACATGCCAGTAAAATAAGCTCAGATGATGACCTGAATGTACAGAATGACCAGGTTATCACATCTATGGAGATTTTCTTCCTCGATGATCCAGGATTCTGGGAGCAGGACGAATTATTTTCGAACCTTAATCATAGCTACAGTAAAGGTGTTGAACAAAATATTAGATAAACTGTTACATCTCTAAATGAAAATGTTGTGCTTATGTTAATACGATGATACTAAATGCTGCAAAATGCAAATAGAAGAGTTTGTCAAATGCGAGCCTGCAGACATATAAAGGATACGGTTATGCCAAGCGTACAGTGTTTGATGAGCCTTGTGCCTTGTGGTCACGCTAACGTACAGTAAGACCACAACCGAGCAAGAATTACATTAAATGTTAAAGGTCAATTACGCCACAAGGTGAAAAACATGTTGTCAGATTTTGTTGTTTGTTTTTATTTATTTTTTCCGGTTCTGTTTATTTATTATTTTCCCCGAGCTTTAACTGATTATAACGTGCATAATAATTCTATGAACAGTTGAAATATTCTCAGAAAGGTGATTCTCTCATAGTTTCTCATAGTCTCATAGTTTGTTGCAAATTGAGTAGGCGTAAATCCCTAAAACCTTCTTCCGAAACGCGTTCTATTCTTGGGCAGTTGTTATTTGTCATGATCGCTGTCTTCCCTCTCCTCTGCTGTCTCACCCAATGGAATTATAAGGGCTTCACTCCTGCCTTAATGGCCCTTCAGAGGTCCCAAATTAAGTTCCCTTTCTTGGCGAGGGAGACTCGTCTGACACTGAAGGATCCATTAGTATCGAATCAGGTTTGGTTAACGTTCTTATGGTCAGCAGGGGGAAGGAAGGACGCAGACGTTTGTTTGGCAGCCGCTTTTAGCCATTCCTCCACACGCCATGGTGCTTTATTCATTTCATGCATATTCTTATGCAAGCGGTTTGGACTTGCAAAGTTTTGCAAAGTTTTTTTTTTTGCAAGTTTTCTCTTCCGTTCATAATGGAGGATTCAGGTAGACAAATGAAGACCCCAATAAATAATCTCCTAATACGGCAGCCATCATTAGCGACATGCTGCTTTCTCCGCGACTCCTCCCCGGCAGATGGGAGCGAAAGACCCACTGCTTCCGGATGCCTGAGAGGTATTATCATCTATCTCTCTCTCTGCTGGCTGAAAAGCACACACTGAGGCTCCTTGTGCATAAAAAGCACTTTGAAAGCACTTAGCAAACTAATATATATATATATATATATATATATATATATATATATATATATATATATATATAAGGGAACAGGATTAGGAAAGAACAGCTGAGATTAAATCTAAATGAAAGGTTCCAACTATATGTTCAAGGACAGATAATGGCAGAGACTTTGAAGCAAACTTTCTGATTAAATGTCATTCGGAAGAAGAAGAAAAATAATCAATCCTATACAAGCAATCTTCTGTCAATTACAGATGTTCTCTCTCTCTCTCATTCTCTCTCTCTCAATCAGTGGGAACCTTTCCAGGTATCCAGGTATAGATTTTGCAGCCTCTTGGACTAGATTTCTGGAAAATGATGAGGTGCTCTCGACATTCTGACAAATAAAATAATCATCAAGTGACACCTGCATGTCAGGATTTAATGAGTCTCTTCAAGCGAGAGGAAGCCTCAGAAGAGCTCCAGGTAAATGCCGAGTGACACTTCAGGCAATCAGGAGGCTCAGGAAGAGAAAGCCAACTTTTCCGGAGACCTCCAACAGACAAACGAGGCGCCCGCTGCAACGCAAAGCACATAATACTCACGCTCACCTCACTCCCTATACCGCTCATTCTGTACAGGGTCATGGGAGGCCGGGAGCCCTTCCCAGGGGACTTGGAGCACGAGGCGGGGTGTACACTGGATGGGGTGCCAATATTCATTGCAGGGCACAGAAACATACTGTACTGTACGCTCACACACTGTCTGCAGGCAATTTGGAAATGTCAATCAACCTACGACACGGGACCATGGGCAGAAAAAGCACATAATAACTACTTTCTATTTTATTGTAGAGTTTCTGAATTATCTCTAGATTGTACATTTAGTTTTTTTTTTTTTTTTTTCCACCAGCAAATTGAGAAATGCAAATTCTCAGCATTTGAAGTCTGGTGGTGTAATTTTTTTGTTTCTCTACTAAAAGTTTATGAAAACCATTTTGTAAAATCGATGGGGGAAATGTGCCGGAGGATGCGCTTTTATATTCCACACTCTTAAAAGGCAATATTATACTGTAAATGTCCAAATATGAAGCAAAGGAAATCATAAAAGAATGAAAAAAAAAAAAAAGAAAGAAAGAAAATTGTTCGGTGAAGCATTCCACATTCTTTCTCTCTTTTTTGCTTTTGGCCTAATAAAATAAACTTGAGGGAACCACGATCAGAGAGAAGACCATCAAGGTCATTTATAAATCTGCTATTTAAATTATTTTTCCTACACTATGTGCTGCCTAATGGAGATGCGGTTGTCCTTCATTTCAGCATTCTATCTATAGCTCCTGAACAATATATGGTTGTATGCGAATATTTATATTAATGCACCTGTATTTTAATACATTATCATTTTCATAGTACTCACTTGACATTATATAGGAATAAAAAAATGTGTGTAATTCCTGCCCTACTCAGCGTACAGTATAATCACTGTAATAGTGAGTTTCCACAGAGATTTTTATGTCAAATTTATGTATAGTCTCCAGTGTCGACACTAATATTTACTATTATTATTATTTTTATTACATTTACTTAATGCCAGAAATGTATTTTATATCTCAGAAAATTCTAGAATTATAATAATCATATATTATATTTATATATCAAGCAGGGATCATTCTTATTAAGTGTAAAACATGAGCAAGGACTGACACCAGAAAACACCCAAAGTTTGGGCAAGAGTTTACGAGGAACAACGGAAAAGGCGCACACGCTAGCGCAACAAATCAATGATAAAACAAGGGGGCGGAGACTAAGTATATATAAGACATAAGATGAGATGGTTCCCAAACAATCAAGAACATCAGTTGCAGTGCCCTCATATTGTCCCATACTGGACCTATGCGCTGAGGTCATATTTCAGAGGTCAGCCTGCGCCTACTATTTACAGTACATCTCTTTGTTCTGTGATTGATACCGATCCACATCTGAGTGTCTGGTCTAGTGTTGCCCTTTGGCTTGCTCTAGTAATCCCCTTTTGCTGAATATGGTCAGATTTTCCCAGAGCCTTGATTCATTTTTGACGATGTACAGTACGAACTATCCTCTTTCAGTAGGACACATCGTAATTACTAATTAACCGTATGATCTATGTTAATGCGGTATGATTTATATGCAAATTAACAGCACTATCTTTTTTTTTTAGGTTAAAATGCAGTATAATTATCATTTAATTATATAATCTAGATGGGTTTCGTCTAGACTCGATATAGTATTATTCTAATCGAAGGTATAACCTGCTATACAGTATATTTCTACAGTAGATACAGTATTTCTATACAGTTGATATGAAGATGTAGAAGAATAAACACACTGAATATGGTTTCTGAAATCTATACCACGTTATATGTGCAATTCTTCTATATATTTCTTTCTTTCTCTTTCTCAATCTCTCTCCTACACACAGAGGGAGAGAGCGATAAACTGGTTGAAAGCTTCCAGTTGAGTGGCTCTTTTAAGCTCTACTTCCATTCTCTCTCAGGCCCCGAAGCTCAGAAACACACACACACACACACACACTTCTATGAGTGTGTTGATTCCCCCTGCAGAGGAGGCACACGGTGAAAATGATGACCCACAGTGACCTGATTGGACACACCAACACACAGACCAGCGATGTGTAAGCACATATACACACGTTCACCACAGCACACACTCTCACACATCTATATAGCATAGCCTTATCTCTCAGCCACACACACACACCATGTTTGTTGTGTCTCATGACCTTTACTTAGTGCCCCGCCCAGCTTCTCTCTCTCTCTCTCTCTCACACACACACACACACACACACACACACACACACACACGCTACAGTTTATTGTTCAGCGCTCAAATATAATAAAGACAGGACACTGATGAGTATATCGATTTCATCTAGCAATATCTTATATCTCAGGGCGCACACACACACACACACACACACACACACACACACACACACACACACACACAGTCTCTATCTCTGTCTCCTTCATAGAGACAATCGTTAGTTACATCTCTGTTTTCATTTTTTTTAGGCTACAGTACTGTGCAAAAGTGTTGAGCCAGACCTCATTTCTTCATATTAAATTTAAATAAATACAAATTTCCAAATAAATATATATGTTTTACTGCGACAGGCTGCACAGAAACCTAAAGATTCACCAGCCTCATTTCCCTTCTCACCTGTTCCAACCACTCAGCATCACCAGTATATTGTACTGTATAGTATCACCAACCTGATCATCTGCTGATCTCACTGGTTCATACCTTAATGTAGACAGATATTTTTATGCTTCAATGATTCATAGATGATAGATCTATGTTGCTTAACAAAAAAAAAAAAAAAAAAAAAAAAAAACCAGTCCTTTGAAACTACTCAGGTCCAAGCACTGGACTGAAAATGAGAGGTGAAAACTTGCCAAAAAACGAGAGTGAAATGAAGTCCATTAGGAAGCCTGGAGAGCTATTCCTCAGGACTAAATTAAAAATACAAGAAAGTCTGGCTCTTTGAAAGCAAAATATGAAGACATAAGTGTGTGTGTGTGTGTGGGTGGTGGTGGCGAGGGGGGGGGGTCGAAAGTACTATATTTCTACCTATTTTTCTGTAATAAAAGTATGAATTCAGCTGATTTTGTTCTGCTAACCAAGCAATACAAACTAGCAAACCTGCATCATTAACTAAGCATGCTAATAATAGCCTAGTAAAGGTCATTAAAAAACCATCAGCACTTTCAGAATGGACTTCTCAAACGCTGTTTAAACACCACCAGAATCCTTTTGATGGATGATAAATACACCAGTTCACAGAGAATATACAACATTTCCCCCAGATATGTTGTTAAAAAAAAAATAAATAAATAAAAAAAAAAACTCAGAACAAATAAAGCTAAAGTCTAATTGTTACACTTAGCATCGAGCGCTAACTTCAACATCTGTGCCAGCAGCCATATTTAGAACAGTCAAACATGATGCCACAGAGTTATGAGGAGGTTATGCAAACAACAAGAAATTTGCTTCATTTTTAGATTTTTTGGGGGGTAAAAGATATTAATTGCTTAATTAATACAAACAAATAAACAACAACAAATGAGAACGTACTCTTAATGATATAAAAACATTATTTCTCAACAGGTTATATAGGATGTAATAAAAAACCTCACTCAGGTCTGCACTTCTGATTGTGTGTGTGTGTGTGTGTGTGTGTGTGTGTGTGTGTGTGTGTGTGTGTGTGTGTGTGTGTGTGTGTGTGTCCTACCTTTCCCCGTGATGCCAGGCTGCTCTCCTAGCACTAGTTTGAGTCTCTTAGCGTGGATCTTGCCCTGATAGTGTGATTGCGCAACCACGGCTGAAGTAAAAGACATGTTACACAACGTGCAGCACTTATTCTTGTCCACGTCTCCTTCCTCGGTGCCCTGCAACACACACACACACACACATTTATTAAAGATTACTTAGGTCTTGCCCTGGCTCTGTTAAATCACCCCTTCTACAGAAATTAGTAGAAATAACAGCCGACACTGGAGACTCCTTCCATATAACACGGAAACGTGTATAAATGTCAGAGCTCCTGTTAGGGAAAACAAATTAATAGCTTCTGACCAAGCAGAGTTGTGAACCCAACGGCACTCTGGGTGAAATGATATAATTGAGTATAAATGATAGAGAAATTATGCAACATCAGAGACACACAGAGAGAAGCCGAGTGCTGGTTAGGAAGAGCTAATTTACCTGCTGCGTGTGTGTCTGTCTCTGTGCGTGTGTGTGTGTGTGTGTGAGACATCAATTTGGCACTTCCTGACTCGTGAAGTGCTTGAAGAGCTCTCCCATCATCTCCCTGTGTGAAGTGTGTGTGAGATCCATTACACACTCCCTCATGCTCTGTGCATGAACCACAGACAACAGGGAGTACGTCCAACCCGTGACTTGTTAAACGGGTCTCCTTCACATGTCTACAAACACACAAACACGACAGCCTCCAAATATGGGACGAATCCCGCTCGGCAGGTGTGAAGGTTTAAATTCTTACCCATATTATATAACCACAAGGTGAGGAGATTAAACAAGTGAGGTGTCCGACAGCTCTGTAAATCTCCCAAGTCACTTTAGTTCTCTGCTTATTCTGCCTTGGAATAGCTAATGTCAGATAACTAACTAACTAATGTTTCCAGGCTTCACCACTGCCGGTGTCCAAGGATATGCATACAGGCTTTTTCACATTCATTTTTAATTTAATTTACAACTAGCTAGACTTGATTTGATTTTGACAAGATCCAAACGTAGCACCAAAAGTAG
Organism: Clarias macrocephalus; assembly: GCA_011419295.1. Taxonomy (NCBI): domain Eukaryota; kingdom Metazoa; phylum Chordata; class Actinopteri; order Siluriformes; family Clariidae; genus Clarias; species Clarias macrocephalus. The sequence goes on along the minus strand of JAAGKR010000326.1, from coordinate 50,335 downwards.
TCGGTAGCACAGTGACGGCTTGAAATATGACTTTTATTCAATTATCTCATTCATGAGGGGACATAGCGATGGCATTAGCATATACCCCATGTTGGTTAGAGTTTTTTCTTTATTTTTTTCTTGTTGACCAACCAACATCTTAAACCTCTTAGTCGTTCTCTTTTCATTGTGTTATTGCCATGTGCTTGCTATTGCTCACTCCTATATACAGGAAATGCTGCTTGCAGAGGTTGGGTTGGATGCAACAAATTCTCATGTTAAGGGGAATGTTGTTAGTAGTTTCAATTCATTTTGATATGATATATTTGGGCGGTTTTGATTATTTGGTGGTTACAACCCTTCCCCATTTCCTCCTGGAAATTGGTTGAATCCGAAATAGTGTTAAATGGAAAGCTACAGTAGCTGAAGTATTGACTTTGATCAGGATTTGGGATTCAGCCTCGTGTTAAAAGCTAGTTAGGAATGTAACTATCGAAAAAGAAAAGCAGTAAGGTGAGTAACCTGTCAGCATGCTGGCTGTAGTTCACCCGTTAACCAGAAATAATAAAAGATTGAAGCATAACACGGGCGAGGCAATTCAGAGGCACTTCAGAATGACTTAGAAGCGAATACTAAGGAGACAAAGTGTTGTTTAAGTGACATAACTTCATAACTACCAGGTGTGTTTTCTTGCTGAAAGTGCTTCCGTGACTGGTTTTAAATGTGGGTTTTAACAGGCAGTCGCTCGCAGAGCAAAGAACCTCCAAGATGAGATCTCAAGTTAATGTCTTCTTTGTATCCAAGACAGAAATGAGCCGTCTTTGAGACTTGAACGAGATTTTGGCGTTTTCTGCATCTTCTCAAAAATGTCTCGTATATGGCTCGATACCTCTAAATCTCAGGGAAAGTTCATATTTGTCTTGTGTGCGACTCATCTTTGAAATCGGTTCTATTTCTTGCCTATATGTTACTTGCTCAGTCATGTGTGTATAGTTAGTTAAAATGAAATAAAATTGAGTTCTTTATATAGAACAATATATTGTGCTGAAAAAAATTTCACTCTATATTGCAAAATCCTGACTCCTATACAGTATATTTATTAAAAATGCTTTGGGGTTTAGGGGCTAGGGTTCACTCACAAACAGTGCCATCTACACTATAGAGTGTTTAGTACTTTTTTTATATACTTCATATTACTCTTCACATATGGGTAGATGGAGGGAAGGGTTAGTACGTTGGATCTCTGAAATATGAAATTAATAGAAAATAAAATAAATCAAAATATTATGTTAAAGGTCACATATATTTGTTGTTAATTGTGTAGAGTAGACCATTTTTGTGCTGCAGATAATGCAGCCCGCTCCGCTGGCTACCACTACAGGTGTATTCCACACCTGTGGGAATCATTGTAATGTGCAAATTATTGGACGTAACTTTCTACTTTAGAATTGCAAAAATAAAGTACCCAAGGAATTGTTTCTCTTTTAATCCACCATGTGTTCAATGAAGATATATAGGCTGGTAACGAAAAAAACAAAAATTGCTTTGTAATAGATAAATGTTTTTACTTTATTTAAAAAAAAAAATCCAACCACCAGTTAGGTTATAGTACAATACACACACGTGTCCCTAGTTGATCAGCATGGCTAACCTTTTACAAATGTATATTACACCTTAATGAATTTATTGAAATTAACCAGGCAAATGGCAAACTTACTTTACATTCTGTACAAATGTCATTACCAATAAAGAACGGAAAAAAAATACAATATACATAATTTTATTCATTTTATTATATTTGTCAAGAAGTGAAGCAATGAGATAATGTTTGTGTTCAGTGATTTCTGTATATACTTCTAATTTAAGGCCAAACCTATTTTTGATTATACATTTATGACTGAATGTTCAACATTTTTTCATGGCCAACCCAATTAAGCCTACAGTACATACAGATTCTAATAAAGACATACATGCTCTAAACCTGCAAATGTTTAAGTGGCCAGTGTGGGTTAGAGAAATGTGCAGGGCATCACCAGGCCACGGTGTCAAGTCAACAAAAAACACTTTACCAAGCATCATTCATCCAGACCGTTAGGTGGCGGTAGCGCACCACCTACTTTGCCTGGCGCAGATAAAAAATGAAGACTTCGAAGAAGACAAAGCAAACGGTGAAGGTGGGTTTTACTTTTTCGTGCCAAATTTAAAATGAAGTGCGTAGTTATTATTGACAAGGAGTCAGTTAAAACCAACGTTTGCCTGTGGTTAAAAAAAAATAAAAATAATAATAATATATACAGCTTAAGTTCGTTCTTAAATTGCAAAATTAATTAGCATGTCTAGTTAACTAACTCTTGTGAGGTTGAAAATTCTTTTTTGTTGTTGTTGTTGTTGTTGTTGTTTTTTAATGGTAAAAATCTGTCAGCTGGTTACAGTATTATTAGCCAGGTCCTAAGTTAACCAGTGTGATTTGACATATTATGTTACTTTTTTTTTTTAAATAGTCAGTTAATTACTCCATGACCAGTTTTTGCAAACCATTAGTTTTATTACAGAGTTTTATGTTAAGTGTTTAACAGTAGCTACCAAAACATGTAACTTTAGAGACATCAGTTAATTATATTCTATAAATAAAGACCAATATGTTAGTTTGTGTAAAGGTTATCTTGGTAATTATATACACTTAACTTTAACTGGGTTCTTTTCATGAGCATGCCACCTCAAAAACCTTTGAAGAGACGAAGAAAATCTAGGAGAATGTTCCGGAGTCTCCATCAGCACCACATCATCAGTCAGGTAAGCAGCAGCTGACGAGCAAACTCAAGCCCACCTCTCAACCTTCAACCTTAGGAATAGAGTAGCTGAATGGTGTTTAGGTAAATCTCAGATGTTTTAATATTAATTTATATACCCCTCCTCCCCCCTTAGATACTAAGCAACGCTAGGAGTTGCAAACTTTGGACAAACTTGTTGGACATCCACCACAAGAGAAGACTGATGTAGCTGGTGAGAAAGAACTTTTCCTGGCATGGGCCAATTCTGGTAGCCCTTAAATACAGAAAGCAATCAAGTTCTTCTAATTCATTAAAATTCATTCTACTGGAAGATTATCACATTACTGTCACCATTGGCCACAACTCCTGTATAAATCATACTTTGATTTGAGCACTGTGACACTTAATATCTTTGTCAGATTAGGTGACATTTTTTTATCATGTCTTGATTTGCCAGATTGTGCTGGTTTCTGTTATATTGTGTGAATTGTAAATTTATTGCGCTGTATGCTGTTAATTTGGTATTTTTGATATGTTCAATAAAACTATAATATTTCTCATGTGTTTCATGCATCTAATTTATATCTGACCCTAATCTAATTATAGTCTTCTATATGGCTCATTTGCTTCTTCTTCAAGTGCAGTTTTGTTTCTCGTCTACATCTCAGATTTCTCAAATGTTTAATTATGTCTCAGGTTGTTTCTCTGTTATGTTTCTTTGTTTCTCCTAAGTCAGCTTTATGATAAATAGAAAAGAAAAAGATGAGCTTGTAATGAGAAAGCTCAATTCAGTCTCATGAGACAAGAAAAAGCTCATTCTGAGCAACAAAATTATGATATGGGCTCTCCCCTCCTTTCCAGTACGGCCTTAAATTTATACGCCGAACTGGTCTGTACCAACATACTTTCACCCATTTTTCTCACACGAACACAAAAATCATGGTCTTCAAAGGAAAAACGCACACTAAGGCTTAAACAAATCACGCACACAGATTTTTCAATATTGTGTGTCTGTAGTGCTGTTTGTGTACATTGTGTAATTTTGTGCTTCAGTAATCAATTGTCTCGGTGGACATGAACTCCATCTTCATGAGGAAGTCGGAGATGGGATGAGATGATATCCATCATGTTTTTGCACAAAAGGTACATATAGTACTGCCTATAGTAGTGTCGAAACTGCCTATCCTGAGCAGAAGTAATGGCACCGTTCTAGTGTTTCAGAGTTGCTCTGTGGTAAAACAGGACTGCAGCAGCTGGCTACATCCACTTCAAATAGACTTCATTTATGTACTGAGGAACGAAATCGATGCAGGTGGCAAGTTCACTTTCAGTACAAGGACATCTGTGTGTGTGTGTGTGTGCGTGTGTAGTGGAATGGATATCTTGCTATCACAGCAGTTGCACTAATTTGGTCTGCAAAAAAAAAAGACGGGAAAAAAAGGGATCTGCCTCAAATGACACATTAGCACTTAATTAAGCAGAAATGGAGCAGAAACTAATTCACCATGTATAAGTTTATTTTTCTTTCTTACTTTTTTCTTTTTGGATGTATACATTTTCTTGCTGGCCATTTCATTTCTTTCTTTTATTTCCTCTGTTCCTCCCTCCATTCCATGCTATTTGTCTTTAGAACATTATATTCTTTCTTTCTTTCCTATTCATATTTATATAAAATAATTAACATTTCTTTCAAGCATGTTACTCTTTTTTTGCCATATTCTTTCTTTCCGACATTGTTGTTTTGTTTCTACTCTGCCTTCTCTTTTGCCATTTTTCTTTCATGTTTTTTATTATTTCTTTTTAATTTTTTCCCTTCTGTACAGTTTTCTTTCATAATTTTGTTTGTACTTTTCTTCCTGATATTTTTTTAAACCTTTTTTAACTTTTCAAATTTTTGCTTTCTCTGGCAAATTTCCTTATTTCTTCCTCTGTCCATTCTTTATCTACATTTTCATATAATGATCTAATTACATATGTCTATACATAATTACATATATACAACAAGAATCACCCCTTCCTCCTTTCAAATAATATTTTGTTGCTTTGCAGCCTGAAATGAAGACAGACACAGTTTTAAAATAAGATCATAATGTCCGAAATAAATAAATAAATAAATAAATCACTGATTTGGAAAAGGATCTCTAAAAATGACTTGTCAACTCAATCAGGTGAAGCTAATCAGCTTCGCAATAGCACACAATGCTATTCAACTTACAACAGTAATCAGCTGTGGTCATTTTTGATTAGCTCAGCATAAAAAGCTGGAGCATTTGGTAGTACAACTGAATGAAAACAATGAACCATGTGTGGCAAGGCGTTGTCAAAAGATCTCTGGCATAAAAATGTGCACAAGCACAATCTTTAAATAGATTTTTCAAAGAAAAAAAAAAGATTTTATCACTATCATTAAAGTCTATTGTTAAGAAATGGAAGGTATTAGGCACAAAATAAACTTTCCCTGGATCGGGGCGTTGCTCCTAACTGGATAGAAGACCCAGTAGGCAACTGGTCAGAGAGGCTAACAAGAGGCCCACAGCAACTCTGAAGCAGTTGCAGAAATTTATAACAAAGAGTGGTCATTGTGTGCATCACAAATTCTGTGGCTTGTATGGGAAGGTTGCAAGAAAAAAAAAACTCTCCTCAAGAAAGGTCCTTAAAATCTCTGAAATGACTTGAAGAGTATAGTCCACAAACAGTGACCATGAAACTGAAACACCTGGTTTTAGACCACAATAATTCATTAGTATGGTGTAGGGCCTCCTTTCGCAATAAGGCAATACAGCATCAATTCGACTCGGGAATGACAGATACAAGTCTTGCACAGTGGCCAGAGGGATTTTGAGCCATTTTTCTTGCAGAATAGTGGCCAGATCACTATGCGACTACGTTTCCTGACTTGCTCCTCCAAAACACCCCAAAGTGGCTCAATAATATTTAGATCTGGTGACTTTGCAGGCCATGGAAGATGTTCAACTTCACTTTCATGTTCATCAAACCACTCTGTCACCAGTCTTGCTATGTGAATTGGTGAATTATCATCCTGATACATGGCACGGCCTTTAGGATACAATGTTTGAACCACTGGGTGCACATGGTCCTCCAGAATGGTAGTACTTGGCAGTGACGCGCCTATCTAGCAAAAATATTGGGCCTAGGGAATGCCATGATATTGCAGCCCAAACCATCACTGATCCACCCCCATGCTTCACTCTGGGCATGCAACAGTCTGGGTGGTACGCTTCTTTGGGGCTGTTTCACACCATAACTCTCCCGGTGGGAAAGACAATGAAGGTGGACTCATCAGAGAACAATACATGTTTCACATTGTCCACAGCCCAAGATTTTCGTTGCTGGAACCATTGAAACCAACGTTTGGCATTGGCACGAGTGACCAAATGTTTGGCTATAGAAGCCCGGCCGTGTACATTGACCCTATGGAGCTCCCGACAAACAGTTTTGGTGGAAAAAGGAGAGTTGAGGTGCACATTTAAGTTGGACAGGTGTGGTTTTATGTTTTTTGGATACAATCTGGGTTAGCGCCCGGACATCCCTTTCAGACAGCTTCCTCTTGCGTCCACAGTTACCCCGGTTAGATTACCTCCTTAACGTCCTTCTTGGTGGTACCCTGACATTACCTTGGATACCGTGGCTCTTGATATAGCACAAAGACTTGCTGATGCATCTGTGACCAACCATTTGTTCTCTTTTGAACTCTATGTCACCCATAATGTTGTGTGCATTGCAATATTTTTAAGCAAAACTTTGCACACTCTGCTCTTACTGCTGGAATGTGCAATCAATGAAGATTGGCCACCAGGCTGGTCAAATTTAGCCATCAAACTTCCAACACTAAATTGGCCAGTGTTTCAGTTTCATTGTCCAACCCCTGTATATAGTTTTTATTCTCTTATGACATTTCCTTGATTGCTTTACTTTGATGTTTTCAGGAATGGGTTTATGCTTTAATATTGACGTGCAGCAGGCAGAGCTATTTCAATGGCAGCAGTGAAGGCATTAAAATGTACTTTCTATTTTTAATCTTTGCCTTTTAATGGCAACTAGTTTCTCCTCCTACAGCTTCAGAAGCACGCCCACCTTTTCAACATTTGTGCACCGCACCACAAGTTCCTCCTAATTTGTACATTTCTAACTGAATTACGCTGCATTGGCTTTATGTAATCTCTAGCACTGAGATGGACGATGAGTGCGTGGATCAGGTGTGTTCAATTAGAGCTGGAATTAAACTTGGAGACATTAGAGCGAGAGTCTGCTCAGTAATAAACATGCCTTTTCAAGGAGAACTACTTGGCCTGCGCCCTTGACTCACTGCCAAGTGTTCCTTGAGCGGCATCTGCCACGAATCATCTTCCTCGAGACGTCACTAGCTCCATATGCAGGTTGCCGGGAAGTAGGTTGACGTCCTTTTACCGTTGATTCGCCTTTATCAGAATAAACATGGAGAGCTAAGGTTTTTGAGAGCTCTATGATCCTAATGAAGGCTAGTCCATTCAGTTCCATTACAGGCATGGAGTGTAATTAAAATATGGAACACATGGTTAAAGAGAGAAAATTACTCTGTATTTATTCGTCATGTAGTAATTAGCGTGCTTGCAAAATGAGCAAAACTTTTTCTTCACTCTTTTTTTTTTTCGGGTCCTGCAATTAAACCACTTAGCACCCCATCTGCAAACTTTGATATTTGTTTTGCGGATAATTGCTGATAGTTGTGAAGCACTCTGTATGTTACTATATGAAATTATGTAAAGAATATATTAAATGTGGTTCCCTGAGCAGCTTGACGTATTACTGAGAAACCACAAACATGGTAAACTTGTCTGTGCTCAAGACTTTCATGTGATGGGAAAACTTACTGACTGTTACAAATCCCTGTAATTGGAGATTCCTTTCATAAATACGTAAAGTAATTCACACTTCACTTAGATTAAACTTGCAGTCTTATGTACTGTACATACGTCTTATATGTGGTTCACAAACCCAAAGAACCAATACGCAAAAGGACAGGACGACATTCTTGGCTTGAGTGAAGAAACCAGCGTATCGGTTTCCCTACTTCCTCCAAGTTTGGTTCGATTTAAAAACCACTAACTAGATCTCCAGTTAAACCCCAGACGGGACGTCCAGGCAGCTTGGAAAACACCTTTCAGGATGTTAATTATGCTCCTTCACAGGCTTGTGTGGAGATTTAGCAGTTTCTGTGGTTTTAGGACATCCTCCGGGAGTGCGGTAGGTATCAGTATCGAACTGCGAGCTGATACTGCTGTCTCACTGATGCTCAGTTACTGAGCCAATCCTGATGCACACTGATGCGTCTTAATTGTTTCTCCTATTAATATTTAGTGCACACTCTGTGGTACATTTGTACACGTTCTACTGAAAGTGTAGTCGAATGTTGGTCTTGTCCTGCATTGCCGCATTATTTGTACAGCTCGTACTCTGTATTAGGTCTCCGTGTATCCTTAAAGGAAGTTTTTTCGTCGTGAAGAAACTTATGCCTTGACAAAACTTGAATTAGACGGAAGCATCTTTAACGGACGTGGCATAATTAATAATGAAACCCTCCTATATCTGTGGCACTAATGACACTTTTAACTTCAAGCCGAAGTTTGAAATTCAGGAGTGATCACAGTCTGCGTTTAAATCTTTTTTTAATCAGAGAACAAAAACAAACCAAACAACATATATTAATTTTCATCAGAATACAGGCAACAGCAGCCATGCACAGCACACGGTCCTGAGAGCTATCGAACAGAGTAACGCTGGGGGAAAATAATTGCTTCCACCTCTACACTGATTCTTCTAGTTCCCATCAGCAAAAATGCTGACTTTCAACTCTGATCATGAAACAAAAACAATGAGTTTCTCATGTTGAGATCTATTTATTTATTGCGCTTGTAAGCACAGCCGGTGGTTTTGGAAAAGTGCCCGATTTGATAGTGTTGTTCTTTCAGCTACAACCATTGGAGGTTGTTCCGGAGATCATCCGATCCACGTTTTGATTTTGGCACAGGTTTTATGCAACCCTCGCATTTTTTCTGCCTCTAAGAGTTTTTTCAGCCTCTACGAATGCCTGAAATCTCAGTGGCTGTGTGTGGGGCATCCGAGAAGCAAACCCAGGCCTTCTGCATATGGCAGGCGGGAAGCCTACAGTACCACTGAGTCACCAGTGCCTCTTATCTGGATAAACGTGTTCACATATGAACAGTTTGACTGCAAAATGAGATCTCCATTTTAACCTTTTTATTATTTATTTATTTATTTAATTTGGGGGGGGGGGGGTTCCCCGATTTTCTCCCTAATTTAGTCGTGTCCAATTCCTCCCCGTCACTAGGGGGCTCCACATTAAGGCTACTACTACCACTCAGCCGGGAGAGCCGAAGACTATCACGTGTTTCCTCCGAACCACGTGACGCCAGCCGACCGCATCTTTTCGAACTGCTCGCTCGCGCACCGTTGGGGCGGCGTAACACACTCGGAGGACGGCGCTATCCGCTCCCTCCGTTGCGCAAGCTCACAGACGCCCCTGGTTGGCCGTGATTAATGTGGGAGCACCAAGTACCTCTCATCCCTCCCCTCTGAGAGAGCTCGGCCAATCAGCTCCCTCTAGACCTCCGGCTGCGAGAGGTTACAGCATCACCCGGGATTCGATCTAGCGATCTCCGGATGATAAGGCGAGCGCTTTACCACTGCGCCACTCGGAGGCCATTTATTTATTCTTAAAGGCTTTATAGATAATGGGGCATAGCAGACGTTACCAGACATTCCAAATGCAAAAAGTTTCTGCACACAAAATGCATACCTCATGTCTCCGGAGTGTTGTAAAATTATCTGTCTGAATAATTTGCTTTCCTAAATTTAATTTTCGCTAAATACCGACATGCATCATGGCTCCAAAATGCAACAGTATTAGTGATAGTTAAAGTAACGAAATACAGTATATAGTGATTTCAAATTGAACAAGTGTCTAAACATGTCATTTAGCTCGTTTTGCTGTCAAACCATTCGAATACTTTTTCCAGTCTCACTCCCAACATGACATAGTGGAGACTAGTGGACATGCAGGAGTCTTTACACAGTCGACTCACATTCTAAGTAAAACTTATTTGATATGTAATGTGAGCTCACAAGAGCTCCGAAAAAATCACTTTCAATGTTCCAAAAATGAGGCGCTGCGTTAAAAACTTGGTAAGAAAAAGATAATCATCATAGGCTCATTTATTTTCCCTTAGACCATTTTAGTGTAACTAACCAGCTCAGCATATGTTAGTAAATGAGGTCTTTCTGGGAAGCATCAACATGAAACTGGGCAGCGTACTGGAGTTTCCACTTGGTGAGCAAGCTAATGGATTTATTACTTTATTGTCCACACCTTCAAGGTTCATGTTTCTAGACAGAACTGAATGTAATTCTTGGCAGTTATTTACCAAAAAAAAATAAATAAAAAATTTGCATCAGAGCTATAGTACACAACACAAGGCACTAATCATGTCTTGGCTGATCGACTCAATTTGAAGTGGAAATTTGATTTTCCGCCGAACCGTTCCGTTACCAGATGGCTGATAGAGATTAAACACCGCAGGGATTTCGGTCTCAGTGTTCGATTCAGCCCTGACTGTTTCGGCTTTTATTGTCGGAGCGCATTTATCCAGGTGGCTCGGAAACAATGTTCTTTGTCTACAACAACTGCAAGCAATCTATTTATTTTATTTTTTTTTGTTCCCTACAAGCTCCAAAGAAATAAGGAGTTCAAAAACTTCCCTAATTTAATTGCATTACAGTGTTTGCATCTCAGGCTAGTCTTTCAAATCAACGTTTAAGGGACACGCTAGGCCACATAGCGAGAGTGCTTTTGTGGGTGGGTTTAGAGGCAATGGGATGTTAAACACAGCAGCTGCGAACTCCACAGGCATCACACACTGCAGGAACACAGGGAGCGGAAAGAAAGAAGAAAAAAAAAAAACACACACACATCGGCATGGTTTTTACCACCCCAGTGAAAGCTTACCATTTTTTTTTTTTTGTGCTGAACTTACACAAAATTCTCAGATGCTATGACTTCTGTTCATCGTGAGCAATAAATAAACAGTCGAGAAAGGAGCTACAAGATCAGAAAAGTCGCAATATCATCATTTATTCCCAAAATCCACTTACAACACCATTTATCACATATTCATCAATGTCCAAGCTACAGTAAATGTGACGCTGTTTAAATGGTCTTTACGTTCTAGATTTTAATGGAATGCATTAGAACTTTTAGGGGACTATAACATAATTCATCACTTTTGGATATGTGGGCGTGGCTAAGCAATGTCATAAAACATCATTTCAATATGATGTAAATAAGAGTGAACACAATTGTAGTGACAACTAAATGAGATACTGTTAGACAGATGGACACAGTTTTGGGGTTCTGTTATACTGTATATTTGCTCTTAATGAAAACAATATCCTGATTTTTATACAAAATAAATACAAAATAATGCGTAGAGATTAATTATGAGGTTAGCTATGCGGATGCCTCGAGAAGCGCTGCTACCAAGCCAAAAAAAAAAAAAAAAATTTTTATTTTTTTTATATATAATATAATTATAACACTGATTAGTTTATTACTTCACAACATGTAGTAATTTGGCTTCTGGTTTGAAATTCTGAAATTCAGTTTAGCTTGAATTTTTGCAAAGATTTAAAGGTCTAATCAGGCACTCGAAATAAAAATGTTCTTTAAATTGAAAGTTTCCACCAAACATACCCCATAACCCACAAACCCATTCATGCTGTCACTGCAACAAGAGCGCACAAACAGCGACGGTGTTAAAAGTGCTAACTAATAAAACTCTCTGTTTGCCACCCAATTTTCACCCTTAGTTGGCTGCGAGCTGACAGCCCGACACCGTTCCCGCTGTCACAACGCGAATTGTACCCTGTCATACTTTGAGCTTGAAGCATTTTCTCCTCTCGCTTCATGGAAAATTGGAATGACGCTCCGAATTGCTCTGAGTGCGCCTCACTCGTACATTCAGCCAGCCAGAAGCGAGTAGGCCGTTTACACTGTTTGACACGCACCCATGTACACAGAATCAGGTGCCTCTATTCAGTAACACCACTACCACCAACTAATAATAATCATAATAATAATAATACTTACGTTGTGTGTTCGTAGTTTCTTGGCCGGGCAGCCTCCGTCCACCGGGTGCAGCATGTAGTAAAGACGCACCTTGTTTGCATGTTTTCGACTCTGCAAAAGGCAAGAAAAAGAGTTTGAGTTCACATCCTGAAAATGTATATGATTGAAACACTAGTGAGTCATAATTGTAAAGTAAAGAAGAAACAATTTTTTTTTTTGGTTTTATCCTGTCAAATATAAAAGAAACAAAACATTATGAAGGAAATAGCAGAGATTCAGTTGGTGCGAGTGTTTGTAGCTAGTCAACAACGCATTTTCCCCCTAATTAGTCTTTAGCTGGTTAGCCTTAGAAATAGCTACTAGATACTAAAAAGACGTTGTACTTTCTAGGCCACACCCAGAAAAATGTTTGAGCGATGTGATTTTTCTATTCCATTCACTGGCACTCACAGGTTTATTGTATAATTTCTTTCAAACAGCACCATTTCTGACAGATTTAAAATAAAATAAATGAAAAACTCTCTAGTAAACATAGAAATGATGTGCAACTTGTGAAACACTGGCCTCCCAGGAACTCACATGTTAATCGCCCAAACATGTGTAAACGGCTTGGAGCGAGGTCAGGACTGTACCGTGGATGTGAATGATTGGGTGTACAGTTCAGACAGTCCACAGACAGACACATCTCTTCCGCAAGCTCTCGACAAGCTTTCCATAAATTTTCAATGATCACTTATATAAAGAGAGACTATATATAAAATTATGAATAGAAGGAGCACAAGGTTGGTGTTCGGCTTATGAGAAGTGGACAAATGTCGAGGTGAATCAGAGCGAATGCAGGCTGACTTCATGCCAAAACCATGACACCATGTCTAAATCGATTCCTACTAGCTTGTCTACTTTTTGCTCACACTCCTTTCCGACATTTCACTGTGACGAAGTGTAAAACTATCCTTCTGACATCGATGAACACCGTTAAAACGACTGAATAAACTGTTCTATACACACATGATGACTTTTTTTCTGCTAGACGAGACCAAGGAAATAATATGCACAGCTGGAATCGGCATTGACTTGGGAATGGGGGTGGGGAAGAAAAAGACTGACCATTCGGATAAATTATGATCGCAGCCACTATTACAACACGGTGGAAAGCAAATCCGTCAATGCCTTCAGCTAGATGGGATGGTTCACTTCAGGCGGAAGATCAATTCGCAATGTGAAAGTGACGGCATTCGACGAGAAGAATGAAAGACGAGAAGAGAGAGATGTCATATGGCAGCCGATGTGAAATACATTACTTGCTGTTATGCCAGGATTGGTTTAATGGCTTCATATACTGTATGATGCGCATTGATACAAATGGTGCTCTTTCTATGGTCTTCTCAAGATACACATTATAACCTTCTCTTGCCATCTTTTAACATCTTTTTACCTTTCTTGGGACTGAGGAAACGTCTCTTCAGGGTGAACATTCTGAACCCTTAATCTGCATACAGCGGAGCATCTAAACAGAGCCACGTGCAAAACCCTGCAACAGGTACAATCCCGGATCGATAGCTATCTCTCACGCTTGAGCTTTAGCTTCGTCAAGAGTTTACAGAAGCTGATCTGTTGGACTCAGATTACCTCGGAATGAAGCAATATATCCTGACTGATACCTTAGATCACCGTGGTTGCTGTTGTTAATGAAGGAACTGGCATTCTACCCATAAGCGTCATACCACCTTGCGTAAGTTGCTCCTGAGTGCAAGGAGATCTCAGGAGTATCGGCTAAATAAACACCTTGATAAGCTACCTGAAGAAAACCAGATGGGACAAACAAAGTTGACCCAAACTAAAGCCTATAAGCCCGAGTCAACAATTCTGCCTCTTGTAGCCCGATATACCTGTTGTATTCAGTTGTTCGTACCTTCTGATGCAAGATCGTGCAAGATACTCGTACAGTATAAAGGCCTTATTACATGCCTTATTAATGATGGAGCTTTCTGGTTGTAGAAGGTTCTTGCATGCTTTATTCTGGTAAGGGTATAAGTAAACTCATCAGCCATTCTTTTTAGGTCCACCCTGTTTAACTGATTGTTAAACACAGATATCTAATCAGGCATTGACATTTCAGCTACTCAATGCCTTTAGGCAGGTAGACGTGGTCAAGATGATCGGCTAAAGTTCAAACCGAGCATCAGAATGGGCAAGAAAATGTAAGTGGCTTTGAATGTAGCATGGTCGTTGGTGCCGGGAGGAGGGGGGGGGGGGGGGGGGGGGCTGGTCTGAGTATTTCCAAAACTGCTGAGCTACTGGGATTTCCACCTCTAGAGTTTGCAGCGAATGTTCTGAAAGAGAGTAAAGATCCAGTGAGAGCAGTTCTCTCTGCGAAAATGCCTTGTGAATGCAAGAGGTCAGAGCAGAATGGCCAGACTGGTTCGCCACCTGGTCAGATGGTACGGTCAGAATTTGGTCTAGAACCAACTTACTGCCACAGCCTACCTGAGAACCGTTGCTGACCACGTCCATACCTTTATGACTACAGGATAACATGTCATGTCACAAACTAAAAACCATCTTAAACTGGTGTCTTGAAAATGGCGATGCGTTCACTGTACTCAAATGACCCCCAAAGTCACCAGATCTAAATCCAATAGAGCACCTTTCGGATGTGGTGGAACGGGAGATTCGTATCATGGATGTGCAACCGACAAATCTACAGCAATGGTGCGCCGCCATCATGTCGATATGGACCAAAATGTCTAAGGAATGTTTCCAGCACCTTGCTGAATTTATGCAATAGTTGTTCTGAAGGCAAAACCCAGTCCTAACAAAGTATACCTAATGTAATGGCCAGTGAGTGTAGTTTAAAAGACTAATTTATTCATAGTTTTTAACACAGAACCAATTAAAGTTCATCAGAAAATGAGATGTTCTACCACAAAAATAGTAAATGCGGGAGTGAAGGGATTAGTCAAAATTCCTCAGGGAACAGGTGGATTTATCAGAATTCCTCTGGCAAATAGGCTTGTGTGGGATTTAAAATAAATAAATAAATAAATAAGTACAGTCCTACACACACCTCTTGACCGAACTCATTAGCTGGAGAAAGTGTGAAAGAAAAATCATCAGTTTGTTGTCATCATGTTACTCAGAAATGAAATGAAGGTTAGTGGTTAATGAATGGAAAAACTCAGGGGTCTCAAGAATTTCTCAAAGTTCTGAACAAAAAAAGCCAACCGGTTTGAGTTGAGGCGGCACGGTGGTGTAGTGGCTAGCACTGTCGCCTTGCTCCTCCAGGGTCCGGGTTCCATTCCCGTCTCTGTGTGCATGGAGTTTGCATGTTCTCCCCGTGCTTGGTGGGTTTCCTCCGGGTGCTCCGGTTTCCTCCCACAGTCATGTAGGAGACATGTAGGTTAGGTTAAAATGACATTCCCAAACTGGCCGTAGTGTGTGTATGTGTGTGTCTGTGCCCTGCGATGGATTGGCACCCTGTCCAGGGTCTACCCTGCCATGTGCACTAAGTCTCCTGGGATAGGCTCCAGGCCCCCCGTGACCCTGAATACAGGATTAAGCGATATAGATGATGATGAGTGAGTGGTTTTAGTTGAAAAGTTGGCTGCTCTGACATCCGTGGCAAGCAGAAAAGCATCTTATGACGACATGTGAGTCAGACGAAAGTGTTTCCAAGCAATTTGTGTTGGAAACCTCATTGACATTCGTTTAACACTGCGTAGATTTCCTTCTTTGTTCTTGGTTCTATTCCACATGCCTAAAGAGTCATTATTGTTAATAAAGTGTATAAAAATGTCCTCAAATTAAAACAACTGAATAAATAAATAAATCACACACTCCCAGTGTTGCTATTCCATTATACTATTCTTATCTGTTTTTTTTTCTCAGTTTTTGCAGATGCCATCATAAAATCTGTTTTTCTATAAACTCCGAGCTCAGCCATATTCCCCTCTGCGAAGCCCGTGTCCAGACAGTGACCACAGAGGTAATAAATGCTGTATGTCAGCTATTTAGGCTGCACAGGATTGTTCCTGTCAGACAGTACACATTGCCTGCTGTCTTTACAGAAGAACGGGCATCAGGATGCACAAATTACCAGAAGTCGAAGTGTAATTGATGGGAAACGGTTGGTGCGCCCTCACAACAAGATCCATCTGACAAGCTTACACGGAGCGAACCGCAGCCTTTTGTAGTCCGTCTCTAGAAAAATGCCGTCCTTGTAAACAGAAAGTTGTATCCCCAGAGGTCGATTAATCGATAAATCCTTACGACTCATCACAGATTCGTGAGCCTTTTTGTATCTGCCCAGACATCACTCGCTTTCACTCCACCATCATTTTCTCGTCCTTTGTTCTGAGAAGTCTTTGTGAAATCAAGTTTCATGATTCAACCACCTTTCATGGCAGAAAAGGGACAATGATTGTAGGCTAAAAAAAGCATCACACGGTGAGGACCCTCATATTACAGGATATGAAAAGGGTCAGACTGCAAACTTCAAACTCGGGAACAAGTATATAAGATATTCCAAGGGGCGATGGAGTGAACATCTGGAGCTGTGACAGGCTGGATGTTTGGAGTCATTCCAGGCGGGAATTAAAATACAAGCTTTTAGGCAGTGAATTCATAAAAAAAATAAAAATAAATAAAAAAACAGGCAACAAATACCGAAATAAGGAAAGCAAAACCCGAAAAGAGACGGACACCTTGTCTAACTACCGTGTGGTGGCGAGATGAAAAATCCCTGTTTTGCCTCTAAACGAATGGGTGGAGCATTTTGTTGAAACCTTTGTCTTCAGGCTTTTTTTAGCCTTTGAACGGTGCATTCACATAACAATATCCTGTTCTGTTTGCTCGTAGCACTGAGTCAGAACAAAACATGGTGACCTCACAGAGTGAATTTAGAAAATGTGCAAGGCTAAAAAAAATCTTTCATTGCATTAAGTGCATCCTGCTCATCACAGAAGTGACCACGGCACACCAGACAGAGTCGCAGAGAAATGTGTGACCGTGTGCGACAGTGAAACCACCAAGGCCCTAATGTCCCTATAAACACATTACTGTAAATTACTATACTGTAGAAATGTGTCTAGATTAACTGCTCATTGAAAGAGACTTGTATGGTGGACAATACACTGCCTGGCCCTCAAAAAAAAAAAGGTGTGTTGCAGAAGGGCCAAATTATGGAACACTTCACCAAAGAAATGTGGTTGGGAGATCAGTTAAATTCTTGGTGAAGACGTATCGTAAAAACTGGATGGTATAAATCACAGCTAGGTACAGTAAGAGCATTTCCACACACAGTAGGATTATAACTCACAGGAGAAAACCTGAAAAATCAGTTTGTTTGTGAGGCTCATCAGAAAGAAAGAATGCTTCACTTTGCTAGAGAGCATAAAACTGGCAGTTTGCTAGAGAGCAATAGTCATGTGGTCTGATGAGTCCAGATTGACCCTATTCCTGAGCGATGGGCGTGTCAGGCTAAGGCCCATCATGCATAGGGCCCATCATGCATAGGGTCCACTGTATAAGCCTCTGAAGGCAGTGTTATGATCTGTGGTTGCTTCTGATTAGGTTGTAACGTGTTCGACCCTTTCGGCTGGCGAAAGGTTCCCTGAACGGTTCCTCTCCCGCTGTCGATAGCCGGCCTGGCCCCTCCTAGCTTTCTCTGAGCGCGGCCTCAAACGACTGGGCGGCTTTCCCGGATGGGATCGGGGGCCTTAACGCCGTCCTCCTCGCGGCCTTTTCCTCTTCGGCGGCGGGGACGCAAAGACGGGCTCAGCGCGGGAGTGAAGGATGCCGCGGGAGCTCGCGCAGTTCTTTCCTGTGCTGTCCTCAACGTGGAGATCAAAGGGCGGAAATCCAGTATCCTTTTTCAAGTGTCTCTGGGCGCGTCATATTGTCCCACTCTCTCATGCTCCACCGCACACTTCTTTGCGTTTTTCTCGGACCCCGGACTAAACACCGCGCCTCAAGCCCGAGATCCTATTAACATTAATCAACGGCAGCCGGCCTGAATAAGCGGCCCAGTGCCTTCGCACACCTGCAGAAGGGGTGCTGTCTACTTAGGGAGCCTACGAAGTGAGCGAGGGGCGATAATAGATTTGGGCGCAAGTCGTGACAAGATCTAGGCTCAGCATCGTATTGTAGCAAAAAAATTAAGACAGCTGATGACCTGCATGTACTGAATGACCAGGTTATCACAACTGCTGGGTTTTTCTTCCCTGATGGCACAGGGCATATTCCAAGTAGTTTAGGGCGATGTGACCTGAAATCAATATCACGATTAACTGAACTTTTTTACCTCTATTATGATTAATGAACGATTATTTTAGGTTTGTACTTTAAACATGTTCATCTACTAAAGCTGGGATATGTTTTTTCTAATGAAGATGCTTTCCTCCATGCATCCATGTCGCAGAGGCTGGAGTCATGTGACAGGGGGCAGTACATGAACACACAGTGAGGAATGTACAGCTTAAAAAAAAAAAAAAAAAAGTATTGCTAAAATAATTAAAAAAAAAAAAAATAATTGACATGGGTAATATTAAGTGGTTAATAACCAATAAATAAGAGTGGTTCTTGGAGCATGAGAAATCATCTTCAAACATGATTAGGCCTCCACATTGCGTAATCAACACTAAAGGCTAACAAAGTATTAGCGTACAGTATGCAACATTTATTTTGGCCACATTGCAAAATCGGTTAGGGGGGGGGGGGGGGATTATTGAGTGGACATCGTCTGTACATCAGAAATAAATGTGCATCAATGCGACTGTGCTTCCAAAGGCTGAGAATAAGAAGGAAAATTAACTTCCTTTTTTCTCACAATCATGTACTGGCATTTTAAAGATGCATTTAGACTAGACACTTTGCTGAAGCACGGCAAAACTGGTCTTACCTCTACAAGAGAAATGGGAACGACCCCTGCTGTCTGGTACACATTTAAACAGAGGTACATCTAAACCAGCTTAAAATGAGCTGATGCACTTTATGTTGCTAGGAAATAATCCTAAGGTCAGGGGTCGCTTGCTGTTTTAACAAAGAGAAATGTAATAATGTCTTCTTTAATATTCTGTGCAAGTATAAAACTCTACCATGATGCCCCGGGGTTTCGCCTTTCATTCCCAGTGGCTTCAGGGGATCATTTTCAACCCAACAACACTCTCCCGTTTCTATTTGTTTCACACTTGGCGTCCAGTGGTGGATGGGATAAGCTTTATTGGCTGTAGTAAAATGGAAAGGAATCGTTTTATGCCTGCGAGGTTTACTGAAGTGTATACGCATAAGTCAGTATTAAAAAGGCCTTTTATGATGGCTTTAATGCAGGTACGGGCAGAACCCCAGGCATTTCTGGCGCATCTTGCGGGTGATGTAAAAAATAATAATATCAGTTTGCTTCACGGGAGAAAATTTTCCCGTTTTCGCCTGAATGGGAACTTGTGTCTTGTTTAAGTAATGTGCAAGCTCAGTGTGAACGCTTCAACCTAACATCATAACTATGCTAACGACCTCTCATGGAAACAGCAGGTTTATAAAGCTTTCAAACTACCTGCTAGTCAGCAAAATGCTTTTTTTTTTTTTTTTGCCCTTCTGCCATCCATGAGGTGATCTACCGAGTGCAATATTTGCATTGATTCTGCTCAGTGCAGAAAACCCTCCTTAAGAACTGCCTGTCAAACCAAAGAGTGTTTCAATGAAAAAACAGTCAACGTGGTTAGTATAAAAGTTTCATGGTGCCTGCAAACACTGAAGTGAGAGTTAAAAAAAGAAAAGAAAAAAAAAAACCCTACTCTAATGTCCTCAGTAACTTCATATTTCTTGAAAATGGACAGAAAGTAATGAGGTGATGATCATCTTCCAGATGCATCTTCAGTCTTACTTCATTGACTGCTATTTTCTTCAGTTTCCATTTTGCGCTTTCCTGTTTCATCGTAACGTTACACAGTTCTGTTTCTGTTTTATTTTAATCAACTTCAAGAGAGGGACATCAGAATGTACCTGTTTGGACATGCACAATGTGGTGAAGCATTCAATTTGCCAGAAATACATCAGCGGAGGACTGAGATTTTTTCCCCACCCAACTTTGAGGTTCGGTTTGGCATCTCATCAGAAGACAAATCCCGACTTCTGTGCTAATATTGGTAACAGGAATTCAGTCTCGTCAATCATTGGTTAGATGACTTAGAATATACAGGATGAAATGGGAGCCAATCAGTGCCCCTTCCTCAGCCAGAGACCCAGTGGATTCAAGTCTAAAGCACAAACTGGTGAATTGTTCTCAGATTCCTGGAAACAATTCCTGGAAACTCGTCACGTCACATAATATTAGACCCAGACAGGGAAAACATGTTTAGAAAAAAATATATATTGACTCCAACAAGAGAGAAACAATCAGATCAAGTGGCTAATATTTTTCTATCGAACAGATTATTAAAGAATCACACACCACTCTTCGCCCCTTTTCAGTTCCACCAAGGCTACCTCGGGGGTCCAATTTCTTTGCCCTGAGAAGTTCAGTAAAAACTGATTCCATAGCGGCGCCTTCACTTTGCTGAACTAGAACAAAAAAGTGCTTCCATCAGGGGCCGGGGGCGGAATGATCACGACCAACTAAAAGTTTGTGACCGCCATCTTTTAATAATAGACTCGATATGCAATGGGCAGCTCAAATGCTTTCTAGTAATGATACAGCAAGGAGAACTGCTCAAAGGTCATGTTGACGTTCACCATTGTTGTTGTGTTTGTCACAAGAATTTTTTGCTGCTAGGATTTTTATTATTTTTTTTCCACTAGCGCTAGCATTGCTACTAACATTTCAAATCCACCGCCGTCTTCAGTTCTTCATCAGAAGTGAATCTTTCAGGGGACCAAGCAGGTGAAAGTCTGATGGAGAGAGATCAGGACTATACCTCAAATATGTTTTCGCAGAGTGTCGACAGTGTGGGTGGAAGTGTGATTGTGGACGTGCATCGTCATGCAAGATCGCGATGCCCTTAGATAGCAGTCCTCTGCATTTAATCTGAAGTTTAGGCTTCGGCTCTTCAATAAGCATCTCACCGTAACGAGGACTGTTGATACTTTTTCCTGATAATAATTGCATCTGGTTGTGCTCTTCTGTGAGTTCTTTCTACAATTGTTTTTGTGTTCAGACCACAAAAAACACTAATCACTGCACGCTGCTCTTCTTTCGTGCAAATCACAACTCCTTTTTTTGTTCACACCGCAGTTATAAATGAGCTGATTTAACACGTTCACACTTGCACAGCAAAGAATGGGAAGACGGGAGCCTTGAACGGAAAGTGCCGATAAAACAGGGCGGCCAACAAACATTTTAATATAACCTGCAGATGATTTGGACTCACCCTTGTGTGTGTGTGTGTGTGTGTGTGTGTGTGTGTGTGTGTGTGTGTGTGTGTGTGTATTCATAGGCATTTAATTACTATTTATCTTAAAAACCAGTTAAAGAGAAAATAAATCGGTCCATGAAAATAAATCATATTTGTATAAGAATCTACTTTACAAGCACTCTTGTTCAGCTCTGGTCTGTTGAAAATGTCTGTCAACCAAGGTCATATGAGGGACACAGTGAAGGTCAGAACATGCGTTTCATCTCCAAAACCTGAAGCAATTAATTTTGTCTTTGTCCGACATCACTTCAAAGGAATACGAGACTGTAACTTATGGACCATGAGAATCTTTTGCAGGCGACATTTGAGTTGTTCCTGTGAGTGTGTGTGTGTGTGTGTGTGTGGTGTGTTTTGGAGATATCAAGCAATGAGTGCAAACCGTTTTAAAATACTAACACTGATCAAAGCTTTTCCCAGCGCGCTGTTTAGAGAAAGCGTCTGCTCGGATCAGAAAAAGAGACGTAAGCATCCTGGGAGACGCAAGCATAAAGAAAAAAACACTACAAGCATCGGCATGAATCTTGCAGTAAAATACTGAAATCTGCAGAACTATTTCTGGCCTTTTTTTAAGGAGAGCCAGACGTATTAGCTGCACTTAATACAATTTTAAGAGAATTCACATTAATGTTGCTGTATAATCAGGACGATGTGAGCTTTAAGCGTTAGAGCTGGCCACGGCATCGGGGAAATCAGACAACACTTAGGATTTGTTGACTGCAAATTAGCATTAGCTTTGAAAGAAACCCAATTATCACCGGTTTGTTCTGTATAAAGCTCAGCTTTTTTTGTTTTTTTGGCTGCGCTTGCTAATATCGTGGGTGGAATAACGTGTGCATCTGCTGCATTCAAACGATTTTTGAGTCGCGTCCAAATGAAGCTTTAGGCGAAGGCCTTACTGGAGTGAGCGACTATTACGGCCGCATTAAACGTGCTGCGCGGCCGGCTGATACATGGATGAATTTAGAGGAGCTCCTCGGTGATTGTGAAGGAACTAATTATCACGGCTACATTTAGGGAGGACGATTAAACAGTCACACTGATCATCAGCAGGGTAATGACACAGTCTAAGTGATCACGTGAGGCAGCAGAGAGCTCAGCATGTTGTTCTCCGCTGGAGAAGGGCATGTGAAACACGTCTGACGGAAAGATTTATAAGGCTGATTTCATGCTCAATAGACATTTATGGGGTTTTTGTGTGATCCCACAAGAAACAACCTAACGCCAAGGCATATTTCGTATTAGAAAACTTCACAAACATACTTATTCACAATAATAATTGAGCAGAAGATGGTTCGACATACGGGTATCCGTTTTCTGAAAGTGTTGCTGCATGTTTGCGGTGCAGCAGCTGCATTGCATGTGTTTGTCCATGACAGATGCTGATATCTGCATGATTTGAATAAAAACATCACCAGCTCAGGGTAGCATCCCTGGAGAAAGGGCTGCCCCGAAGAGGCAGATTTACTGCTGCAAAAACTGAAAGGGATCAAAGTGTTTGTGCTTGGCTGGGCTTTGATGATACGGCAGCTCGCGTGCACGCTAATCGCTTGGAAAGGAAAACAGAGCACACACTCGGACTATTGAGTGAGGAGTTAGTAGGCTTCTAATTTGTGTGTGCGAGTGTGTGATCTTGTAACAAGCCTCTGCAAACATCAAGACAAAAGCTGGTAACGACTCTATAACGTACTGTAACATCTTAAATCCTATTCACACGGGATTAGTTAGGAAGGGTCCAAGTAAATTTTTTTTTTATACTGATTGTGTACACGTCAGGAAGGATTTCACCATATTTCCCTGTCTATAAAATGAACAGTATAAAGATTACTGAGTGGAATCTTGGATTGCCGGAACTTTCCAAGATGCGACCTTAGATTGCAACCTTGGAAGCATGCTTGTACAGTATATAAAAACACTCGTATATCAAAGTGAATTTCCCCCATAAGAAATAATGAAAACTCAGATGATTCGTTCCACAAGCCAAAAATATTCTGCGCGAGCACACACACGCCTCCGTGCACACGTTCCCACCCTGCGCGAGCACACACACATACAAACACAAAATAAAATATGCTTTAGAGAAAAAAAACATTGGCTCAGTTGTGACCACGCTACTCTTGGCGTCAAAACAAGAAGCATATTCGTGCCACATGATACTCGATGATATCTGGTACTCGTATATCAAAACTCACTCATTTACCAAGACAAAAAATGTTTGCTCGTCTTGCGGAACGCTCGCAAACCGGGTTACTCACAATCCGAGGTTCCACTGTACAGCATATCAAACAATATATTAAACAATCATACACCCTGCATGCCAGGATGAAAGGACATAAAATTGAAATTAAAACCACCTCAGTTTTGGGTTTCCTTGTGCCATTATAGGGTGGCTCTAGGCAAGACTTTACAAGATCTTCTGGATCATCTGGGTGCTATGTCGGGCCTCCATGTGTCAGAGTTATTTGTCCGACGCATCCCATGGCTGCTCAATCATATTGGGATCTGGGAAGTTTGGCAGCCAGGTTGGTGGCCTTAGGTTCTTTGCCTGCTTGGCCCATACGTGGGGGGCTGTGGAACACCGGGTGTTCTGGTGCCTTTCTGTTGTTGTTAGCCGCAAAGGCTGGCCTTTGGTCCGTGCAAGCATGGGTGAGTTCTCAGTGCACATAATCCTGTCACCAGTTTTCAGGTATATAATTGATCACCATTGTCATTCACGTGACTTGGTGGCAGTGTAAATGTTATGGCTGATCAGTGTGTATAATGGGTCAGGTGCCTTCTATGTATCATATGCAGTATATGGAGCATTATGTAATAATAGTATCACTGCAGCGATGGATTGTTTACAATCCTGTATACAGAATAAAGCGTTCTAGACGATGAGTGAGTGAGTGAGTGAGTGAGTACATCCTTGCTTACAGTTCTTTCACCTTAAAGAAACAAATCTGAGGTAGAAATCAGTATTCACTGTTCTGAGTCAATTCTGCTTTTTAGAGATAAAATAATAAAAGTATTGTGGATATTCTATCTCTTGATAACGAAGATAACTTTAACCAAAAATCTGCACACACTCCGTCAACACACATCCACTCCTTAGCTATCTCTCTCTCCTAACCGAAAGAGCACATACTGTACACGCCAGGCTCGTCACAAGGAACCCAAACCGTTGTGATTCTACCTCGTCAAACAGTAGCGTCAAAAGATGAGGAAGGCTAACAGATGGGACGTCAGAATGACAGACAGATCGGAAGAGAAGAGTCCTGACCTCGTAGTGCGCCACTCTCTGAGACTCGGAGATGAGCTGCGCACTGCACACTTTGCAGTAGGTGTCCGTGAAAAGGCCCTGCTCCACTTCTGTCGACTTCATCTGAAAGCAAGACAGGAAATCAGAAAAATCTGTAAGTTTGGAATTCTTATTGAGAGCACAGAGTTTCAATTAATGCCCTTCTCTTAACATGTAGTAACATGCTGTCGCTAAAGGAGATTTGTGTTAGCTTTACAGGCGTCTGATGTTCCTGACCATATTAACAAAGGTAGACAAATTCTTACATTTTTTTGCCAGACCACTGGGCAAACTCAAACGTGATTTAGCTGCATGGAAACCAAACTGGCATGGTTGAGAAATGGTAAGTAATCTAGAACAAAAATCATACTACATAAAGTGCTAATTTGAACTGAGCCCCTTATGGGATGTGACAGGATAAAAATAATACAAATAATTTTTTGTTAATTTCTTCATAAAATAAATAAAAAAATAATGAAAACGACGAACAACTGCAAAGCAAGCATCTGTAAAGTTAGGAATCCCACCTCATGCGTTATGATTGGTTAGAAGAACTCTCTCTCTCCTATGATTGGGTAAAACATAGCACACAAAAGAAGGGCTTAAATCCTTGTGTTTTTAGCCAAATTTAGCATAATATACATGTTTTTAAATTATTAAATCTCCAAACCTAATTTATGTAGAATTAAGTGATTTATTATTGTTATTATTATTATTGCTGATAAAAGACATTGTTCAGCTTCTGTTAGCGGCGCCACGATGGCTAAATGACCCTGAAATATATGAGTCGCTTTTGCAAGATGTCACAATAAAAGGACTTTTTCCTCCTACATATTTTTTCTTCTATGTACTTTTTTTCATTTTATGTCCCTTTATTTTACAAAAATTGCTAAGGAAATAACTATATAATTATTGTGTCTCTCCTATGTGGGAAATAGTGGGTTTTGCTCCCTATCCATTCTAGAAATTTCTTGCACCAATTTTCAGTTCCTTGAATAGGCTCTAGATTGATTGGGTTACACTTACTGAAGATAAAGAAAAAAAAAATCATAAACAAATTATAAAAGTCATATTTCTTTCCTCTGCCACTCATAT
The DNA here is from genome assembly GCA_011419295.1 of Clarias macrocephalus. Lineage (NCBI taxonomy): Eukaryota > Metazoa > Chordata > Actinopteri > Siluriformes > Clariidae > Clarias > Clarias macrocephalus. Next base: position 24,664 of record JAAGKR010000326.1, on the reverse strand, counting down.
GAGTGTAAGAAAAGCATGTGGATGTCACAGCAAGGAATCAAGCAAGAGCATGTCAGGACTGGCAGATGTTCACAAGTCTTTCTGCCCTCCAGACATCCTACGATCTCCAAAAAAAATAACTACCTATATACTATGTATCATTAAAGATGCTATAAATGGCAGTGAAAGCCACCTTTTGATTATGTGTGTGTTGGATGGGACCTTGTCGCTCGTTTTAAAGTAACAGCACATGGGATTTGTATTTTTGTTAAATGAGGGAAAAACACGCAGGCAAGCAGTGACGAAAATACTTTTTATAATACAACGATCTCGAGCTGCGGTGAGTCACCCTGACAGTCCTGTGATATTCTGATTGATCTTTGTGGTGGAATTTGTGTCATTAGCCAGTTGTAAAGTTGTTTAGCTACTGATTTCATTGGGTGTTGATTCCAGTGTTGGCAGAAATCAGGATGATTTGGCATCGTTTCTGAAAGAGACCTTGAATATTATATTAACAAAAGTCCAGCCAAAGAAGCTGTGAAGGAAGCTGTGAGTACGAGAAGCAATCAGTGGAGGGCTCAAACACAGACGGATGAACACACACACACACACACACACACACACACACACACACACACACACACAGAAACACCGTCACTGGTTTGTGATGCTTCCGATGCTGTGAAAGCGACTGCTGGGCTGAGTGAAGATCTCGGTGCATCTCTTTCTGACACATACACAATCTTGTCTTTTTTCTTTTTTTTTTTTTGCCGATGTCAGTGTCCCAGTTGAGCTCATTAGCATTCTGTGGCATAACATAAAAAAAAAGGAATAAAAGTGAAAAGTATAACAAAGAGCGAGTGCGAAGAAAAACAAAATCAAAGACCAGGCAGTCTTTTACTGATCAAAGGAATTACCACCACAGAGGCAGAAACGAAACAAAACGAGAACGCGAAATGCGATGCCGTTTTCTCCTGGTTGGGCTGTTAACAATAGTCATAGAAGGAAATCAGAAAAAGCTGAAGCAGAAAAAAAAAATGTACCACAATATTATCAAGACCAGAGAAAATAAAAATGAAAGGAAGAAAAAGTGACTGAAAACGAAGACTCAGGACTTTGGTTTGCGATTTGGTAAATGAGATGTAAAGCCGTGCAAGGGCGTAAGACAAGGAATTGCAGTACATATCCACAACGGAGATAAAACCTAATGAGATAAGTTCAGCTGGCAACTTCAAGGACAAAATGTTATCACTCCAGCAACATAGGTACACCTTAGTCAAACACACACAACCGCAACAGTAGTCAACCACAACCACAAGTACTACGCAGGAACCCCTTTGAAGAGTATTTTCTCTTTAAAATACTGGACAGGAACGCCCATTTCCCATTTGTACAAGCAGACAGGAACCCCAATGTCTCCTTTGAAATATTCAAAAGGACTCTCCATTTCCCATAGGAAGTAGTAGACCAGAAGCCCATTTCCTCTTTCGACTACTAGCCAGGAATCCCCACTTCCCCTTTTCAAGTACTAGACATGGAACCCCATTTCACCTTTGTAGTGGCAGAAAGGAACCCAGTTTCCTGTTTTAAGCATTGGACGGGAACCTCCATTTCACCTTTTTAATAGTAGACAGGAACCCCCACTGCCCCTTTGAAGTACCGGACAGGAACCCCCATTGATCCTATAAAGTACCGGACAGGAACCCCCATTGATCCTATAAAGTACCGGACAGGAACCCCCATTGATCCTATAAAGTACCGGACAGGAACCCCCATTGATCCTATAAAGTACCGGACAGGAATCCCTATTTCCCCATGAAGGAGTAGACAGGAACCTCCATTTCATCCTTGTAGAACTGAACAGGTTCCTCCATTTCATCCTTTATGTCCTGGACTTTAGCCCACACTTTCTGCTCTATACTGTATATTCAAACCTAGATTTACTCTTTGTACTGCTGGGCATGAACCCACATTTACCGTTTACTGGACTGCACAGAAACACACATTTCCCTTTAACATATGGATTAAGATCCTTAAGTACTTTGTGGAAACTAGTCTTTCCTGTTTGAAGTACTGGGCAAACACTTTTCCGGTGTGAAAGAAGAACGAGCACTAGGGCTGAAACGATTCCTTGAGTAAGTCGAGTAATTGGACAAAAAAAAAAAATGATCCAGGCAAAATCTTCTGCCTCGAAGCTTCTTTTAATTAATTTTAAAAGCTCGCTTATTTTTAGCGCAATTATTTGTTTGGCGTGACTCAGCGCGCTTCCGGATGCCGCCAGCCGCCAGTAAACACCGACGAAGAAGAAGCGCTTACGTCACCCACAAAGCGGAAGGAGACGCACACAGTTAGCTGGGCATTGATCTGAGGGAGCGTTCTGTTGCAGGCTGCAAAATGGAAGGGAGCGATACAAATATATTCAGATTTATTTTAAAGTCTGCCCTAGTTTTTTTTTTGATACATAAAGTCATTTGAAATACTTTTTTTTTTTAGTTTTTGCATCTGAGGAAAGGCGTTAAAATAAGAATGTATGTCTGTAATGCACTTAATTCATCTCGGTCAACTTTAAGCTCTTCCTTGTATTGTGAATAATGACAAGGTTTATTTTTGATTAAATGTTGTATGCATTTAAAAAATAAAAGTAGATTTTTCTAAAAAGAAAAGCAACTAATCTTTGTTTCTCTTATATATTTTACATTGCTGTTTAATTAAGCAAAAGTGCATTTTATCCGATTACCCAATTGATCGATTAATTTTTTGGTAGAATACTCGATTACTAAAATATTCGATAGCTACAGCCCTAACGAGTATGTTCGAGTATTTTCAACACTTCCCTTGGGATCAACCTGAAACATAGTTTTAGGTCCTTTTCCCAATCCAACATAATGACACAATTCTGTCCCAGTTTAGGAAAAAAAAAAACTTTTGAATGTCTGAGTTTCATATCTGAAAGTTCAAGCAGCTTTAGTACTTTAGACTGCTGCAGCCTTGGTGAACTGAAAAGCTCAAAAAGATCTCTGCTTTACAGCTAAATAATAAATAAAAGTGTATAAGGACTTTGGTCAGCGATTTCTTTTGAAAGATAAAAATCTCTAGTGAAAATTTTAACTGTCTGTCTGTTAGACGAGTTCCACTACACATGAATAATTCACAAGACAAGATTAAACAAACTTTTTTTTTTCTTTTTTACTTTCTTCCCTGCAAGTTGTACTCTCCTTGGGCAAAAATGGGTGCAGTCAATAAAACAGAATTTAACATCACTGAGAATTTTGGGATCTTAAATTATATTTTAATGATTGTTTAAATAATGGCAAACAAGCTGAGAAAAAGAAGACTGGCGTTATACCTTTCTGAAGAGGCTTTGATAACATGCATGAAAAAAAAATTATAATTATATATATATATATATATATATATTTTTTTTTTTTTTTTATATATATACATATTTTATATATATACATATTTTATATATATAAATATATAGCACATAACATATAGTTTTTTTTTCATATAACTCCAGTCTTCTTTATATATATATATATATATATATATATATATATATATATATATATATATATATATATATAATTTTTTTTTTTTTTTTTTAAGACTATTCTACTGTTATATATATTTTTTGTGTTTCACGACCTTAAATGTAATTAACAAGGGGTATAAATAAAATAGGGATGGGAAAAGGTATCCTAATTTATATATCGCTAAACAAAATGTTACTAAATATATATGTGATATGTACTTACTTTTTTTTATTTTTTTTTTTTTTTTGTCTCTCCTTGTTCACCTGTTCCACACTGTGATGGCAGAGAATGTAATGGCCTATACTGGTTTTCAATTACAGATACACATTTCTATAATCATTTATTTTGAGAATTTAATTACCCATATTAATGATATTTTTTTCATTTATTATTATTATTATTATTATAGAAATATTATTTAGACTTTTACATTTCTGTATACATGTTTGTTTATTGGTTTACATAATCAAACCAAAAAAAGAAAGTTTGAAGTAAAGTGTTAAGCAGTCATACACTCTTGTCACCCACCTCACACATCCTAAAGATATTTCATTTCTTACTTAAAATATTGCCCTTTTGCACGTGACGTCAGGACGTATATCCAATACGGTGAAAAAAGGATGTTACTTATCGGATGTCAGCACCAAAAGCCACATACAAAACCAGTCACGGAATCACTTTCGGCAAGAAAACGCATCTGATAATCTTATGCAGTGTTTCCCAGAAGTGGGAAGATACTTGCTGTGGTAGCCAGCAGAATGCGCCGGTATTACCTGCAGCACAAAAGTGTTCTAACACATACAACAAACATATAAAAAATATATATTCGACCTTAAATACAATCATTTTTTTTATTTTATTTTTTCTTAATTTGACATTTCAGAGATCCAACCTACTGCACATATGTGAAGAGTCAGACCAAGTAAATATCTTAAGAACTAAACACTCTTTAGTGTACTGTTTATAACAGAGCATTTTTTTTTCATTGCTATGTTTTAATAAATATATAGCGATCAACATTTTGCAGTATAGAGTGACATAAATTCAAGTCCATGTTGTTTCACAGCTGACTGGTTTCTAACACAAGGTTTAATCCCAAACCCCTGATCAAGGGCACTACTTAGTGTGTGGAACAAGGGATTTACACACTAGGGACATAGTACACTAGATTCAAAATCCCAGAACTGTCCGTTAGCAATTACTTACGAAGCTTGAAATGTCAGTAATCTGGTAGATAATCAAGCAATCGTAATGTCATTTTTGAAAAATATGTGTGTTTTTTTTTTGGGGTGGGGGGGGGGGCTCAGAAATACACATCAATTTTATGAAAGCCTAATGTTGGTTAACTGTGCTTCTGCCAGCCACCATGCCATAGTAGTCACATGACCACATAACATCAATACGAGAGATGAACACTGCGGAGGGAAACATCCAGCAAAAAATCATAAAAAAAAAAAAATAAAAATTATGCAAACTCTGTTACAAAGGCAGAAAAAAGTGTTAAAAAGTGTGTTATGAGGAAGACAAATTACTCTGAGGCGAGGTTTGAGAATCGCTGAAACTTTGGCAGATATCAAAACCTGAAGCTTTTATGACAGGCAGTGTGTCATGTGTCTCATGAGAACATGAGAAAAAAAGAAAAAGACACAAAGCACAAGAAAGATAAGCGGCAAAGTGACAAAAAAAAAGATCAAAGCAAAAGACAAAAGAGGGAAGGATGAAAGAAGACTTATAGATACTGTATACATAAGTAATACATGAAGAGGAAAGACTGGAAAACAATAAATCCTTTGTGTCCTTGGAAAGTGTTCATGGATTCTCAGAGATAAAGATGCTCTGCCGGAGCTGTCACACACACAGACACACAACACACACAGACACACACAGACACACAGTATCCCTCATCAAGTTAGAGATAATTATATAAATTTAAGTTACACCTATAGAGGATCCCTAAACTGTTACTGAAAACCGTACCAGGTTAAGACGCAGAGAACGGATGGAAGAAACAAAGTTTCCTCCATCCCTGCAGATTTTTATTTTTCTCACTACTTACCCCCAAAAATACCTTCAGCCATAGCGAGATCAGTGAAATATTATTCAGATAACACTCAGGTAGTATCAGGTTTAGAAAAAAGGCAAGAAAAATACATCGCAGCAGTTTTTTTTCCCTATGTCTAACAACAACTTTAGCGGCCCCAGCATGCATCTATAGGAATCTCAAGAAGGCTCTTGCCAAGCAGATTTAAAACCCGTTGTGACCCTATAGAGTATTTACCGATTGTCAGAAATGCCTGGGTAACCACCTCCTCATTGCAAGTGGCTTGATTCCAGAGTATCCTGTCTGTACTAAAGGACAATGTCCTCTCTGTCTCGGCTTCATGAATTTTGAATTGGTAACACCTGCAGACTATGAATACTATAAGGGAATTTTTTTTTTCCAGTCGCAGAGCAGACAGTGGGGTCAGATGTCATGTTTTATGCTGGGAGAAAGATGAGACGGTTTTAAAAACCGTGAGGATTGAATGATTGGCAGCTTTTGATCTAAAGCTTTAAAGCGAACAAAGAAGTTTGCAGTCAAGCTAGTTAGAATAGAGTAGGCTAGCGATCACTTTTTATTCTAGTTAATAAGGTTTCTAGTAGTGATGGGAAGTTTGGATCATTTTTTTTTTGAGTCATTTAGTTCATTTCGTTTTTTAGATCAGGAATAAAATAAAATGTTACATTTTCAATAAATAGACCCCCAGCATACAAAAATTTTGGCTATAGTTCCAGTAATGAAAATCTTACAATGCAGCTAAGGACATATTATGATAAACAGAATGAGCAGCTCACCATCATATCTTCTGGTCCGAGTCGTTCATTTTCTCTTTTTGTCACATGACCCCCATAGATGCTATGTTATTCTGCTCATTTCTGGTTCCTGTATATAACCTACAGAGGGTTTGCGATGCTTTGCGCATGAGCGCCCAGTACGAAATGAACAAATCACTCTCCGAGGCTACTCGTTCTTCTGAGTCACATTAAAGACTCGTTCAAAGAGAACGGATCGATCACGAACGGCCCATCACTAGTTTCTAGGCAACCAAACCATGAGACTGGACAGCAGACTGGAGCTTAGACTTGTTTTGGGGGGCTAGATAATTGACATTATGAATGATTTTTACTAGAACTGTGTGATTCCATTTTTAAACACTTGTGAATATTTTAAATCTATTAAATATATAAGAAAAAGAAAACAACCCACATTCATCGTCTTCAAATTCTCATGTTTTGCAAGAGTATCGCTTATTCCTTTTAATTTGAGTTCATGAGCAGTTGGTACCTACTGGACCGCAGTGCGGAGCAGAAGGTTTATACACTTTGTACATACAATACTTGACGTTTCAACAATCAAGACGTTACGTTACATTTCCAATAGTTCATAACCTGTTAGAAATATAACTGCTTGAGACAAATCCGACGGTACACATCAGTTCCACTGGAGCAAATAAAGTCCAAAATCGCGATGGAGAAAAATTCTAATCGAGTCGACAGTCTAGCTGTGATTCACAGCTCTAAATCTTATCCAGTCACGTTAGCATCACCTTTACCAGGTTTTAAGCCATTATAATATACTTATGCTAGCAGATCTAACAGACGTTTAACGACAAAGCTAACATCGTCCATCGTTTCTGATCATTTTCATCTCAATATTAGCAATTCTGGCTGATGTAAAGACTTAAATAATTGACGATAGTTTACATTTAGGATTTTAACAGACGTGATTATCCAGAGCGACTTACATTTTCATCTCATTATACATGGCAGTTGAGGGTTAAAGGCCTGGCCCACGGGCCCAACAGTGGTAACTTGGTGATCATGGGGTTTAAACCTGGGACCTTTCCAAGCGTAGTTTGAGTACTGAGTATATTTCGCAGGCAACCCAAGTATATTTGCGGCCCCCGTTAAAAAAAATTGTCCGTTAGAATAAGGCCATCACGATCGTATACCTAGTAGCGGACAGGTCTCTGTTGTGCTCACGCGCCTGTACCTGTTAATTCTGCTCCTGCACTGAGAAGCAGTAAGCGCAGCGGATGCCAGCTGCCATAAAGAGAATAAGAAGAGCAAACTGATTCTCTGCAGAGAAACACAGTTTCACACAGTGAATCGACTCGTCTTTAAAAAACCCGGAAGGATTAACCCTTAAAACCCCGGTGGCTCGGATCCATACCGGCATCTCAGCATCGGTCGGTGAAAATAAATAAATAAATGAATAAAATCCTATGCGGAAGCCCTGCCAGTGTGTGTTGACGGGGGGGAGACTTTTGGACTTACATTTGGATTTTCGGGGACCATGTGGAACCAAAGTAATCGTTAGTTTTAAAACGTGAAGGTTTTACTGCTACCGGAACGACATCGCGAAAATGTAAAACACACAAAATGTGCATATTATTATTATTATTATTATTATTATTATTATTATTATTATTTATTCTTTGTTTTTGAATCACAGAAACAACTGTAATCATAATCATATAAAACTACTATTATGATCGTGGAATCAATAGAACTATTAAATAAATCAAAACCTTGTGTTGAAGCTCATACGGATTTGCTGTTTACTGTATGGAGTAAAGCGCTTTTGTGCTGCAGGTAACGTCGGCCCGTTCCGCTGATATTTAGGGATTTCACACTGCGCAGCACGGCTCAAAACTAAATCGTGGACGTTCTACCCGTTCTTATTGAACTACATCGAGACCAACATGCGGAAATAGTTTTTCATTCTAAACATTCGTCCTTCCTTGCGACGCCCAAATGTTCTTGGCAGGCCTTGACGGTAAACAAAACAGACGTAAGCTGGCAAGCACCACACAAGCAACAAAGTCAATTAAGCTGACAGTAATTATGTTAGCTCGCTTCTTCTCTTGCCCGGTCTTGCTGTCCGCCTCTGCTCCGCGCGGGACGGAGAGTCTCCACTGGCAGCCGAACAGCCGAGGATGCTCGGGGGCAGGTGTTAATTACAGACCTCATACTTTACCACAACACGGAAAAAAACTTGATCAGAAGAAAGCGTGCTCATAAGACAATCTGCTGCTTGAACAGAAGCAGTGATTACAGACAGATGATGAGCAGATGATCAGTTATTAGTGAAAACTAGAGCAGCTGGTCAGTAGTAAGTTATCAAACTCGTTTCCTTTATCCAATAGCGAGAGCGACAGTTCCCCTGCTGCCACCGCTACTGCCAGCTGGTCACACATTTACAAACACAAATACGCAGGGATGAACCTCAAGGACCAGTTCATACCCACAACCTCTCACACACACACACACACACACAAGAAACTGAGTTTTGGAGCATTTCAGAGACCCCCAGTTGCCGTTTTAATCTGCTCTCTAGCTGAAGACTGCAGGGAGGATATTAGCCCAGCTGTCTCTACCACACACACACACACACACACACACACACACACTCTCTCTCTCTCTCTCTCTCTCTCTCTATGATGAGAAAATGACCTCCACACACACATTGAAAATGTACAAATACAGCATAAATACACATGTATGATACACAATGTACACACACACACACACACATACACACACCCATTGAGAGTTTGGTGAAAAAGGGGTCTGTAGAAATTTTCTTTCTTTCTGTCTAACTTCTTAATACAAAAAAAAAATGACATAGCGTAAGGTTGAGAATCCTACCCCTAACGCCACGTTGTACTTCTTTCATCAGCAGCCAAACCCCCTCCCTGTTTAAAGTAGATTTTTTACATCGTGACTTGACGTTGACTTCACTTTAACTCAACATTTTGATTTGAGCGCATTAAACTCTCGAATGAGACGAACTGCTTAAACCTCCTGCGGGAATAATAAACATACAGTTTTCGAAAACTCCATCGTCGACTGCAGTAACCCACACGCATACCACTCATTTGTTTTGTGTTTCTTGATGGTTTGTGCGCTTTGTAGATGCATTTAAGGTCGTTCCTGGTTTGTTCCCCACATACTCAGTGAATTTATACTAAACGATCGCATTGATTTGCTCTGTTGAATGGCGTGTATAGCCACGCCCACTTTGATGGTAAAAGCGCTGTATTCGTCCAAAAAAAAGCGATGGCTGCTGTGATGTAATCTGGCTTAAACTGCTCAGAACGTCCCTTCTACACGACATTGTGGTTTCATTTATGGCGCAGATTTAACTGGCAAAGTTTTATTAAAATCTGTCCAGACAGACAGAATATTTTCTGGTTTTGTATAATGGTTTTGGGTCTTCCAATGTATAAAACATAAAGGTATCATTGAAAGAGAGAATTCTGACCAATGCACAGACAAAACTCCATTTGCAAATAAACTCTCCAACGATTATCTCCTTTTCACCAGACTTCTATGGTCTTGTAGCCCATTTCAGCCTTGTGCAGGTCTATAATCTGGCTGTAGCAGTGCAGGAGAACAGTTTAGACGAGTGATTCTGTGTGTGTGTGTGTGTGTGTGTGTGTGTGTGTGTGTGTGTGTGTGCGCGCTCCTGCTTCTTCCCTCATCTACCACCAGTTCTTTCCATTTCTTATGGGGGGAAATTCGCTTTTATATACACGAGTGTTTTGATACACAAGCACGCTTCCGGAACGAATTATGCTCGCAATCCAAGGTTTAAACTCCCACTGTGGTGGAATCACTGCGTGCTTACCTCTGGACCACTAAGCACACGGTTAAGCAGCATAAATGCTTCGAATAAAGGTGACAATGTCAATGTTTCAGGTTATATTTGAGTCGTTGATTCAACATGACCTCAACATATTTTTTTAGTAATGTCTATCAAATTTTTTAAATGATGATGTCCCGACATTCAACGTTGTTACAACCAAATTACGGTCATCCAGCATTAGGACAGGTATTGGCATGTGGTTACATGATTTCAGAGCTGCTATATATCTAATTTATTAAGACACTTTTTAGATAAAGATATTTTGGTTTAATTGTCAAATACAACATTACATGGATGAAGTGGTTAATAGAGACAAAAAATATTTCTCTACATACACAAGCAACACGTCCGGTTTTAAGATGACATGAGATAAGATTCAATGATTTGTCACATGTACTTTACAGTTAGGAAGCTGGGCTCAAAATGCCAAGTCAGCCAGGATACAGCGCCTCTGGAGCGGATAGGGATAAGGGCTGTGGTCAAGGGTTCAACTGTGGCAGCTTGATGGTGCCGAGGCTCGAACCCCTGACTTTCTGTTCAGTAACCCAGTGCCTTAACCCATTCAACCTACCACTTCTCCTTGTGGATCTTGTTGACTTGGAGCCACTTTGAGCATCCCGGAATCTGCTGACCCTCTGGGATTTTCTCCGGCATACCAGTAGTACAGCAGCGGATCGCTCACAAAGATCACAATACAGATCGTATCTCAGGTTTTATTCACGATCCGTTCATTTTTTTGTCATCAGCAAAAACGGAGACAAACATACCGTAGCACAGTGGTTAAGGTATTGGACTACAGTTCGTAAGGTTCAAGGTCAAATCCCACGACCACCAAGTTTCAACATTTAAGATGTCCAATGTTTAAGCGAAATCGTAAAATAAAAAACTCAAAATTAAAGTGTATTATATGACACGTTTTTTTTTTTTTTTCTTACTTTTTCCTTTGATACAATAGTTGAAGGAAAAAATTAACAATTGCCATACTCTCACTTATCTTGGTAATAAAAATTAATCCCTTAATTTGGGTGCCAAATACAACACCACACAGCGGCAGTAAAACTAACCCGCGGTTCAACTCCCACCGAACCGTGGGGGATGAGATCTCGGATGATCAAGGTCAGCTACGATCTGTTGAACCACTACAGACCAGTTCCTGGAGCTCAGGAGAGATCGGCCCATTCAAATCATCAAGTCTTTACGAATGTGCTAAGCAGAAAAGCATCTCACAGCACAAACCGTCAAAGGTGAAAGGGCTACACAGGCAGAAGACCACATCTGGTTCCGGAATCTAAAGCTGGAGTCGGCGCAGGAATAAGTCGAACCCTCCGGGAAGAGGCAACCGGATTCTGATTAAAAATCATCAGCATGTGTGACTGTCATGTGGGTACTTTCTCCCTCTCATTTTTACCAAACATGATTATAGTGTCTGTGGACAAAAAGATTCATGTATCTCCGATGACGTTAAAGGTCAAACATTGATTTTTTTTTTTTTTTTTGTAATTTGCTTCAGGAAAGAGATTTTATCACAGCATTTCCAAACATCTTGTCGTCTGGAATGTCAGAGACTATAAAACTAGGAGAGAACTAAATTCTCTAAATGGGTAATTATTAGAAATTCTACAAAGACAAGTTCCTAGCATGTTCTAATTTTGTACTAATTATTCCTCACACGTTTATGCAAATACACCGCACGGCTGCATGGCTAAGGCAGTTATGATCCCAACCTTAATTTCATGGCAAACCCAGAAAAATCAACAGTGCACAGAATGTGACAGTCGCCGCGTATAACCTCTCATTATCAGGGAGGCATGGACAGCCAAGCAGGAAAGTGTCCATAGAGACTGTTCAGAGCATGGCGAGGTCCTTTGAGGCCAAATGCATGGTTAAAAATGGAATCAGGGAGAGGGAAAAAAAAAAAAAAAAAAAAGGAGGGGAGGGAGTAAAGAGATGATATATGAACACCAGCCATCCTGCGTCGAAAGATTCAGTTTCCTGTTAACAGCACTTCAATTCCTCCAGGTGCATCTTTATTTAAAATTCACACGTACAGAATTACAGGATTAAAAGACTTGCGTGAGGATGCTGCAGTTCAGAGAGATAAATGCAAATGCAGTCAATCAGCCCCGAAGTCTGCTTCTTTACTTTAGCTCCAAAGCTGCGAGATTATTGTTGGCGGCGACTAACAGATGCGTACAGCCCTGAGTATTGTTTCGTTTCAAATGCATATGTAAATATTCGCACACTCGCTTCAAGCCAGTACGTTTTTTTTTTTTAACTTCGGAAAAAAAAATTGTGTCACAGACCCAAAACCAGTGGAAGTTAACCTCATGGGTCGCTAACGGCAGACTTGGTTATGAGACATGGCCTAAGGTTTAAAGTCACTGGAAGATAATATGAAATAATGTCATAGATGAATTGATGGAGAAAAAATTTGGGGGGGATTTTGATAATTTAAATTTTTTTTTTACATTATATACAGTATTTTTTTTTTACAATTAACAGTCACCTCCTCATTCGATATTATTACGATTCAAATAAAAATCATAATTTTATAAATGTCCTGATTTGATATCACATTTGCCCCCAATTTTGTTAAGTGAAAGTTTAATGATTAATTAAATGTAGGCCAAAAATGTGCTTCTGCACTCGGTAAAAAAATGGCATATATTGATTACTGGCGACGCCCAATTACACTAAAAAACAGCAAATTCTGGTCACTGACCGATCAACCTGTTCACCTATACTATAAATTTTATAACAATTTTTGAGTCTGCGGCATTGGTTAGCACTGTCGCCTTGCGCCTCCAGGGTCCGGGTTCGATTCCCGGCCAGGTTAGATTCTCGTCTCTGTGTGCATTGAGTTTGCAAGTTCTCCCCACGTGCTCTGTGGGTTTCCTCCGGTTTCTTCCCTCAATCCAAAGACATGCATTAGCATTCCCAAGTTGCTTGTAGTGTGTGAATGAGCATGTGTATGTGTGTGTGCCATGTGATGGATTGGACCCTGTCCGGTGACCCTGCCTCATGCCCTTCTCTCCTGGGATAGACTCAATGTCCCCTGTGACCCTGAATACAGGATAAAGCGGTATAGACGATGACTGAGTGAGATTTTGGAATTATGGCAATTCATGAATGAATCGATTTTGACCCCCATCTCTAATATACAGTGAACATAATAAAACATGATCAAATCAAGATTTTTATAAAATCGTGATACTCACTGAATCACAATACAAAGCAAATCAGTACCTAGGTATTGTGATAATATCGATCGTATCAGGTGGTCCCTGGTGATTTCCATCTCTACAAATTGATGCGTATATTTGATTCAGGAGGGAACTGAGCAAATCCACAGCGAACATCAAACAAAGTACAGATACTTTTAAATGCATCAAGATGACAGGACCCCGCGCCTCATTGCGCAACCATTCAGCAACAACTTGCTGACTTTTCTTTTCTCGCAAATGTTTCGTAATACAAAAAGGCTTACAATATGTAACAACACTACATTTCCTATCCATTTTTAGGTTTGTCATTTTAGTTTCTTTTCCACCAAAAACCTCAGCTGGAACTTCTTTTATACATGTCTACTGTTATATTAAAACAAAGCAAATAAAACAGGTTGGGTCCATTAGCAAATGTAATACACCATAAACAAATATATTTTTATCTTCTGTGTAATTGAACTTTAAAGGCCACTGAATTATCTTTTAAAGGTCACCTACTATGGAAAATTCACTTTTACTCATTTTTAGATATCTAAATTGGTCTCCAGTGTGCTTGCGCAAACAAAGAAATGCGGAAAAAATGTTTTTTGACTTTTTTCCCCCCGTTTTTAGATTGTTTAAATAAGACAAATCAGATTCTTCCTGAAACGTGATTAGATTTTAGAGAAGCCCCTCGGATGGTTGCTTAGCTTGGGAGTTTCTTGGGGGTGGTACTGTATGACCCAGCATGACGTCATTTACATAAACACTGAGAAGGCGCTTTTGGGCAAGGAAAGTTTGAAAAATATACATTATCAGTGAGTTATTTGAGTTAAGAGCATTAACACACACACACACACTTTGGGGGAGCTCTGAGACCTTGCTAAAAGAAACAGCACTACATAGGACCTTTAAAGGCATATAGTGAAAGCTCATAAAACATGACAAAGAAAAGTTCTGACAGAGAACAAGTTATATACAAAGCTATGGAATGCCATCCGGTCTATCATGTTCTCTTGACAGCTTCACAGAAGATATCTCGGAGTTTCATTTATCATAAATGACAGTAGAAGCAGACTAGCCAAAGTTGTTCTGCCTGGGGGCGAGAGAAGAAGCAAGCAGCATCAACGCATAAACACTCTTCAAAGAAAAATCAAAAGCTAAACATCGCATCTCTCATTGCAGGAGAAAGAAAAAAAAAGTCAACAAGGCATCAATAATTCAGAGCTGTTCACATCTCCCAACTGTCCACTGCACAGAATTCTGATAAACATCCATGTCTCCTTTTGTTTTTTGTTTTTTATCCAAACATTCAAAGACTGCTGTTGTGACTCTTCCATGCATATATACATATATAAAATTAAGAACTTTAATTCATTAGCAAGTGCGCTTTGTTGCTGTGCATCATCTAAATCAAGCAGTTGTGTCTGGCAGACCCAGGCAGATTCACAGCGTGCATTCCTCCTCCAAACAAGTGGATAATGCCACAGCGAACATCCTCAAACGTAATGATCATCACCAATTAAGAAGTCATCACACACACTTTCCAGCACCTGTGGGGTCACAAGACGGAGCTGTGCAATGCTGCATGCACTTGTGCAGGGTGTCTGTCTTTGTCTGTGTCCGCGAGATTTCATGCATGAAAGAAAATAAGAAGAAAAAAAAAAGATAAAAAGAAGATAAAAACATATAAATGCATACATGCACGATGTTTAAGGCACTCGTTTATTCCTGAGTCAGATGGCGTGTGAGTTCTTTGTAAAAGTGCGTGAATATCACAAGTGTGTTTATCACCACCCGCCTGCACCGCCCGGTTTGCTTGTAAACACAGCACCATGCGGCGCGCGAGCCTCGGATGTGCCAGCACCATCCGCGAGAATGAAAGGAATCCGACGCACGGCAGCGCGAGCGCATCCTGAGCAAGTGCGTGGCGCGAGTGAGTGCATGCGCGCGTACCTGTAGCTGGAGAGCGGTGTAGTCGCGCGGCGGACGCGTCGGAGGCTCGGCGGGCGCGTGCTGTGGCTGCAGGGAAACGCCGTA
Source organism: Clarias macrocephalus (assembly GCA_011419295.1). NCBI lineage: Eukaryota > Metazoa > Chordata > Actinopteri > Siluriformes > Clariidae > Clarias > Clarias macrocephalus. The sequence continues at coordinate 9,215 of JAAGKR010000326.1, read as the reverse complement.
ATCCATGCAACGGTGGAGCGCGCGCGTGCGGTACTACTGTACTGGCGGGGAGGAGGGGGGCGGGGGCGGGGGGGGGACGCGAGGTCGCGCGCTGCCGTTTCGCTCGTGGGTCAGAACGCTCCGCCCCGCCGCTCGCGCCTCATTGGTCGGCTGGACGGAGGTGTTTTTGTTTTCGCTCCACGCGCGCAAGCGGGGCGGCACGTGAGCAGCGGGATGTGACTTAACATGCGCGCGCTTCTGATTCAACTGGTGCATCAGTCTAGGAGAGAGGTGTTAAGTTCTTTAGGTATTGTATAGCGATAGCCAAAAGTATGTGCACCCCTGACCATCATTCACTCATTCGTGGTTGGTCTGTGAGAAGCGCACAAGTGTACAGAATGTACAAAGTCCCAAACATGTTCCAGCATGACAATGCACCTGTGCACACATGAATACACGCTGTGTTAAGCTTGATTTAGAAGAACCCGACTGTCCTGCACAAAACCCTAACCTCAAAACCTCCTGAACTTTTTTTGGGGGGGGATGAACTGGAACCTCACAGACCCACAGTACCTGACGTCTTGTAGCTGAATGATCACAAATGCCCACAATCTCCCAAATCTATTGGAAAGCCTTCATGGAAGAGTGGAGATTATAGGGACTAAACTCTTTGTTAATACCCATGGTGTCCACATATTGGCCATGTAGTCTATCACTGACATTCATATCAGGAACTTTGTCATGGACCATCATTGGAATCTTTACTTTTGCAATGGCAGTAAATTATTCTCACGTCTCATCATGCGCCGATCTAAACTCCCGAGCCAAGCTGTGTGATTTCTGATACACGTGCTTTAATATCTGGCTCTTTGGAAACAAGAAAACTTGTCACTATATATATATATTTTTTTTTTGGAATTATAATTCACATTGCTGGCTCCATAAAATAAAAAAAAAAGGATTAAAAAAAAAAGTTAAAGGTCTTTTTATCTGCTCGCACTGATTTTACAGCTGAATACAATAAATTTATTGCAATGGACAAAGATTAAGTGTAGTCTCTCTCAGATAAATTACTGTAGGTAAGTATATAGAGATGTCTTCTTACTAGTCTCAGATTGAAACTGATGTATGTGTGTGTGTGTGTGTAACTGCACTCAAGGACACACAACTCACAAACAGTTTCAGCATAGTGCGTGTAGTAAAGCGTAAAGAAAGGTGTTTACACACACACACACACACACACACATATATAGAGAGAGAGCGAGAGAGAGCGAGAGAGCATGTGTGTTTATATGCATATTTCTGTTGCATTATGAATATATCATAAGCATGACTCATCAGAGACAATGTGATACTGCAGTTATCTAGTTACACAATAAAGAAACACACACACACACACACACACACACACACACACACACACACACACACACACACACACACAACTGTGCTTAAACGCTACTGTAATTGCACTAGAACCTGAAGGCATCTTCACATTTCCCCTCAGGCTCTGTCTCTCTGTCTGTCTGACTCTCCCTCTCCCTCTCTGTCTTGCTCTCAGTCTGTCTCTTCGTGTTTTTATCCCTATTATCCTTATGTGTCTCTCTCACTTCTATCTTTCTCTCATCTTGTTTGTCTTTCTGCCTCACTTTCTCTCGGTTGCTGTCTCAGGCAGTTTCCGTGTCTGTCTGTTTGTCTTTCTCTCTCACTTCTCTCCAACCTTTGTGTCTCTCTCACCATTTCTGTCTCACTGTCTGCCTTTCTCTCTCTGTCTGTCTGCCTTTCACTGTTTGCCAGTCTCTCCCCTCCTTATTCTCTGTCTCTTGATCTCCCTCTCTCTGTGTCTTCCGGTGTGTCACACAGACGTCCGCCTTGCTCTCTCTCTCTCTCTCTCTCTCTCTCTCTCTCTCTCCCTCTCTCTCTCTCTCTCTCTCTCTTTGCCTGTTTTTTAGTCTCTTCATCCCAATGTGTCTCTCTCTGTCTCACTTTCTCTGTTCCTGATTGTCTTGTCTTGTCTGTCTGTCTCTCTTCCTATCAGTTGCTCTCTGTCCCTGTCTCTGTCTTACTCTGTGTCCCTCCCTGTGTGAGTGACTTTAACAAATCTGCCCTGAAGTCTGAGGTGGGAAGCACTTTGCTGAGTCGTGCTTCTTGCTTTCTTCCCCCGCAGCTCGCTCTCGTCCTGTGTGAGCCAGTCGCTTGGGTCAGAGTCAGGTCGTACAAACAGTACCAGACTTTATTACGCAACACATTTCCAATAATCAAAAGCATAAATCTTATCAGCTTTGCTTCGTGTCGTCTAATGCCGCTAAATTTGGTTGGATTTCAATCCGGCTCGTAGGATGGTATACGGTCTGAGATGAAAGTGCTGGATGCAGGATGTACTTAGTAGGTGAATAGGCTTTGCTGAATTGTACTGAACTCCTTAAGGGATATAGGAGAGAAAAATACATAGGAAAAATAAAAACTGTTTGCTGAGATGTTTGAGAGCATATCAGGGTCAAGGAAGGAAGAGTCACTACAATATTATTTAGATTTTTTTTATATAGCGATTTTAACAATGGTCACTGTCACAGAATTAGAATCAAGGGTCCTTGTTAGAGAGGTCGTCTTTATTTATTTATTAGTTTAATGGAATTCTTAGATACCTACTGTGTGAGGTAATGAATTCCAGCCATCTGCATTACGATTGGGTTGAAGAATTAAATTTGATCTGTGATTGGTTATACTTGAGCATGAAGGCGGGACTTAAATTGTATTTTTATCACAATATTTGTTAATGATTAAATCAGAGTTTCAAGTTCAACCACGTTTATGTATAGAATGTGAAAAAAATTATAGATAGTATTTAGTGAAAAATATGTAAAAATAAATAAATAAATAAATAAATAAATAAATAAATAAATAATGATGATGATGATGATTGCAACACATTTTTAGCTTCTGTAAACAAGCTTGTGTGAGGGTAAAAACTCACACTTTGTGTGTTATAATTCATAGAAGAATTCATTCTTGTCTGTGATTGGTTAAAAACCTGGACCATGAAGGTGAGACTGTTTTAAGCACAGTGTATTAAAAGACCTGAAAGTATATTTCCTTATTTCTCTATATCTCTCATTTGTAAAATTCTCTTATTTCTCTCATTTCATACTGAAACTTTTCTTTTTGAATTTTTCATATCGTACTCTGTATAACTGTATATTTGACAAATTAAATTTGAATTTGATTGGATAAAACCTTCAGGTTTTTATGATGTTTTTTTTTTTTCTTCTAGGGCTCTGTAGACCTGTCTGTGGATGTGAATGAGAATGTCTGTGTGCATGGTTTACCTCATATCTGATTGATTCTGGAATAAGCTCCAGATAAACTTAATAAAAATGAACATGGCCTGAGAAAATGGCACACGTTCTGCCAGCCAGGATAAAAACTAACTAGAATTTGGATTTATTTGATATCAGACCAGCGGAATGCTGTCTTAGCGGTTAGCGCTGTCATCCTTCACCTCCAGGCTCCGGGTTCGATTCCCGCCTCAGGTTTGTGTGCATGGAGTTTGCATGTTCTCTCCGTGCTTGGAGGGTTTACTCTGGTTTCCTTAAACTGTTCAAAAGACATACAGATTAGGCTAATAGGCGTCCCTACAGTAAATTGCCCGTGTGTGAGTGTGTGTATGTGGTTGTGGCCTGCAATGGATTGGCACCCTGGGATAGGCTCCAGGCTCCCCGCGACTCTGGACAAATATACAGGACAAAGCGGTATAGACAATGAGTGAGTGAAATCAACTGACCAAATTCATCCTATTTCATAATGACCTTGGGTTTGACTTTGAAACCTGTTCTCTGCTTTGTGCTAACCTGATTTGCTTCCTATACGGCTTAACAAAGAGTCATGGTGCTAATATGATTAATACAGAACTGCCCTGTGACTGGAAAGTGTCGGCTATAAAGGAAGTCTTCATATCCAAGCAATCTGAACAAATTATTCAGCGGGGAATCCACAAAAATGATGTCAAACCTCATTCTGGCAGAACGACCACACAAGCTGTCCTAAGATGGTGTGCCACTCACACAGGAAATTGAGGTAACACAAAAAGTGCACAAGAGGCAAAATATTGACATGTAGAGGTGCTGAAGGAAGGCATTTTGGGAGTTGTTTCAGACTCCCATCACGCAGAACGGAAATGGGTTTTCCTTAATCGCTCCCATTGGACAGAATGCACCACCCAATAAAAAAATTAATAAATAACAATAAAAAAAAAACACAATATGGTGTCATGCATCATGTCATGTCATATCTTGATATTTCCATCTCGTTTTTCTTGAGATCGAAGCGATCAGCTGCTCTACAGTGGTGTCACCGTTGTCTTTGAAAAAAAAAAAATTTAAAAATCAAATCTTAATCCACAATCCTTCCAAAAATATGATATATTCATTCCAGGGAAGACACCTAGATGGTGGATTTAAAAGAAGACGGAAATAACCCGGGTGAAATGTGACAGCGTGGCAGGAGATACATGATTCTCAGTGATCCTGAACCAAGGGTTTCACACACGCTTTCACCTGCGCCGTCACTGTGAAATGTCTATAGTTAAGAAAAAATAGAAGGAAATGGAGTGACAGCTACAGAGTGTGACCTTTTCCAGAGGACACCGTGGTGGAAGCGAGGAGAACAACTTTTGTACTTTGATGTGGCATAAACCAGCATCTTTTTTTATTTTTATTATTATTATTATTTTTAAAGCTTTTATTTAACCTCCTGTCATAGTTGAAGGTGGAATTTGGATTTGATTTTGGACATTTGTGGGAAGCTTCAGCAATATTGTTCTGATGTTTTGTGCAGCATTTAAAGCAATTGTATATAAATATGAAAGGAATACGCAATGAAATAAAGTAATGAGGCTTGTTCCTTTACAGAATCAAGTTCAGAAATCTGAAGCCTGCTTCACGCCTGGATCTGTACCGCTGTGTCGTCCTGCTTAGTATTCCCAGAACAAACAGGTTTCTGGATGGAACGTCCCCAGAGGATTCCTCTTTTCATTTTCCTCGCTTTCCAATCTATTGGGAGGCTCATTTGTATTCTCCTCAGACGTCGGAGCTAAGTATACAGTATTTGCTCGTATCGAGAATCGGTCACATTCTGACTTGAGCCAATCATTGGCTCCACCAGCTGGAACAATCTCAATATATCACAAAGGCAATCAAAGCAATCGCCATTAATCACACTGGGCTGGAGGTACAGCGCAGAGTCGATGGGGTTAAACTAATCACATGGGACCGCTTACTATAAACCTGGGGTGAAGTAACAACATGAGATAAGCAGCAGAGTTTATTTATCTATTTATTTATTTATTTATTTATTTGCCAGCATTCTTGGATTCAAGTTTTAAATGGTAAAACTTGTGCAGAAATATCACCACCAACAACAAAATGACCTCCTACAGGCAATTAATGGATATATTTTTACTGTCATGGGATCTTGTGTGTTTTAAGATTAATGTGGAATTTAATGCTAATGCACATCTGCATATCACATCTGTTTATCATGTATCATGTATGTATAATAATAACATGTAAATTATGTACAGTAGACTAACCTTAGCAATCATTACATCATAAGTATTAATAAGAAATAATGAATAAAAATACATAACAAAGTTAAATATAAACTAGAATGAAAATATTTTGTATAAAAAAAGATCATCCCTAACTAATATATTCTAATAAGTTAACATTATTAATGACATTTATTACATTTTTATACATTTACAAAATTGTGTACACAAAGTTTCAAATAATGTTAGAAATCTCTGAACAATGAACAAATGTATATGACAATTAAAGAATAAATCGATCTTTTTGTTTAGTTCTACCTAATGTTAAAATAAATTATACAAAACGACAAACAAATAAAGTTTCATTCTGTCACTTGTTCTTGAATCATTATGCGACATCCGATTTTGGCCGCAGACACACACATTACACACACAAAATATTTTGGCCGCATGTAGCTTTTACAGTACATGTTAATATCATTTCAATTTTGCGAAAATAAAATTTGCTACTTCATTAGGTTCACCTGTTCAAACGCTTGTTAATGCGAGTATCTAACCAGCCAATCACATGGCAGCAACTCAATGCATTTAGGTTTGTTGACATGGTCCAGGCGATCTGCAGAAGTTCAAACCAAGCACCAGAATGGGGAAGAAATTCGATTTAAGTGACTTTGGACATGGTGTGGTTGTTGGTGCCAGACAGGCTGGTCTGAATATCTCCCAAACTACAAAATCTACTGGGATCTTTACGAACAACCATCTCTAGGGTTTACAGAGATTGGTCTGAACTCAACTAACGTCTTGAGACGACAGAGAAACGCTGTGAGCATATCAAACCATGAAGCAGATGGGCTACAGCAGCAGAGACCACACAAGGCAGCACTACTGTCAGTTAAGAACTGGAAACAGGTTGCGATTCACACAGCCTTAACAAAATTGGAATAATGTTACCTGGTCTGAGGAGTCTCGATTTCTCACAATTTATGTCAAAGATCACAATTTGACTTAAAGAGCATGAAAGAATGGATCCATCCTGCCTTTTATTAACATTAACATTGTCCATCCCTTTATGACCACATGATAACATGCCATTTCACAAAATGAACATAATATCGGACTGGTTCCTTAAACATGATGATGAGTTCAGTGTTCTCTCCTGGCCTCCACAGTCACCAGATCCTTCGGCATGTAGTGGAACGGGAGATTCGCAGCCAACAAATCTGTAGCAACTGCACGATGCTATCAGGTCAATACGGACCAAAACCTCAAAGAAATGCTTCCATCAGTTCATTTAATTAGTAACAAAGACATTGTTGAAGCCTGTTGATTTAGCTGTTATTAATATTATAAAATCTTCAATTTATAATACATACATTGTTTACACATTTTTTAAACTCACTTCATCGTTCTGCTGATTTTTTGTCTTGTTAAAACATTTTTCATCTTTTTAAGGCAATATAAAATGCAACATATAGTTTGTGATCCATTATAGAATATTTTATGTTATAACAGCTGTACACCATCTATATAATATACAGTATTTTTTTTTATTAATTAATTTTTTTTTACTTTTGTTTTTTAAATCAATTAAAGAGAATTGAATCCACACAGCAGGATTTCAAAATCAAGCAGTCATAGATGTGGCTTTACCTTGTGTCTTATTTTACTGTCTGTTTGACAGATGTATATATATTTGGCAGAACTTATCAGTTATTAATGATATGCAAGAATACCTGGAGCTTCATATGAACCTTATTCATTTATTTATTTATTTATTTATTTATTTATTTATTTATTTATTCATTTATTTATTTGAACATTAGCAGAAAATGTTGGTGCCAATCCATCACAGGTCACACACACTCACACACTCATTCACACACTACGGGTACACTACGCCAATTAGCCTAATCTGCATGTCATTGGACTGTGGGAGGAAACCCACCAAGCACGGGGAGAACATGCAAACTCCATGCACACAGAGGCGGGAATCGAACCCGGACCCTGGAGGTCCAAGGCGACAGTTCTAATCATTAAATCCCTATATTAAATGATAATTAAATACTTTTTTACTGGAAAAAAAAACTCTAACTAATATACTGTAAGTTCTATTTAGTAATAAAACGTATTATATTTTCACACTTTTCTCCAAAATTTTATGCACAAAATTAAAAATTAAAAGCTAGAATTGTGTACACAAAGTAGTAAAAAAAACATTGGAGAAACATAAAATAGGCAACAAAGCTAATGAATAAAGTATATGACATCTGAAGAGCAAATAAATGTTTTATTTCAAACAAATGTAAAAAATAAACACACACACACATATATAGTGCATGTGTGCTTATATGCATATTTCTATTGCATTATGAATTTACTACATATCATAAGCATGACTCATCAGAGACAACGTGAAACTGCAGTTATCTAGTTACACAATGAAGAAACACACACACACACACACACACACACACACACACACACACACACACACACACACACACACACACACACACACACAAAATTGACCTTGTGTAACTTTTACATATTCATATTATGTCAATTTTACAGAAACATTTTGTCGCTTCATTACCTACACCTGTTCAACTGATTGTTAAAGCAAATTTTGAATCGGCCAGTTACATGGCAGCAGCTCATTGTATTTAAATAAGTAGACATGGTGCAGACGGTCTGCTGCAGTTCAAAAAGCGTCTGAAAGAATCAGGAAGACATGAAATTTATGTGAGATTGAACATGGTATGTTGTCTGTGCCAGATGGGCTAAATATTTCCCAAACTGCTGATCTACTGGGATTTTCACTAACAACCATCTCTAGGGTTTGCAGCAGAAATGGCCTGCGAGTTGGTTCCTGAAATCACTTACATTACACTAGTTTGCATTTATTTGTTCTCTTTTTGTTGTTGTTTTGAAGGCAGGAGAAAAAATGGCACTAGTTATGTTACTGAGAAACTTGCGAAGTGATGGTTGAAAGATGCTTTCACTCTAAAACCTTACAATAGATTATAGTACGATCAGAGGGAGCCCATTATCTTGAGTCGCAACGGTGCAGGTGTCAATGAGGTGTTATATAGCGGAAACGACGCATGAAGGATTTCTTTCATAAGGAGGAGGTTTGGCAGACGCAGGGAGATGATGCATAACACAACTGCTCATCCTGCTGCACAGGGCTGCACGCGCGAGTGAATGTGTGCGTACACACACACACACACACGCACACACACCCACACACAAACACTCACATACATACACATATATATACTATATTTTCGAGGATATTTTGTAAAAGCTTTGTTACATTTAGTGAGGACCAGGTGATTGAGAGGACATTTGGTTCTTTCGTGTTGTGACACACACACACACACACACACACACACACACACACACACACACACACACACATACACACATTTGCTATACTATATGTTCGAGGATATTTTGTAAAAGCTCTGTTACATTTAGTGAGGACCAGGTGATTGAGAGGACATTTGGTTCTTTCGTGTTGTGACACACACACACACACACACACACAGTTTAATGGGGGAATGTATCAGTTCCAGCAGCTCTAGGTGACGCTAAAGCTAAACTCGCTCAGCGTTATTACCCTAACCCCTACCTGCCTGGTTAATAAGTGTGTCCATCTGTCTGTCTGTCTGTCTGTCTGTCTGTCTGT